>PYAF01002592.1:10015-55766 GCA_007407185.1 Glycine tomentella
TTCAGAAAATGGATGCTTTGTTCTCTCTTCATCATGAACAAAGAGATGAAGTAAATTCATCATTAGATGAACTCAAGACTAGAATGAAGAACATAGAATCTAAGATTTTTAGGGATGAGTCTAGGGACTTAGATTAATCTTTGTGTTCTTGTCTTAGTTCTTATCATTGTTATGTTTTGCTTTGTTTGTTTGTTAATTTTGTGTTTTCAAATTCATGTTGTTTATGTTTCAATGTAATTTTTTCTTTTAATCAATGAAGTCATTTCTATTCCCTTGATATGTTTCAATTCCAGCTTTTTTTTTTTTAATTTGATTTGCCAAATAGGGGGAGTAGTATTGAAATGAAATGGATTAAAAATATTATTCAACATGTTATTCAACTCAGGGGGAGTATGATCAAATGAATGTTTGAATGAATTCTTATGAATACTTGAAGGTTTCATTATGATCAATAAAAATATAATGATGCTTGTTCTTTGCAAAAGCTAAGAAATTTTCAGATTGTATATCTCCTCATGGAAGACAAAGAACGTGTTTCATCAATAAAGTATTTGGCATGCTCAAAATCAAAAAGGGGGAGATTGTTAGAATGAAGAAGTTGAAGCAAAGGATTCCAAGTTGAAGAAGCAAATGGTTTTGATGTTTTACATGCCCAATCTTAATTGATGGCATTTGTAATTTGTTTCTAAGCTTGGTCAATGAAGATAAAGCTTTATAATCCTCAATATTCATGCATTCATACATTCATATAATGATAATTAATCATATAATGTTAATCAATCATGTAATGATTCATAAAGGCTATTAGAAATTGTGTAAAACAATTTCTCACTGCTTTAATCGATTACTTTGGTAAAATAATCGATTACAGGCTTATGTTGGTTTCTGGTAAAAGCCATATGAACATTTTAATCGATTACCACTTAATCGTAATCGATTAAATAAGCTCTTCATAGGTTTTGGAACTTCCTGTGATAATCAATTATTTGGGTATTTAATCGATTACCAAAGCTTCTGCATAATTTTATACAACATGTTCATCTGGTTTAATCGATTACCAGATATTTATAATCGATTAAATAAGCATTGTCAAGTTTTAGGCATGGTCTGTGTTAATCGATTATTTGGTTGTTTAATCGATGACTGAGTGCTTTGAAAAACTTGGTTCATCTGGAGCAATCAATTACAAGTCGATTTAATCGATTAAATTGTTCGTGACAAATTTTCAGATTCCTGATGAACACTTTAATCGATTATCTGGTTAAATTAATCGATTACAATAGTTAAAATAATCGATTACATTGACAAAATAATCGATTACAGTTAGTTAAAACAATTTTTTGTAAATAGAAAAGCTGAGTTTCATTGAGAAAAAAGAATACCCAAAGCGTACAAATTAGTAAAAACTTTTTCCTACAATTCTCTTGAGTACCCAAGTCAGAATCAAGGTTGATAATCATAGTTATTGAGTATCAATGGGATCTACATGAGTTCTAAGTGTTGTAACTCATATATCAAAATTTTCTCAAGCTTGCTCTTAAAGAAAGATTTCAAGAAAGTCTAGTTATCATCTTCTACACATAATCTCAGGTTGAATCATTCATCTCATTGTTGTTTCTAAGGATTATAAGGTGATGTCTTTCTTGTACCTTAAGCTTGAAGTTCTAGTATATTTCTACTCTGAAATTATTTGATATTTCCATATAACGTTTGTAATCTTTAAAGCTTTTCTAGAAAGCGTTTCTAGAGGGAAGAACAGAGAGGGGATCTCTTGTTCTTGGACTTTTGAAAAGTCTATAGGATATAGATTTTGAATTTGTAAAGCTTGTAAAGATATTTGTTATGGTGGAACTCTAACCAAGATTTTGGTTGGAAGAAAACTGGATGTAGCTTCCAGGGTTGAGAGGTGAACCAGTATAAACCTTTTGTGCTTTTATATTTCAGTTTGTCTTGCATTTAATTCTTGAAGTATAGAAATTACTTGTCATACAAACTTGGTCATTGCACAGGAGTAAATTGATTGGAAAAGTAAATTGTTTTCCTAATTGATTTTTAGATTGATGTGATCCTTCTAAAAGACTTCCGCTGTTACATTTTTGAAAGGATTTTTTTAAAACTCTGAGGTAAAACCAATTCACCCCCCTCTTGGTTATTTGCATAAGTGTTCATTATATTTTCAATCTGAAATGGAATCAATGAAGATCAACAAAGTATGGACTTTAGTTGAAGCTTCAAAGGATATAAAACCAACTGGTTGTAAATAGGTTTACAAGAAAAAGGATTGGAGTAGATAGAAAGGTTGAGGCCTACTAAGCTCGCCTTGTTGCCAAGGGATACTGTCAAAAGGAAGGTATAAATTATGATGAAACTTTTTCTCCTGTGACAATGCTCAAATCAATTTTGATTCTTCTTGCTATAGTAGCATAATATGATCATGAAATATGAAATGGATACGGAAAATGGTTTTCCTTAATGGTGAGCTAAAAGAGGATGCATATATGATACAACCCGAGTGATTCACACCCTTGTCTTATCATAATAAAGTCTACAAGTTTCAATGATTCATTTATGGATTGAAACAAAATGCATAGAAGTTGGAGCATTCATTTTAACAAGATAATTGAATGGTTCAATCTTGTTAGCTATGCAGAAGAATAGTACAAAAAGGTTAGCAGGAGCATTACATTTATATATAGATGACATATAAAATAATACACAATGCAAGGAAGAAAGATTTGGTTACTAATAAATTATCCATGAAACCTTTGGGAGAAACAACCTACATTTTAGAAATAAAGATTTATTGAGATAGATGTGGAAGGTTGCTTGGTGTCTCCTAATCTAGGTACATTGATACCATTCTAAAGAGGTATAACATGAAAACTCCAAAAGTGACTATTTGCCAATAGGAATTGGATTACTCTCATTAAAGAGGATTGTCCTTAAATTCATAAAGAGAGACAATACATAACTAGAGTATCGTAAGCTAGCATAGTGGGAGCTACTGTATATGACATGATTTTTGCATGTTCTAATATGATTTATGCACTATGTGTAACAAGGTGATATCAAGAAAGTCTTGGTGGGAAGCATTGAAAGTGGGTAACACCATTCTTAAGTAATTAAGAAGAACTAAAGATTGCGCCTCATTATGGAGACTTAAAATTAAAAACTAAAGTAGTTTGATGAGCATAAGTTGAAACTAGTAATGGAATACATGAGTGATTGACTCTAGAGCAAGTTGGAGATTGTTGGGGATATATGTGTATGCCCAAGATCCAATCAATAATGTTATCAATTTTATTAAAGAATTGTTCTTTATTTTATTATCATATTTATTGTTTTATCAAATTGTTAATTTGACAAGTCCTTGATTAAAATTAGAGACTTGTTAACATATAGAGATTATGATAATGAGAAATAGGTCCTTTACAATTTTAATCTAAATTGTTCTTAATTGTAGTATTATTGTGTATAGGATATCAATAATCCAGATATATCAATATATATATATATAATGGTCTTTATTGGATAAATATTAATTAATAGATCTCATTTATTAAATTGCATATATAGATGATGTACATGTGGATGTCATCATTGAACTGACCCAATTGAGAAGTTAATATTACTTTGGTATGTCAATAGGAAGTTCTCAAGAAGAAATATAATAGTTTCCTTTGACTTGAGATTATCATATTAGTTAAAAAATTATTTATTATGTTTTAATTTCAGACACCTAATACCTTAGGGCACTAGTTGAATGAATATTGGATATGATTAAACACTTGTAGAATTAATGATTAATCAAGAAGGAATTCGTCAACTCTAGGTAATGATTTTGAGCTCTATGATAGAATTAAGACCTTGGCTAGGGCAATTGAATGTAAGAAGAAAATAGTTTCTTAAGTCATTCATTGATTAAATGTGTAAGCTTATTAGAGTTTAACAATAATATTATACCTAGAGTTAATCTTGAGTTAAGATGTTACTTCATGAACAATAGTATACCAAGAAAATAGTATCCGACACAAAAACTAGAAAAGTTGAAGCCTAGTTTTAGACTTGAAAGGTAGAAAGAGTGTAACACCCCGTAGGCCTCCAGAGTATTATCATTAATCATATCAGAAACGCGCTATCAGCGCTAAATATCAGCGGTGCGGAAGCGTAAGAATCGATTTTCTTGATTACATTATGCATGGAATTTAAACCACATTACAAAGCATTATAAAACAAGCCACTGCTAATCCAGGTAACACAACCACATAACATAATAGGCAGATAACCAGAAATTACTACAGAGATAATCAGGAGGAAACATCATCGATTACATAAACAACATAGTTCTGTACATATATACATCACAGAGTTCAAACCACATATGTGGTCATACAACATAATATGTACAGTACAATGGGTGTACACACACCCTTTCCCTACACAGGGAGTACGAGACAGAACACAAAACTCTTCTCGGATCTTCAACTGCAGCCCATGACTACTCCAGCAACGCTCTACTAGGGCCTCCTACCCTATGGTCTCTTCCCTCTGTTAGAGGAAACACCTGAAAACCACAACCCCACACAGGGTGAGACATACGTCTCAGTAAACTCAAGGTTCTGGGAGATCCTCCCTTACCCTGGTTCACCTCCAAGCATATACATATACAAAACTATAAACAAGCCTAGGACATTAGCCAGGCTTTCAGAATCCGACTACTGAGTATATCACTGGATGCTATCAGCATCAGAGGCATTCCACCTCATATTGGCTCTCACAGCCATCTAAACATAAACTCACAGTCGTCTCCCAGAGGTACTAAAGCATAAGTGTCAACTACTGGACACTTTCTATACTAGAGAGGCATCGCCTCATAAACTGTATAGCATCTTGCCTGAGGCACCCCTCAGGACTTTACTCAAACTGATATGGCTCATCTAAGAGGCTCTAGGCCCTTATCCCCTCGGGATGCCCTCTCTTAGAGATACAACATATCTGTACACAGTCAGGCCTGGGCAAGAACATCCATATAGGGCAATCACCTCCAGGACCTTCACAAACATATGCCTGAAAGAGATCATCTCACGCTGGAGGCACTCATCTTTCAGGACTTCCAGATCTATTGCCTGAGAGAGATCATCTCATACAAGAGGCACTCAATCCCTCAGGACTTCCAAACACGGTCTGAGAGAGATCATCTCACGACGGAGGCACTCCATCCCTCAGACTATCAAACCACTACCTGAGAGAGATCATCTCACACCGGAGGCACTCATCCCTCAGGGTTTCCAATCACACGCCTGAGAGAGATCATCTCACACAGGAGGCACTCAATCTCCCAGGACTTTCAACCACTTGCCTGAGAGAGATCATCTCACACCGGAGGCACTCGATCCTTCAGAACTTTCAGAAACTGGCCTGAGGATAACCACTCACGCTTTCATCACCACTGCCTAAGGAGCAACATCCATACTGGGCAATCCGTCCTTAGGACTTTAAGTGAAGAGCAGTGGCACCTCACAGGGAGTATCAGTCATTCCCAGTGAGTCCTCAAACTCTTCCACTGGCTAGGAAGTCTCATCTAGTCGGATACTATTCCAGTATCCTCTTGATGCAAACACAGACCATACCATGGTCTTTTTCTCACAAGAGTCTCAGACACCCTCATGATGTCTATCCATCCGAAGGCCCAAGGCTATTCACATCTGTAATCACAGATGTATCATTCACCCTCACACTATCTCAGTGTCTATCCTAGGGTTTAAGCACATATACATATATTCACATTATGACACCATTCTGGTGTCCAGTCCATTCCAAACATCAAAACTAGGCCACATTGACCTTTCACAGCAATATATATATACATATATATATATCAGTTGCATAATCACCATCATCACCCACTTGGGTGGCAAACAAGCATAAGGGAATAATCCCCAGAACGATGAGCTTACCTGGCAAGCCGTGCCTCACAGCTTCAACCTCGAACTATGGCCTGCATCTCTGACACCTACAGTGTCAAGCCCTACCAAGGCATACAAACTCATATCACAGACCATATAAGCATATAAACATATACAAGCTCATCAAGCAGTCATCAACTGCCAGAAAGAAAGGAACCACAATCCTATCTATCAACCTCAAGTCATCGAACTTAAGGTTCATCGGCTCATCACACACACAAGCCTTTCCATAGACCCTCAGTGGTCTATCTCAACTCAGCCATGGTCTCAGAGTCATCACAGACTCAACACAAGCCATTCACAATGAGCTCAAAGCTCATACAACCCAACAACTCAGGGATTTCCATAGGGCTTGGACGGTCTATCTCTCAAGACACCGTTCCCATGGCCCCTCAGGCACATCAAGCCCATTAACAACGCTCTTGCATGTCTCAATTCAAGTCACACATGCACAACCTAGAGCCAAAACCAACATTCACCAAATCACAAACTGAAAGCTAATCCTTCCTCCTCTCATCATTCTAAACACATCTCTCAACTGGACCTAGAGCTAATTCTAGCTCTATCAACAATGGGTCACTATTCATCAAAACCCCCAAAACACAAATCAATCGGAGAAACTCGAGTTTCTTACCTCAAAAATGATGAGGAAGGCCTCTGGACTCCTCTCCCTAGCCCTGGTGTAGCTGAATCACCGCCGTTCCTCGTTAAACTCGAGCTCTCTTCAGTCTCTCTCAGAGAAGGGTTTTCTCTGGGGTTTCAAGGAATATGGAGGAAGGATTCAAGCTCAAACTTGGTTTCTAGGAGGTTAGAGGTGTTTAGAAAGTGTTTAGGGCTAAGAAACAGGGTCATGGAAGCTTGGGAAGGTCCAACAATTGAGGTTGAGGCGCTGGGAAAGAAGAAGAGAAGGTTTCTCTTCTGAAAAACGCGACCCCCCTTTTATACTGGGTCTGTCTGAGGTCTGGCGCGATCTGCGCCAGATACCGCGCTACCCGCGCCAACTGCACCGCCACAGTGACGCCATCCGCGCGGCACTCACGCTACCAGCGCCATCTTCCCGAACCTATGGCGCTATCCGCGCCAACCCCGCGCTATCCGCGCCAACTTCCAAAACCCAGCTGGCGCCACCAGCGCCAACCCTGGCGCTGGTCGCGTGGAAAACCAGGGGAAATGGATATTCCAGGCCACTTCCCGCGCTACTCGCGCCAGCTGTGGCGCCATCCACGCCGGCTGCAACTCATGGCGCCACTCGCGCCAACCCTGGCGCTGACCGCGCCACATACCAAACATGGTTTTCTCAGCAGGACCTCTGGCACGATCCGCGCGGAATGCCACGCCATCCGCGCCAGGACTCTGGGGTATTATAAAGAGTATTTACTCTTTACAGTTTAACTTGTGAAAGAGTTGATAAGCATATACTAGTCTCGACATGGATAACATAGAGTCTTCACACTATTGAAGAAAAAAATTGTTGCTTCAAGAACACACATCCGGGTACACAAACTTAAAAGATAAAAGATATATTAAAAAATGAGTTTAGTTGTTATACATTTTCAATGTAATGTTTTTTACACTATCAACTAATCATAATTATGATATGTATGACTTATAATGTAATTATGATAAGATTCAAATTTGTATATGAATTTTTTCTTGAATTCTAAAATATTAAGAGAAAATAGGTTATGCATTAACAATGTGAAAAAATTTATTACTGTCACTTAATCAGAACTCACCATATATGATGAGTTTGATGACTTTTATGATTAATATTTTAAAAGTGAAATTAATAGTGATTTATAATTGAATAACATTACAAAATTGGATTTTAAGTTCATGGTCAATTAAGTTTTATAGTGTTAGTGCATCACCAGTAAACTTAAATCTTAATTATGTTTCTTAGTTATTATACCAAAATCTTAAATGCGAAACATGAAGGGAGAGAGAGAGAGAGTCCTATTTGGGTTTTAAGGTCTTGATTTTGGATAATGACTTTAACTTTTTACCCTACCATACCAAATACAACTTTTCTAGTTTACAATTGACTAATATTGATTGTTATGCTATACAACTTGCCTACATAATGGCAATCACCGAGAAATATCATATGTTTGTTTAGCTTTGAAACTTTGGCTTTCATTACTAGAAAAATATTATTACACGACGTCAAATCTAAGACGGTTGCATTAAAATTGTCTTAAAATTCTATTTGGTGACAAATTTGTAAATAAAATAAAATATTTTCAAAAAATCTTCTTTGAAACCAAGTGTTCAAATGGGATTTTGGAAAAAACTGTCTTTAAACACAAGTATTCAAAGACGGTTTTAGAAAAATCATCTCTAAAATTCATTCTGATTTTTGCTGTTTCAATTCACTTCGTCTTCCCTTTCTCTCGCATCCATTATTTATTGTTTTTCAAAATTTGAATCCAATAATCCTCTATGGCTCTCACTTTGTTCCTCTTTCTCCCAAATTTCTTCTGAAAACACCCTAATTCCCCAAGATTTAACTATTTCTTTGTGCTTTCATGCCCTTCCTGTGACCAAATCCATGAGTTTCCCAGCCACCTCTGGCGCCTCTGCCACCACGTTGGCATCCTCTGGCCACTGCGAAATCGGCGGCCCCAACATCGTCCACTCCGACCTCATCACGTGCCTTCCGCTGTCGTCTCTCTCGGTCTTCTGTGGTGCCTCCGATCAGGACCTCTGCCTCATGGACTCACCAGCACGCCTCAACTGTGCCGACGTGCTCGCTTAGTCCGCTAAGATCATCGAGCTGCTCCACCACACCGATGTGTCATACTTGTAAGCTTCTTCTCTTCTCCTTCCGTCCTCATTCTATTCATTATGATGCAGGAAGTGAATGGGAAAGAAGTTCAAAACATTGGAAAACTGGTACAATATATAAAGGTTATCTCAAACACAATGAAGATGCTTTTAAGTATACAGTCGCTTTAAAGCAATTTAGTGCACCATACACCGGGACAGGGGTAGAAGATGAAGAAGGGGTAGAAGACAAAGATGGGTTTAGGAATGAAATAGAATTACTCTGTCAGCTTCATCACCCTAATTTGGTCTCTCATAGGATTCTGCAATGACCAAAATGAGAGGATTACTATGTACGAGTACATCTCCAATGGATCTCTTGATCAACTTCTACAAAGTGGGATACTGTAATGGAAGAAAAGACTAGAGTAGCACGTGGACTACACTACCTTCATGCTGGAGCCAAATGCACCATCATTCACCGTGACATCAAACCTCGCCACATTCTTTTTGTTCTTTAATATTTCTGTCAATGACAACCTTGCTTGTTGTTCCTATATTTGTGCTTTCATTTGTATGGAGAAAGTGTTGAGATATATGAAAAATTTAAGTTTGATTGAATTTACTTTCAACATTTTCTTTTTCTTTCTCTCTGTTTTAATAGTCTGTTTAATGATTTCTTATGTTCTTCATTCAGGTTTTAGTTGTTGCTGGTGGAGATGGTGGTGTACTAAGGGAAGTAGCCCGCCAAAACTCTGTTGAACATATTGATTTTTGTGAGATAGATAAGATGGTTATTGACGTAAGTAAAACCATATTTCAATCATTAATATAGATATTTCATTATTGAGAATATATATATATATATATATATACACACTGTTATGTTATTGTTATTTTGTAGGTTTCTAGGAAGTTTTTTCCATAGTTAGCTATTGGGTTTGAAGATTCCCAAGTACATTTGCATGTTGGTGATGGTATATATTTATTTGCTGGTCTTGTTTTAAATTTGTATGAATTTCCTCTTCCTTGCAGAATTTAGTTTGTTGATTGTTTTCCACCCATTTTTGGCAGCTGTTGAATTTCTTAAATTTGCTCGTGAAGGGAAGTGTGATGCCATAATTGTTGATTCCTGTGGGTATGTCATTTCAATTTAAAACAATTCATCTAACATATTATAACCATGTACTTTTGGAATTAATATTGAACAAAATGTTATCAAGGAATCAAATAGTGTTTTTATGGGGAATTCAGTTTTGACATGGCTTAACTAGATGAGGTTGACCTGAACCCTTGTACATGCATCTGGCACTTGACTACATTGTAGGGCTATTCTCTACAACTTTGGAATTTAGCCTTTATTTATGAGAAAATTTAATAGAAATGTTTGGTTTTTTATGTTGGCTGGTAAAACAATATTGATAAACTATCTGCATCTACCTTAGATGCAACTCTGAATTTTATTGAAAAGTTTCATTTTGTTATGGTTTTCTTATGCTAAATTTTATACTCACTACTACAAAAAGGGTATTTTAAGACGCATGTTTTAAGACGGTTGTGGAATACCTGTCTTAGAAAGATGCGCGATGGCATTTTTGTAATTAAGCTCAACTTGTTAAGACGGTTTTCGTGAAACCGTCTTAGAAAACAAGTGTTCAAAGACGATTTTCGTGAAACCGTGTTAGAAAACAAGTGTTCAAAGATGATTTTCGTAAAACTGTCTTTGAAAACAAGTGTTTAAAGACGGTTTCGTAAACCCGTCTTTGAAACACAAGTGTTTAAAGATGGTTTTACGAAAAACCGTCTTTGAAAACAGGTGTGCAAAGATGGTTTCATAAACCCGTCTTTGAAACACATTTTCGTAAAATTGTCTTTGAAAACAAGTGTTTAAAGACGGTTTTGTAAACCCGTCTTTGAAACACAAGTGTTTAAAGATGGTTTTACGAAAAACCGTCTTTGAAAACAGGTGTGCAAAGATGGTTTCATAAACCCGTCTTTGAAACACAAGTGTTCAAAGACGGATTTACGAAAAACCGTCTTTGAAAACAGGTGTACAAAGACGGTTTCGTAATAACCGTCTTAGAATTGAGTATATTTTTACTTTTTATAACCCTCCCTCACCCTCCCGCTCTTTTAAATTTTTAAAATTTGAAATCAATATCGAAAACAAAAAATCTTCTTTCTTCTTTAGCCTCCAGCACTCCTCCTGCCCCCAAAATATCATCTTCCACTTCGTCACCGTCGTCTCCTCCACCCTCCTTAACCGCACCCTCTACACCTCCTTCCCATACCTCATATCATCACCGCCACTTCCTTTGCACCCACGGACAAACCCTTTCGATTACTTGATCAGCTTCTCTCCTTCCTCCGATCCAAGTCCACCGATCATCTCAACTCAGCCTCTCAGGTCGTCTCTGTCATGCTTTCCGACGCCGCTCCCGCCGGCGGGCCTCGCCTCAACTTCACCGACGGCATGTGGGTTGAGCAATCCCTCTCTCTTCACACTTCCTTGAACCAACTTGTCACTACTAATTACAAGGCGACTTTGACTTCAGTTGATTTCCAGACCAAGGTAACTTTAATTTCCCTCTTTTTCCACCACAATACAATCCTTGCCCTACTCTTATATTAAAGGCAAACCCTTTTTTGTACTTGTTCAATAATTAGAAAAATTAAGATGTTTTTGGAAGCACTTGAAAACTCTTGGTCTCAGGTTCTTCTTCCGGTAAAAACCTTGGCCTCTTCTGCTTTAGCAAGGACGACGCTGAGGCTCTCCTCAACCAAGTTACGCTTGTTGACCCCCATGCGCGCCAGGGCTCTAAAGTTCTCCCCGTTGCTTTGAACAAGGTCCTTCTTTTCTTCTCTGTGTGTGTGTGTGTTTTCGTTCTTTATTTCTCTCTTGCGTTTGCTTTGCTTTCTCATCCAGTTGTTTCAGCTTGGATTGGTTCTCACCAATTACCAGAATTATAGCTTCACTGCTCTGGTGAACTAGTCATTTTCAAATTATATTGGTCTAGTTAGCTAATTTCATACAATTTTCTTTAAAGGTTGAAAACTTGCTTGTAATCCCTGTATAATCTATGGACCTTGCTATTGGTCATTGAGCTGTACATTAATGATAATGTATGCTCGTGCTTTTTCAAGAGAGGAAAAAATCTGGCTTTGCTTCCAGTGGCTTTTCTGGTGTTCCAATTTTCCAGGTTCTTCTCTATGCTTTTTAGGTCTGGACATTCCATTTGTGTCGTAATTCTTATGTTGCAAGCTATTTGACAACAGGGGGGATTCATTGATATACTAAAATGCCAATCAAAATGGGACCTTTATTTTTTTTGGCTAAAACGTCAAATAAAATGGAACAGAGGGAGTAGCAACAGGCCCACAATTACGAAAATAGTTAAAGTAGTATTTAGAGATTTGTTGTTAGTTAGCACTCTGATGCTGTAATAGAGGTAGAATATAAATAGTGGGAGAGAATATAAGTGGAAGGAGTTAGTTGGTTGGTTGGTTAGTCTTCTGTGGGAGAGACTAGACTTTTGATTCTTTGGAGACTAATTTAATAAGCACATCTCCTCATTCTGGGTTCCATTGATCCAGAGTAGGAGGATGTTGCTAAAAAATTTTGCCTTTCTTTCATTATGTTACATTCATATGATAGGAACCCAAACCCCAAGCCCCTCAAGGTCCCAAAACCTCGACAAGTTTACAACATAAACCATTATTCTATCCATGAATTGCTAACTATAGACCATCTAAAATTCTTTTACTTTACTACTTCCCATAGATTGCTGCTAGCACATGCCTAGAGTCCTGTATCTTTCAAACCTCAGATTAGCCACCCATTCACAAATTCATCATCCATGATTCCTTTCTTCAAAATTCAAATATGTGACTTCGGAATCATGGATGCCTTACACCTATCACTAAACATATGTTAGCCAATCTCTTGTTTCAGTTTTGCATCTTTGCTTTCATTTATAAGATACGAACATAAACTGTACTAAAACTCCTTTCTCTGATTTTATGCAAAACAAGGTTGGTGAGTGCACATCCATTTACACCATGAGTTCTATTTATATCATGATGTTGTTTATATCAAATCAAGGATGCATATATTCGTGTTTTCTCACTTTAGAGAGGTTAGAAAGCTTGGACATGATACGAGGCACCTATACAAAACAACATGAAGTGGACATTAAACTTTAAAAATTATGGCATGTAACACAAATTAAGTATCAAGTATAAAATTAAAACAAAGAACACAAATCTTAAATCAAAAGAGAGAATTGGTGTTTTAAAGTTAACATGAGTCTTTGTAGACATAATAAAAGGTTATCATGTTTCTAGTTTTTGTGGCATTCCCATATGTATCAGAAAAAAATTAAATATAAAAGTAAAAAAAACACTATTTGACACAAATATGTGTTCGACACACAGGTACAACTTATATTTTGAAGTATCTGTACTTCCTTGTTTGCCCCTTTTTTAATGGATTTATTTTGTTTATTTTATGAAGAAAATTGATTGAGCTGATACTATATTAGAGAGACTATGAACTGGACTTCTTCTACTGTTCTGCAAGTCACCTACGGGGTGTAAAAAAGCCAGTTCTTTGAATGAAACCATTGGTCAATAACAGACTGATTTTGCTTATATTTAGTCCATATAAGCAAATGAACTGTATTTATTTATATTAATCTGAGAATTTCTGATTACAAACAGGAGAATAAATTATTTATAATTTTTTTCCTTCTCCTCGTGACTGGCTAGCATAATATTTTGTTTGGAATACTTTTAGTATTTTATTGCAAGTGAGTTTGGCATTTAATTTATAATTTCCAAATGTGATTGGTTCCAAAGCTTCTCTTTATTCATGTCCATTTCTTTGCAGTTGTGAGTTATATGTATCATTCATTTGCTTTCTATGCTATGATGCAGATATTACCACTTACACCACACTGATAAAGACATTAACTTCTGCCTCTACATGCCTCTCTTTGATGCACTTGGCAATACCCTCAACAAAAAATCATGGCAATCAGACAAGCTACTAAGTTCAGGTTCAGGTAAGTTGTCCTATGATTTAATAATGACTTCATGCAATGTTTCTTTTATTCATAGTAAACCAAACTGGTTAATTTATCGAATCTGGCCTTCTTTGAGCAAAGTTGGTGAAGGTTTGAATGCCTTGTAAGTTGTAAGGTAGTAGTAGTGTTGTACATCATAATTGCTGCATAGGAATGGTGGGTCACTTTGCAACCTCTGAAACAGATTACACATGGCCTCCCATTTTTAGTCTACCTATGTTGTAGCTATGAAATGAAAATACTAACACATTTTTGCCTCTTCAGCTTCATATTCTTTATCTGCTGCATCCTCTATCTCAGCAATGAACCGATCTAGCTCTTCTTGATCACTATCAGCTATTGGCACATAAACATCACAACTCGTGATTCTGAAGTTAGGCCTTAGGCACCCTAACCATTACATTTATTTGATCTTTAATAGTAATTCATTTATTTGTTGAAAATTTTATTTTCAAGTAAGACAATTATGCTGGTATCTTCATTAACACTCCTCTCATGTCTGACTGTTCTAAGAATAAGAAACAAACAGTTAATGACTTTCCTTCCACTGTTAAGCGAACATGTTTGATCTCGTTCACTACAAAGATATTCCTTTCACCCCATTTGTTAGCATATGTCTGATGTCTCACATGTGTAGTGAGTACAATATTCTTGATATACAGTTCATCTAAACATA
This sequence comes from Glycine tomentella, assembly GCA_007407185.1. Taxonomy (NCBI): domain Eukaryota; kingdom Viridiplantae; phylum Streptophyta; class Magnoliopsida; order Fabales; family Fabaceae; genus Glycine; species Glycine tomentella. The sequence goes on from PYAF01002592.1 coordinate 24,508, forward strand.
TTAAAATTGAAAAGAAAGTTAAATACATTTCATCAATAGGTATTGACTGTGAGGCAAATCTATCGAATCAGCAAGATGTACTGGGATGACAAGTATGGAACCCAAAGTGTGTCGAATGAGGCAAGTTGTGTTCTTAATTAATTCAAAATACAACTGTGATAGTAGTTTCTTCAGAGTTCTAAACAGTATATGGTAAATAGGTAGTTAGTGAAATGAGCGAAATTGTCAGCAAGGACAATCAGAATTTTACCTCAAATTCTTTCTTATTGGATGATGATCTGAGGTACACCACCTTCTCCCATTGAAGCTCTTTTCATTTACTTGTAGTTTTATCATGTGATTGCTGGATGAATCAGTATGATTGTATGAATGACTTCCCTTGCTTCCGGATTTTTATGGCCAGTTTTTACTTGAATTTGATTTCTGTTCTAGTTATAGAAATTATCGTACCACAAAGCAACATTATTTTTATGTTCTTTTTTTCAAAAAAAAAAAGTTGTACGTTTTTTGACCTGTTATTTTATTGTGAGACGAAGCTAAATCAATATGTCAAGCAGCATGTCCACGTTAACTAATATACTTTCTAGTTCAGGTTGTTACATTTTGTGTTTCATGCTGAATAACAAAGAAATCGTCTTGGAGAATTTCTATTGTGATTCAATCTAGTACTTATGATAATTACTAGCTGTTAGACATTTCCTATGCTTGACCACGTGAGGAATAATGATGTTGATGAGGAATAGTCAAATGGAATGCGAGTATAACAAAATGCTTATGTGGCAAGTGAGAGATAGAGAAAGAAAAGGAAGGAATTTACTCTATTTAGTTATAATAAAAAGTAAAGAGGGGTAGGTAGTAATTAGTAAACCTGTCTCGTTATCCCTTAAATTAAAAAAAAAATGAATAAATTTGCACGAAATGTCTCGTTAACCCTTAAAAATTTTAAAATGTTAACCTGAATATAAGTCATGCATATTTATGGATGAGATTCATGGCTTTTTGGCAATTTACACAATTTTTTAAATTAAATTTAAAATTGCACCAAACTGTATTTGCACCTCAAGAGTCAAACAGCTGCCATTTGAGATTCCTTTGTCTTGCTTAACCTTAACTCACTTAAACAACTATTGGCACATAAACCAGCCAAAAAGGAAGCACATGTTCACTTGTACAGGTGCCAGGATATAGTTTGGACTTGTGAATCATGATAGTACTTGCACCCTACTTATCATATCATTATTTTATAATAACAAATGTATAAGTATAGTCTTGTAAGAATAACTATTATATTATTTTGTCTCCTTTCCCTATATGTTTTGGCTTGATTTAAATCTTCTGTATCCTGAAAGATATTTGGCCAGTTTTTCATTTGTAGGTTGATTTGGAAAAAATAGCCAAGGATACTCATGGTTATATGTTGGTGCTGATCTAGCTGCTTTGTGTACTGAAGCTGCACTTCAATGCATCAGAGAGAAAATGTATGTGATTGACTTGGAAGATCCTCAATGTTTTTCTTCACATAGTTATTTTTTCATTTTTATTCCTAAATATTGTTTTTAATATGCATAGTTATGTTTTTCTTCACAATATTTTCATGTAATTGTTATTTGCAGTATTTTATACTTCACTATAAAGATCCTCAAAATTCTCATATATGATTTTTTTTACTTTCATCATGATGTATAATTATTTATTTTCCACAGATATTACGGTGAATAATCTTTAGAAACAAAGTCTCTTGTGCTGATATTGTTGCTCTGGCTACTAGAGGTGTCATAAATTTGGAATAAAAAAAAAAGTCTATATATCTAAGACGGTTATACGTAATAACCGTCTTAGAATGGCTACATACTGAGACGGTTACACGCATAACCGTCTTAGAAGGTGGTGTAAAAAAAATTAAGCTTTAAAAGAAAACAGGATCCAAGACGGTTATAAGAAATAACCGTCTTCGAATGGCTACATACTAAGACGGTTAGTCACATAACCGTCTCAGAAGGTACTGAAAAAATTAAAAAAACAAAAAAAAAGGATCTAAGACGGTTATACGTAATAACCGTCTTGGAATTGCTACATTCTAAGATGGCTATAGAGTATAATCGTCTTAGAAGGTTCGTTAAAAAAAATAAAAAATTAATCTAAGACGGTTTTATAACCGTCTTTGTATGTCTAAGCTTACAACGTCACCTGCTACAAAGACGGGTCTGGAACCGTCTTTAAAGGGGTGTAAGAACCGTCTTAAAATCCTGTTTTTGTAGTAGTGACTTTGAGTTATCCATAAGTTGTTAGCCACACGCTAATTATACCAAAAGAATTAAGAGATAAAGATTCCTCTATTTTTGGTTATTATTATTATTAATTAACTATTTACATGATCAATTTTGTAATTTAGGTCCGGCGCAGGAACTTGTTGAGAATCCTTTTTTTGATACAATAGCTAGGGCACTAAGGCCTGGCGGAGTTCTTTGTAATATGGCAGAAAGTATGTGGCTTCATACCCATTTTATTCAAGATATGATCTCTATTTGCCGAGGTAAAATATATGGTTCATATAGATAGTTGATGCTTTTGCCAATATAACTTTTACTGGTACGAGTGGTCTATTTTTCTTTTTGGTAAATTTTAGGTAGCAACAACATGTGACTTGTGTGTGTGATTTTCAAAGTTTTTCTTTGGTTTGTCAATTGCATTGTGGACTGGCGTCTGAAAGAGTTCATGCGGATTTTATTTGAACTTTTGAAAGTAGTTTACGATCCTAAAGTCTTTTTTTATATATTTTTTTTTTTGAACAAGTTTCCTGGTGCAAATAGTCAGTATAACTTTCTTTTAGCTTATTCCAACTTGATCGAATTTATGATATAAGCCTTCATGTGACAAAAGCTCATTACTTCTTTAATTGACACACTTTAAGGTTATGAAATAATATTATATGGGATTTTTTTAAAAAAAAAAAGGACATTCTAAAACGCTTAAAAAGTTTACTTTTTAAGACAGATTTTTTGGAAGACTGTCTTAAAATTCTAAATTTTAATTTTTTTTAAAAAAAAGACATTACCATCTTAGAAATTAAACTTTTTAAGACGGTTTTTTCCGCAAAACTATCTTAGAAATGTTTTTTTTTAAAATAAAAAAAAATTGAAAATTCTAATACAGCTTTCTAAAAAATCGTCTTAGAAAGTATATCTTTTAAGACGATTTTTACATAAAATCGTCTTAGAAGGTCCACTTTCTAAGATGTTTTTTTAAAGAACCGTCTTAGAAACATTCATTTTTAAAAAATAAAATAAAATAAAAATCAATTTTTAAGATGGTTCTTGATAAAATCGTCTTAAAAATTGTACCCTTCTAAGACGAGTTGAAGACCGTCGTCGAAAGTATTACTTTCAACGATATCCGCCACAAAGACAATTTTACAACCATCGTTAAAAATGCTTTTCCCAGTAGTGTTTGGAGGTTCTTATGGGAAAAGCAAACCAGTGAGCTTGTTTCTTGCATACAAACTTCTAGTGAGCCAAAAGTAAAGTTGAAGGAGATTTTAGATCCTTGCCTCTCGCCTCCTACCAAGAATCAAATTTCGAAGGAATTGGGTTTGATTTCCAACCTAACTCTTTCATGTTTAAAAACAAAACGTCAATCTAGACAAACTATGCGAAACATAGCCCAGCTGCTTGAAATGAAGAATGAATAATATAACATAAAATAACAATATAGATTCTTAAACAAGAAGTGTTAGCAATATACTCTCTGATACATGCATTTGAATACACCTCTATTATTGATTAATTTCGTTGAACAAACAATGTATCCTTCGCTACAGTGATTGTTTTCCTTTGCTTAACAAACAATGTATTGAATGAAGTCATTTGAATATTTTCTTCTTGAACAATCCTGCCTTGGTTGTAGAATGACAAGCGGGAAACAAACAATTATCTAAGGCAATTGGACATGCTTTAAAAAACAGTTCTTGATTTCTTCTACAGTATTCTTTTTGGTTTTTGCACTTCGCCTTTTGATTTGGTAATTGCACATGCAATTGACCTCAGCCAACTAATCATTTTTGTAAGAATTGATTGTTGATGATGATTTTAATAGACCTTTTTCAAAATGTTATCGGAAGCGTTGTAATCATATACATATAGTATAACAAATCATTTCGAAACCCAAGTTATAAATCGCAACATTCACTTTAATTTTTATGGTTCTTTTCATTTTATATAACTTGATTTTGTATAACTTGAAGAAGAAGCAGTGACTTTAACGTACATGTCTTTGGATATGCATCAATTGGACATGTTTTCTATGAAATTCATGTCAAGTGAACAAAATTATCGTGGAAGTTAGTATTTCCTGCTTCTTTTGTATCCATTGGTGGCAAATAGGTATAGAAATAGACTAAGCCAAATAAACTTTTGCTTAAATAAGTCTGACTTATTTTAAAATATTAAAATTAAAGCCTCACATGTTACTTGTCATAGACTTTAATTAAGATCTCGTCTATTCTTAACTTTTTTTAAAGTCTCATTCTTAGTCTACGTAAAAGCATAATTCATATTAATTTTTAGATAAATGTGATGTATCTCTAAATAGGATAATCCACTAATAGACCAATGAAACAAACTGTGTAAAACAAATTATAAACTACAAAACTTAAAACCACCACTAGTTAGGGTATGATATAGAGCCAAAAATTGGTAGGTTACACAGTTAATTATTCTATATAATACTCAAGTCTAAATAAAAAGTTTATTTTGCAATAAGACCTTTAAATAGGACATAACTTTATTCTTCAATGAGCTTATTGAGTTTGAATTTTTATGTATCATATATGAATTTAGTAAATTAGAAAATGGATATAATAATAATAATAATAATAATAATAATAATAATAATAATACAAAAATATTTACTTAAATAAGTCAACTTGTTAGGCTTAAAGACCTATTTAATGGTCTTATGAATTTGACCTTTTTTTTTTTTTTACAAAATAGACTTTTTAAATGTGTCTTGCCTTAGTTATTCTCTAAAAATCTTTGGTCTAACCTAGCCTAATATAGGTTAGGCCACCATAGGATCTTATTGAGAGTCTTGACCTATTTCCATCGCTAGTGACACACAGGCTACCAAACAATCAAATTAGAATCTTCTAAAGTGCAACCTACACCAAAGAGTGTACAATGCACACATTTTAATCAATCACAACAATAAATGGTTTCAAATTGTTACAACTCATTTCAATTTTTCACATCAAGATTTTTCTTCTTGAAAACAAAAAATATGTCACCTATAACCAGCACACTATCACAACTACCTTCATCACCAACTTTGTTGCCTCAACCACCATTGCCATCTCCATCAACAAAGCTATCACCATTGTAGCCGTCATAACAGTCACTACTGCCATTGTTGTGGTTGTGGAGACAATAGAAGTGACAATGGTGATGATCATAGTGGTTATAGTTGTGGTTAGGATGGTGGCAACAGTGGTAACGGTGACTGTGCTGATGGTTAAAGAAGTGGAAGTGCCACCGTGTCATTATCTTCATCGATTGTTAAATGTAGAAAGTTCAACATAAAATCATTACTTTTAATTTTAGTGGTGTTTGCACCTTATATACAACCTCCAACATCTGATTCTGATAGTTTTGATCGATTATTATAATTTAATATTTAATCCTTTAATTCATAAGTTTGCAACTCCAAACCCAACTACTTTATACCATTCAACTGAAAAGTGCAAGCCAATAAAAATCAACACTACCATATGATTCAACTCAGCAAGTCATGGTTTTTAATAGGAAAATTATTGGAATTGGGAAATTCAAGCTATGGTCATCCAATTTTAGAGTGATGTTTTACTCATTTTATCTATGTTTTGTAAATATTAAATGTTTAGTTTAAATATTTAATTTCTTAGGTTGCATCTTATATTTTTGTCTATTTTTTGTAGAAGTGGAGTGGAGAAACTTCAAAGCCAATTTGAAGAGAAATAAAACTTTGATGTAACTAAGCCAAGAAATGTAGCTAAAGCTAAACTCTAGCATGAAACAAAAAGACCTTTGCAAGCTTAAGCTAAATTTAGTTTCTGAGCTCGATTATATTTTCACCCGTAGGCTATTTTGCACTTTAGCTGAGCCAAAATTTTGAGCTCAACTAAAAGTCAATTCAAATAGAATTTTTGAGTCTTGTATAAATAGGACATGAGTGTCATTTAGAAAGGGGTACTTCATTTGGAACAAGTCCACAACCTCATTGAGAGGGGAAGCATCCTTCGGGCTATATTCTTCATCTTCTTCTCCCCTCCATGTATTTTTGGGGCTACCCATGGAAATTGGTAGCTAGACCTTTTCATAATTCGGGGTTAGATTGTAACCGAAACTTATAGTACTCTCATGTAATTCTTTAGAAATATTGTTGTATATTCATCTTGTTCTTTTTTTACTTCTATGTTTAATGCTCGTTATGGTTTGTTATTAAGAAATACTTTCATAGCTTGATTTCGAAGCTAGGAATAAGATGAGGGTTATTGATTATCTTTGGGTCATTAAGCTTAAAGTAAGTTCATTTGTTAAATGTGTAAGGGGTTGATGTTTAATGAAGGAACTTAGGTTTCCCCATATGAAATTAGGGATTAGAAAATCATTTGTGAAAAATAACCAATATTAACATTGAATCACAAGTTGGGTATTATGCTTTAGTGTAAGGAGAGTTCGGTTCGGTAAAATTTAACCCCGATAATCCCTTTTTATTTGAAAACTCCCTTGTTTTGATCTTTGTTTTAACTAAAATTACCACAAAAAGAGTATTTTAATTATTTTCCATTTACTTGTTCTGTTTTTAACTCACTCAGAACCAACTAATGTTCATGTTTTTACCACTTTCATTTTATATTGGTTAGGATAGAAAGTGATTTTGTGAAATTTGTCCAATATTACGCACATTTATAGGAAAATAATACTTGGACTTTCCATTTTACTATTTGTATGATTTGATACGCATGCCAAAGATAATAAAAAATACCAAATTAGTATAAAGATTACTATATAGAATATATACGAAGAAATTTGTCCGCCTCCTACAGATTTGATAGCCTCTCCCATAAAAAAACTTGTAATACCTATTCCATCCGGAATTCCATTAATTATTTTTTTATCAAAAAAATAATTGAATTTGACTAATTTTCTTACACTCGTAATTAAAGATATATCATAAAAACATCTATAAAACCACGATTATACGACCAATCATATACGACATTTTGAAAATTATCAGCAACTTTTTATTAAGAACACTTTTTTCAAATAAATTTATTTATTTCACATTACTTATTATTTTCTTCTTATGATTAGAATAATAAATAAATAAACTTAAAGTTGTAACATCCTATTTTTGAGGTGTGACCTTATAAGTTGCTATAACATATTTGAGTATATGCGCTTGATTGCTTGCTTGGTCATTACTATTATTGTTAGCTAGTGGATAGTATAGTAAAGTTTAAGAATGGAGAACAGCTAGTGTCTTAGTGACAAGTACTTGCAGTTAATGATTTTATAATCACTAATATCTATTATGAGGACTAAACAATTTGGAGCTCATTTATAGCCATAGTGGTGAATTAAAAAGCCCAATTTTAATCTTTTAAAATGATCCAGATTCTAAATTAATTATATTGAGATTTTTGAACAATCTTAATAAGATCTAAATTTTATTCTCATTCTCCTAGTATATCGAAATTAAAGTTGCAGCCAACAATTGTTGTTATAGTAATTCCTTTTGTAATTCTATTAATTTCACCCTCTAAAATGATTGTTATAGCTATTTCTAATATTTTAAATTACTACCTTTATATCCATATATAAATTGTGATCATCCCATTGTATCTTAAATTACATCTTACTCTTTTTTATTTAGTTAAATCTATACCAATTTCATTCTTATTATCCAAAATTTCTAACTTAATACTTCTTTAGATTTTTCTTTTTATCAACCTCATAATTTCATAGATTAGCTAAATAATTGCCACCCATCATTTATTTTACTATACACCGACTCTAGCCATTATACTCTTGGCATAGCAAGAAATTTGTTAGAATATGAGAGAGAGAGAGAGGGGGGGGGGGGACTATCTAAGGATCATGATGATGGAGGTCCATGTTGGATTCAATGGAATTACTTGAAGAATGGACAAAGAATCAAAGTTGGTTTTAGCTTTCAACATGCCTTGAGGTATTGAAGAATTATGTGTGATTAAATGTAAAAGGAATAAGCATTTCTGGTGATTCAAGAATATTGCATTCACATCATTCATTCATTAAATTGGCTTCAATGATTAGAATTCACAAGGCCTTGATAAAATGCTTAAGTCTAATAGTTAAAACATAAGGTTTTTTGAAAAATATATTTTCTACTGATTTAATCGATTACTTATTCGTAATAATCGATTATATTGTTCTTAGTGCTTTCTGGAAAACTTTTCAAGAACAATGTAATCGATTACATGTCGGTTTAATCAATTAATCTACCTTAGCTTACATATAAACTGCTTTGTTGATCATTTTAATCGATTACCATTAAGCTGTAATCGATTACATAGGCTTACCAGGAAATACCATCTCTCTGTCTTAATCGATTACCAAATATTGTAATCGATTATCAGAATTTGTAATCGATTACTCTGCCCATTTCATGATTATGAAGCTTCCTGCATTAATCGATTACCAGAATCTGTAATCGATTACATAGTTTAATTCATGGTTATGAAGCTTCCTGTTTTAATCGATTACGTATCGAAATAATTGATTATTCTGTTCGTTACTTGAACCCAGATTTTTATAGAACCCTTTAATCGATTATTTGCTTGGTTTAATCGATTACATAAGTGAAATAATCGATTATTGAGCGCGTTTAATCGATTACTGATGGTTAGAAAAGTTTGTTATAAATAGAACCCTCACTCAGCTTGTTTTGTAACTTGATCAATTCGTATTCTGAGCATTCTAAGGATTTCTAAACATTCTTTTAGTGATTTTTCTGGGTTCATTGAGTTCTTGCATTCACAAAATTCTTATGGGTTGTTAAGTGATTAGTGAAGCAAGAAATTCTTTTTCAAAGCTTGAGGAAAGTGATGTTCTGAGTTTGTATTCATTCTTCAACCTGGTGAAATCATTCATATGCATATTATTCATTGGATCATTAGGTGACTTCTTTCCTTAATCTTTGAAGTTGTAATTCTGTTGTGAATTCTGTGTTTGTTTGTCTATTGTAAATAGGTTTCTTGCTTGTAATCTAGAGATAGAGTTTCTCTAGGGGTTTTGCTGAGTAGTGTTCTCAGTGGGTTGTTTCTGAGAATCTAATAGTATTTTAGATTTCTGAACTTTATCTAGGGTTGATAAAGAGAGACTTTGTAATAACTTGTAAGAACTGAAATTTGCAATAGTGGAACTCCATTCTAGTGTTGAGTGAAAGAAAACTGGATGTAGCTTCATAGTGTTTGAAGTGAACCAGTATAAATCTTTATGTGTTGTTTATATTCTTTATATTGATTATATTTTGTTATTCTTGATTGTGAGTTTTAGTTATCTACAAAGTTCTTGAGTTATTGCATATCTTGGGTTCAGCATTAGATTGAATAAAGGTTTTTGGTTTCAAAAGTGATAAAGATCCAAAAGGGAAAAACTCTGATTTTGTTCAAGAAAATTTTGAATTACTAAACCTAACCAATTCACCCCCCTTCTTGATTAAGTGTGAAGTGTTCTCATATTTTACAATTGGCATCAAGAGCAAGGTCTTGTAAGGTACTCAAGATCACTTTCTTTCAAAATGAATATTTCACAAATAACCTTCAAGGAAGATGCATCCTTAAACAGACCTCCTTTATTTGAGGGAGAGAAATTCAATTTTTAAAAAAATAGGATGAAGATCTTTATCCAATCCAATGATCCAGGAACATTGAATGCAATAGAAAAGGGTCCTAGGGTGCCCATCAAAGTGGTTGATAATAACATGATTCCCAAGAAATGGGATGAGATGAATGATGATGAAAAGAGGATTGTTCAGTATGATTTTAAAGATAAGAACATGATAACTTCTGCTCTTTCTTCTGATGAATTCTTCAGAATCATTAGATGTACAAGTGCCAAAGAGATATGGGAAATGCTAAAAATCACCCATGAAGGGACTGAAGAAGTGAGGAGATCAAGAAAGCACTCATTGATACATGAATATGAGATGTTCAAGATGAATCAAAATGAAAACATCTCTCAACTCCAAACAAGATTCACACATATAGTGAATCATCTCTTGAGACTTAGGAAGACATTTGATACTGAAGAATTGAACATCAAAATCTTGAAGTGTCTCACTAGAACATGGCAACCAAAAGTGACAGCCATCAAAGAATATAAAGATCTCTCAAAAATGACCATGGCTGCCCTCTTTGGTAAGTTACTTGAATATGAATTAGAATTATCTCAACTAACCTTTGGTGAAGATGCAGAAAGAAAAGGCAAAGGAATTACACTAAAAGCTACAACACCTAAGGTAGAAAAAGAAGAAAACTCAAGTAATGAGAAAGATGAAGAAACCATGAACTTAATTGTGAAAAAGTTCAGCAAGTTTCTAAAGAAGAATAAGGGCAAAAGATTTACAAGAAACAACAAGAACAATTCCAACAACACTAGCAACACCAAGAAGATTGACAACAATTTTACATGCTTTGAATGTGGTAAACATGGCCACATAAAATCAGAATGTTCAATCTACTTGAAGAAAAAACAAAATGACAGCAAAGGCAAGAGGGAAACAAAGCCAAGAAGAGCTTACATTGCTTTGGAGGATAATGAATCTTCAACTTCTGAATCCTCAACTGAAGTAGAAGAAGCCAACATGTGCCTCACCTCAATAGTTAATGAAGAGAATGATGATCTCTTAGATGAAGATGATGAGGTAACTTCTGAACTTGATCAAGCTATTTTTGCTTTTCAAGAGATGCATAAAGAGGCTAAAAAACTTGCTAAGTCTAACAATAAGCTCAAGAAAAACATTAAAGATCATCTTGCAAAAATTGTGGAATTACAAACTGAAGTTTGTAAATTGAAGGAAGAAAATGAGAAACTTACTTCAAGCTACAAATCAAGTGGTTGTGTTTCTGCTTCTTCCTCTACAACTATTGACAAATATGAAATGCTGCAAAAAGTTTTAGAAGAGTATAGACTTAATCAAGAAGAAAAATATATGCAGCTTGTTTCAAAGAACAATGAGTTGATTAATATCTTGGAAAAACTCAACAAAGGAAAAAGTGATTTGAATGATATATTGAGTGCTCAAAAATAGTTTGGTGACACTTCTGGATTGGGGTACAAAAAGACAATATTTGTACCTCCAAAACAGAAGAAGAAGAAGAAGAAATCAAGATTCAATCAAAAGAGGTTCTTTAGAAATATATATAAAACTGTTATTTGTCACTATTGTATGGTGAAAGGACATACATCTTATCAATGTTTTGCAAGAAGATTTTATGTCCCAAATGGTGATTGTATTTGGGTAGAAAAGAAAAAGCAAGCAACTAACCCCTTTGGACCCAAACTCAAATGGGTACCTTCTTCTATGAAGTGATTTGTTTCTTTTGTAGGTATGTCTTAGAGCAAGCTCCTCCTTATGGTATCTTGATAGTAGCTGCTCAAGACATATGACCGATGACAAGTCCTTGCTTAAAAATTTTACACTTAAGGATGGGGGCTATGTTACTTATGGAGACAACAGCAAAGGGAAGACTATAGGTAAAGGAAGCATTGGTGACAGCTTGAATACAAAAATTAGCAATGCACTCTATGTTGAAGGCTTGAAGCATAATCTACTAAGTATAAGTCAATTATGTGATAAAGGCTATAAAATTTCCTTCAATCAAGATTGCTGCATAATTTGTGATAGTAAGAGTGAAGAAGTAATCCACATTGGCAAAAGGAAAGGTAACATTTACTTGCTTTCCATAGACCATGCATTATTCCACAAGACTACATGCTTAATTAGTAAGTTAGATGAAACATGGTTGTGGCATAGGAGAGCTAGCCATATTAATATGCATCATATGAATAAACTCATTAAGAAGGACTTAGTTATTGGTCTACCAAAACTCAAATTTGAGAAGGACAAATTATGTGATGCATGTCAAAAGGGGAAACAAACCAAAATTTCTTTTCAAAGTAAAAACATTTTTTCTACCTCAAGACCACTTGAACTACTGCACATTAATTTGTTTGGTCCTTCAAGAACTATGAGTTTAGGAGGTAATTACTATGGATTTATTATTGTTGATGACTACTCTAGATTCACTTGGACTTTGTTTTTGAAATCCAAGAGTGATGCTTTCCATTCTTTTAGAAAATTAGTCAAACTTATTCAAAATGAAAAAGGGTGTAAAATTATCTCAATTAGAAGTGATCATGGTGGAGAATTCCAAAATGAACATTTTGAAAAATTCTGTGAGGAAAATGGAATTAACTACAACTTTTCAGCTCCAAGAACACCTCAACAAAATAGTGTTGTGGAGAGAAAAAACAGATCACTTGAAGAAGGTGCAAGAACACTTCTAAATGAGACTAATTTACCAAAATATTTTTGAACTGATGCAGTAAGTACTGTTTGTTACACTTTAAATAAACTACTCATAAAACCCATCTTGAAGAAAACATCTTATGAGTTATACAAGGGAAGAAAACTCAATGTTTCTCATTTAAGAACTTTTGACTGCAAGTATTTTGTTTTAAATAATGGGAAAGAATCACTAGGAAAGTTTGATGCAAAGGCGATGAAGCCATATTTCTTGGATATACATTGCAAAGTAAAGCTTATAAAGTCTTCAACAAAAGAACCATGTGCATGAAAGAATTTGTCCATATAATTTGTGATGAATCTAACCCCTCAAAAGAGGAAAAAGATTGTGATAAAGATGCAGGTCAATTGGAGCAAAATTTTCAGCTTGAGGATTTATCTATCAATGAGAAAAGGGAACCTAGTGCTGAAGCAACTCCATCAACTTCTTACCAAAGGCCAAAAGAATGAAGAACTACAAGAGATCTCTCACTAGACAATATTATTGGTGAAATGACAAAGGGAGTCTCTACTAGATCTTCTCTTAGAAACTTATGTTGTGACATGGCTTTTGTATCTCAAATTGAACCTAAAGATATTAACCATGCCTTGCAAGATGAACATTGGATGCATGTCATGTATGATGAACTGAACCAATTCAAGAGAAATGAAGTTTGGGAACTTGTGCCCAGACCTTCATCAATTAAGCCTATTGGTACAAAATGGATTTTTAGAAACAAACTTGATGAAAGTGGAATCATAGTAAGAAACAAAGCTAGATTGGTTGCTAAAGGTTACAACCAAGAGAAAGGCATTGACGATAAGGAAACTTTTGCTCCAGTTGCAAGATTGGAAGCAATTAGGCTATTACTTGTATATGCATGCTTAATGAATTGCAAACTTTATCAAATGAATGTCAAAAGTGTCTTTTTGAATGGCTACATAAAGGACATATATGTTGAACAACCTCTAGGTTTTTCTGATTTTAAACATCCTAATGTTTTTAAACTGAAAAAGGCCCTCTATGGTCTGAAACAAGCTCCAAGATCATGGTATAAACGACTGAGTAAGTTCCTACTTGATCAATCTTTTGTAAGGGACAATGTTGATAAAACCTTGTTTATCAAGAGGCATAGAGATAATATCCTATTAGTTCAAATATATGTTGATGATATTATCTTTGGTTCAACTAATCAAATACTCTGTAAAGAATTTTCTGCAGCTATACAAAAAGAATTTGAGATGTCAATGATGGGAGAGTTAACATTATTTCTAAGACTTCAAGTTAAACAAATGAAGAATAGAACTTTTCTCAATCAATCAAAGTATTGCCTTGAAGTCATCAAGAAGTTTGAGATGGAGAAAAGCAAAGATACTGCAACTCCTATGACAACTTCAACATACCTTGATTCAGATAAAAAAGGGAAGCAGGTGGATGAATCCAAATATAGAGGAAAGATTGGATCTTTATTATATTTGACAGCTAGTAGACCAGACATTATGCTTAGTGTTTGCTTGTGTGCAAGATACCAAGCAAATCCAAAAGAGTCTCACCTTACAGCAGTCAAAAGGATCATCGAATACCTCAAGACAACACCCAAAGTTGGGTTTTGGTATCCTAAAGGTGCATCAATAAACATTATTGGATATTCTGATTTTGATTTTGCAGGATGTAAACTTGATAGGAAAAGCACTAGTGGAACTTGTCATCTCCTTGGAAACTCACTCATTTCATGGCATTGCAAAAAACAAGCTTGTGTGACTTTGTCAACTACTGAAGCTGAATATATCTCAACTGGGAGTTGCTGTGCACAAAGCCTATGGCTTAAGCAACAATTGCAAGATTATGGAGTTGATCTTAAGGAGATACCACTACTTTGTGACAACACAAGTGCAATAAACATTTCAAAAAATTATGTCATGCACTCAAGGACCAAGCTTCAGTATCTGCATCAGAGGCTCCCATGGTACTGCACAACTCCATGAAAGTAGACAAATGAGTGTATGGATCTTCATGATCTAGTCCAACGAATGGATGTGATCCAATAAGACTGAGTAATGTAGGCTTTAATTCCACAACCTTCTTACTGAAAGGAGGAATGACTATGCTGTTATAATGCTTTGGTCTTTGTTGATACACATAGTCACCAAAAGTCCTCCGTGGTGGTCTATTTTCTTCTCCCCCTCCTTTATCAACCATAATATAAATTACATGTGGTTTTACTGGTGAAGGAGAATCAAAATAGAAGAAGATTTACTCGGTAGCTTTTTGACTGTTTGTTTCTTTTCCTTCTTTTTGGTAAGTTCTAAATTAATTAACGATGTATATGCAAGATATTTACCTCAAAAGGAAAAAGGACCAACTTGCAATAATTCGTAAGTACCGAGGTGAGGGAAAATAAAACAAAAGAAAATACAAGAGAATTTATACAAAATTAAAATAACGAAACAAAGAAAAAGTCATATTCAACTGAAAAATTAAATTTGAAAGAACTGAGTGAGCGACGCAAGTCCCCGGCAACGACGCCAGAAACTTGTTAGACTTTTGGCAAGCGTACCAATTGTCGTTGTAAGTTACAAAATTTATAAAAGTTCGTCTCCACAGGGACTTGTGCTACTCAATTTATCCAAATAAAACTTAACAGTTTAATAGTTATGTACGAGTATGGTCGAAATTTTGATGGTTTTACGAAAATAAAGAAAAATTACGAAAGATTACGGAAGCTAATAAATGATTTTAACTAAAGAAAAGCGTAAGATTGGATTTCATCATTCATACCTTGGTATCCAATTAATATTACCATGTATAAATCATTTTCTATTATTACTAATGCACACATTAATTAACCTCAAATCGATCCCTCGCAATCGAGTTCTAAAGATATTTACCAAATATCGATCCCTCATATACGAAGTAAATAACCCAGCATTACAATCATAATCGTGTGCTATTTGCAATCTAAACTTTATGTTCTATTCCTAGTAACGTAACGTAAAAAGAAAAATTATTCAGTTCAAATCCTAAGAGTACTTTCCAGTTAAACTTAGAATTCAATTTCATGAAACTAGTGATCAAGTAGAATCAAGCATTAAGAACGGAATAAAATTATCAATAATAAATAGAAAAGACTTATGCATAAATAAATATTAAAAGAGATACTTAAAAGTAGAATATTACATCTAATCCATAAGAGAAACTAACCAAGCATTGAGAAAACCTCCTTAAGAAAAGAATTGATGAAGGACCCCATCACCGCTTCTTTCCAGCAAAGTCTCCACACTTAATCTCACTTCTTTCACTTTCCTAACTACCTAATACTAATATTTAAGAGCTTAAACTAAAGAAAAAGCTTAGAAGAAGCAAGGAAGAGAATGGAGGTTGAGAGGAATGTTTTTGGCCTTGGGGGTGCTTGGGTATTTATAGGGGCTGGCCTGGTCGAGTTTGGTCGCTCAAGCGACCAATTTCTTCATATTTCACTCCCTTGGACGAGTTAAAGCCCAACTTGGACGTCCACTTGGTCACTTGAAGGTCCAATTGCAGGTGTTGCTCGCCCAAACGAGCAAAATACACTAGATTCACTCGCTTGGGTGAGTTAAATGTACTTCCAGAAGAGTCTTTGGGCTTTTAATGCATTTTGGGCCTGATTTGGTTGCTACACATCCCAGGTTTGCTTTTATGATTCATTTTTGCTTGCTCTAAGTGTACGGAAGATTCGGAAGTCCACAGAATCTATCAAAATACAAAGCATGATTGGATTAATCTTCCGAAATATAAGTAACAACTTTTATATAAGCATTAGGTGCTATTTAACTAGGTTTAGGGCAAATTTATAATCAAATCTTCTGAAATCAAAAGATAAGTGTCTGCATTTGAAACATGAATTTAACTTAATTAGGGCACTTATCAGGAGCGGATTTGAGTTTCAGTATATAGGGATGATCTTGTTCTTATTTATGGGGTGAGGGAGGAAGATGATGAATACAAGGGAATGGGAGATAAGAGGTCTATTTGATTCAGTTGAAAAGTGGAATCAAAATATAGTCCCGGGAGGAAGACTAACTTGGATCAAATGTCATGGATTACACCTTAACCTTTGGACCAATGAATTCTTCGAGAAGATTTTGTGTAAGAATGAAAGCATGGTAGCCATGGATAAAGATACAAAAGGTTTCAGGAAAATAGAAGTGGCACTGATTTTTATGCGAACATCAGCAATTGAAACAATGATGCAACTGTTGAAGATAAAGATCAACAAACAAATGTTTCATGTTCATGTGGTTGAAGAAACATTTGGGGGGAGCAATGCATCTCAATGCTTCATGTGGAAGTATGCCAAACCCATAGAGAAGGACAATTCTGATGAGAGTCAATATGGGGTAGAAGGTAACTTGTCGTTATCAGACTTTGATGAGGAGAACCGAATGTTTGCAGAAAGGCATATTGAAGGAGGATAGGGGTGACAACGAGGAGATCGGAAAGCAGGTGAAGAAAAGACTATAGGTTATTACCCAATGGATAAGAAGTACAACTATTTTCAAATTAAATTTTCTCATGAGGAAGACAAATTGTCAGTACTAGCGCCATTTTCAAGTAAGGGTGATTGGGGTACAAAAGGGGTGAAGCAGGGCACATGGTCTAATTTGAGCACATCAAGGGAGGTAATCCCAAAAAGTGAAACGAGAAATAAGGAAGTAAAGGTGGTAGGTCTGGTGGAAGATGAAAGTGACAGGGAGGGAGGACATGAGGAGGCTCAACTTGGTGGGGAGGGATATAACAGAGAGGAAAGTACACGTAGCTAAAAGACAAACCTAATGTCTCATGTGGTAGGTCCTTTCGAAGAAACAAACTAAAAAGGTGGGTAAGGAATACATGGATAATTTATATAGACCATCATCAGCTTAGAATACATGCTAATGAAAGACTAAAATAAAAATGAAAGAGGCAAATAATTGGCATTGTAAAACCTCTAGCGTTCTTTCCAATATCAAAATATAAGCCTGAACCCTGGCTCATCTTACCATAAAGAATGCTTGCAAAATAATTATACTCGTTGTTTATTGTTTATTGGGAAGGAAAGGTGGAAGGACTACACTAGGCTTGTGCATCATGTATTGTTTCCATATATGTAAAAAGAAAAACAAATGTCAATGATGCATTTGAAGATAACATTTAATATTACAGTACATAACTTACAAGAGTAAGGAAGAACCAGAATGCTCACCATAGGATCTGGTGCATTATCTTCCTTGCACATCACCTAAGGGATCCCATTTCCCATTTCCACAACCATTTTTGCAGCCTATTTCACATAATTTTGGCCAGTGGGTCCAAGTAATTTACTTTGTGCTCCATACGCATTCTCAATCTGAAACACCATAATGTGCATGTCTTACTATTATTATAGCCACTTAACTAGATCTAAACTGAAAAGTCTATTGCCATTAGTGGTTTATCTAGTGCATTTCCTAAAAAATTTACAAAAAAATTGGTAGTTTATAAATACACAAAAAACAAGTTAGCAATGGAAACTATACAACACACGAGAAAGTATGATAAACCACTTTGGGATTGATACAGACACTCACTCTTCATCATTCCTAATATTTTCTTGGTGAACCCACTAAGGCTGAAAACCAACCACATGCCAAACAAAACAATGTTGCAAACTACATTTTGGAAAGTGAGGTGGTTTCCATGCTTTCCCCACCACTCTCACTCTCGAAGTCAATGGAGAATAGAGAGAAAAGAAAGAAAAAAGGGTGTTGTTGCTTTGAATGTTGTGGCTTTTGGTAATGGAATCCTAAGAGAAAGAGAAGAAAGTGGTGACTGTAAGATCCGACATCGATTACACTAGTCATCCATCACGATGTCGATTCAGCACGAAGAGATTCCCTGGTGCTAGAATCGAACAACCCTACGAGATGGATCGCAATTTTGGAAACATTGATCATCACAAAACCACAATCCAACATCTCGAATAAGAAGATTTTATTGCACCCACATGGTATACAAAATCCTACAAAATACAAAGGATCTGCGTATGCTATGCATGAGATTTCTATCCATTTAGTTAACCAAGAAAAACATATTTACTTTAATTTTAAAAATTAATTTTAAAGAGATACTAATTACAAGAGGAACTAAACTGTAAAAGCTTCAAATGTATTAACTTATCATGACGTGGATGTTGGGTTATCGTCCAACCCTCAAATAAATCTACGGAAGCGAAACGAAAAATCGCAAGAGGAGAGAGATAGAGATAACACATAGTCAATATGTTTAACGTGGGAAAACCTTCCTCAATGTGAAGAAGTAAAAAACTCACAGGACACTAATCCAAAATCAAACTTCCACTATAACAATAATGGGTTACAAAGAATCAAATACACCAAAGTGGTGGTTCACTCAACCTCTCCAACAATGGTGATAATCAAACTCCCTAGAGTGTTTCACTCAAACTTTCTCTAGAGATATCTCAAATGCAAAGCACAAGGCTTGCTCAAATGTGCTATCAAGAATGTCACTTGAGGCGTCAAATTCAATCTAACAATTTTCTCTAATTGACCTGACCTACCTCCACTCTCAACTAATGTATTTATAGTGGTGGATTAGGTTTAGGGTTTTAGAACCCTTAATTAGGTCTGGACCAGCATTGGAGGAGTAAGCCCAATCCAACAATTCTCCCCCTACGACTTCAATGCGTTGGCTTCAGCATCAACTCGGCATCCGCGTTAGCTTTAGCAACAACCCGACATCTTCAATGCGACGGGTTCAACAACCCGGCACCTTCACAGCAATCTTCAAATTTCCTTGCTGGTACCGGCTTATCATCATGTCAAACCAGTTCTGGTCTATGTGCACTTTGCCAAGTGCAAGCTGTCCATCCTCCACCACATCTCGGATCCAGTGATACCTCACATCAATATGCTTAGTGCGGGAGTGATAGGTCGAGTTCTTCGCAAGATGAATTGCGCTTTGATTGTCACACATCAGCTCGTACTTGTCTTAATCATGGCCGAGTTCCATAAGGAACTTCTTCATCCACAACATTTATGTGCTTGCCTCAGTAACGACAATGTACTCGACCTCGGTTGTCAAAAGTGTCATACACTTCTACAATCTTGATTGACAAGAGATTGCTCCTCCAACAAATCTCATCAAGTATCCAGTCGTCGACTTCCTCGAGTCAATGTCTCCCCCTAAATCAGCATCCGAGTAGCCTTGCAACTTGGCTTTTTCTTCTCCAAATCGGAGGCATAAATTAGTTGTACCTCGGAGGTACCTGAAGATCAATTTCACTGCTTCCCAGTGCTCTTTGTCGGGGTTCGATAGATACCGGCTCACTATTTCATCTACATATGCCAAGTCGGGTCTAGTGCAAACCATTGCATACATCAAGCTTCCGATGGCAGATTGGTACGGGATCTTCAGCATCTCGTCTTTATCTTCATCAGATCCCAGACACTACCTTTTACTCAGCTTCATATGCCCGACTAGGGGGTGCTAACTATCTTGGCTTTGTCCATGCTGAATCTCTTCAAAATCTTCTCAACATATTTTTCTTGACTTAGCCACAGTAGTTTCTTCTTTCTATCTCGGATGATCTTCATTCCGAGAATCTGCTTTGCAGGGCCGAGGTCCTTCATCGTGAAGGACGAGCTCAACGCCTTCTTCAAGGCGGCAATCTTCATCTTATCTTGCCCTACAATCAGCATGTCATCAACATATAACAACAAAATCAGAAAATCTTCATTCTCATACCTCTTCACAAATACACAATGGTTAACCTCAGTCTTCATGAACTTGTGATCAGTCATGAAAAATTCAAATTTCTTGTACCACTGCCAAGGTACTTGTTTCAAGTCATAGAGATTTTTCTTCAACTGGCATACCATGCCTTCGCATCTAGGAGCTCGGAACCCTTCAGGTTGCTCCATATATATTTCTTCTTCCACTCACCGTGAAGAAATGTCGTCTTCATATCCATTTGCTCTACCCCAAGGTCCATTGAAGCCGTCATGGCTAACACAGTTCGGATCGAGGTCATTTTCACAATAGGAGAGAAGATCTCCTCAAAATCAATCCCCTTCTTCTGGTTGCAGCCTTTCACTATAATTCAGGCTTTGTATCTCGGCTTCTGGCCATTCTCTTCCTGTTTGATTTTGTAGACTCACTTGTTCTTCAGAACTCGTCTTCCTTTAGGTAGCTCGATCAGCTCATAAGTCTGATTATCGTGCAAGGACTTTATCTCGTCCTGCATTGCCTTCTCCCATTCTTCTTTTTCTGAGCTCGTTATGGCCTATCATAACTCTGAGGCTCACCGTCTTCAACAATAACGGTTTATTCATCAGATGGGTACCTTGTAGAAGGTCTTCTTTAGTATCCTGGCTATTCTTCTTTAGTATCTTGAGAACCTGGTTCATCATCTTCATCCTGGTCCTCGTCATCAACTCGAACCTCAGTATCTCGATCTTCATCAGCTTTTTGCTGGTCATCAATCTCTTCTTCGGTTTCTCCTCCTGCTTCAGCTCGGACAAGAGGGACAGGTTCCTCAAGTCGGACAGTAATCCAGACTTTGGGCTTTGAGATGTCTTGAAGAGTCTCATCTTCATGAAAGATCACATCCCGACTTCTCACTATCTTCTTGTTGATAGGATCCCAAAATCTGAACCCGATCTCGATTTTTTATGAACCGAGGTAGATGTATTCCTTCATCTTTGCATCAAGCTTCGCTCTTTCATCTTTAGGGATATGTATGAAAGCTCGGCATCCAAACACCCTCAGGTTTTTGTAAGTTGCTTTTCGACCGGTCCAGACTTCCTCTGGAATTTCTTCTTCAAGTGGTCGTGATGGTGAGAGATTGATCAAATCAACAGCAGTTCTGATGGCTTCTCCCCAGAATGATTTCGGCAACCCGACATTGGACAATATACTTCGGACCTTCTATTCAATAGTCTGATTCATCCTCTCAACTAATCCATTCAATTGTCAAGTCTTGGAGGGATCTTCTCAAGTCGGATCTTGGCTTCTCTACAGTAAGCATCAAAGGGACCACAATACTCACCACTATTGTCAGAGCGAACAACTTTCAATTTCTTGCGAGAGTCCTTCTCCACCATATTATGGAATTCTTTGAAAAATTGGAGTACCTGGTCTTTTGACTTCATCAAATAAACCCACACTTTGCAGGAATGATCATCAATGAAGGAAACAAAATGCTAAGCTCCACCTAGTAATCTCTCAGACATAGAGCAGACATCAGTATGGACGAGGTCAAGAATACTCTTGTGTCGTCTTGGTTGATCCGGTCTCACAAACGAAACTCGGTGCTGCTTTCCAACTAAGCAGTGCATGCAACTCTCTAGCACTTGACCCTTCAACCCGGTCAATAGTTGTTTCTTCTCCAAAATCTAAAGTCCTTTCTCACTCATGTGATTGAGACGCTTGTGCCACAACTCCAAGCTAGGTCCATCTCGGACAGAGTTGGCTTCTCCACCTTAGTCTTTCCTTGCATGACATACAAGGAGCCTTCCTTCTTGCCTCTAACCATAACCAAGTTTCCCTCGGCCAGCTTCCATCTACATCTTCCAAAAAAATGCACTAACCCAGCATTATCTAGCTTTCCAACCAAGATTAGATTCAATCACATGTCAGGCACATGCCTTACATCTTTCAACATAAGTCAGCACCCGACATCCGTGGTCAAGGTTACATCACCGACACCAACAATCTTACTGGTCACCTGATTTTCCATCTTCAAGACACAAAAATCTCCCTTCTATAAGCAAAAAAGAATCCCTCATGTGAGGTGAAGTGGAATGAGGCACCGGAATCAACAATCCATGTGCAGTCATCATGGACTATGTACAAAATTTCTTCACCAAGGAAGAATATCTCAGCATTAGTAGTCACAGTCGTGGTGCTCTTATCATACCTCTTCTTGGGAACAATTTGATCCGGCTTCACACAGTCGTTCTGTTCATCATTCTGTAGAGTTCTGCAGTCTGGCTTCTTGTGTCCTACCTTCCCACAGTAGAAGCACTTCAAATCATACTTTGGCCTCGACCGGCCTCTAGACTTGTCTCATCCGTCACGACCCCGACTCTTGCCACAACCCCGGGTGTCATATTTTCCTCTATTTTCAGCCACATTTCTCCATATGAATATGAATACTAAAAATATAGATTGTTCTCACACCCCTCCACCATATCTCACACTCTCATATTTTACCCCTATGCATTTTTGTTATTCGACTTTGTCCAGGTTCAATATCCAAGCAGTAGTGATCTCACACACGCCAAGGATTCAAGGTTTGCCTTGCTTATTCTAATTTGAATTTGGATTCCATGTCTTTTTTATGTTTCATATATTCATGATTTCTTGCTATACAACTTGCATAATTCTCATGTTCTTAATCTTTATTATTCTTTATTTTGTGGTCAATTTCTCTGTCCATTATTTGTATTATTATTTTAAAACTATTTTTGTTATTTCCCTTTTCTTATTAATATCTTGTTACTCATTGTAAGTTTGTAATGCAATCTGATAATGAAATATGCTAAAATTTTAAAGTCAAATATTGTTCTAAGGGGTTGTGTTTAGTTTTATTACTCTGAAATAAAAACATCCCACACACTTATTATTTTGCTATTCACGTTGATAGCCTGAATCAGGCTGGGCTATACGATCTTGGGGCAATTAAAGATGGCGATCAAGGACCAATTACATCCACAATTAATTGGTGAATCTTTAATGTTGCTTTGAGATTGTGGTGCACAGATGTGATGATTGGTGAATCTTGCACAATTAATTATTGGTATCTGAGATAATTTCTTAAATTTTTTAGTGGAAATGCTACTTCAACCTCTAATGTTACTGTAAATTAGAATTATTAGCTCTTATTTTTAAAGACAACTGGTTCTTTAGTCAATTTTAGTGGAATTATTCTTGGAAAATTTAATGATTGTGATAGATCCCTTCGTACCAAGTTGTACATGAGCCATGATAGGAAGAAAGCCAGTAGATTAGCCCACAATTACAGTATGGGATGGGAAATATTAAAGCTAATGACCTGAAGTAAATCATACATATATGAATTATGCAAAATTATATGAATGGTAAGAATATGATAGAAGTGGTTATTGGGCATTGAATCTCTGGCCTTGGCGTGCCTACCAGTTTTTGATTGCAAGAACAAAGAGAAGCATTATTTACCCATTAATTAATTAATAAAAGTTGGTATATATATCCCACTTGTAGTTTGCTCATCCCACTTGTAATATTCATTGTCTTATATTGAAATCATATACATAATATCCACTTAATCGTTTGATAATTTCTGACATCCATTATGTAAGAATGCCTCAAAACATCCCAGGTATTTTTTACAACTTCATTTTCTCATTCATTTTTTAAGGTAATTCACTATTTTTCACATAGTTATCTTATTTTATTGTTTCATTCTAGGGGAGAAATGTTTATGTCCAGTTTTCCTCACATCAAGAACTAACTAGAATGGATCAAAATCAAGCACGAGAAGACGAGGTTGGTATTTTGTGTATTTTTTTTATTTAAATGGAAAAATATATGCCTCAACTTGTTTGTTTTGGTAAAACAAAAAATTGTCCATCCCTTTCTCTTTAAACACCCCTGTGCTTTATTTTTATGTCATCAAATCCTAAGCTAATAGGTGAATAATTTAATATATAATATTGTGTCTTCTTTTCTACCTATCAGTTTAATTTTTTTAATAGAGTAACCTTCGTCTCTCATACCACAATAGAATTCAATGAGAGAGAATTTAGGGAAATAAATTGTTATTCATTAGTTGTGTTGTTACATAGGGAAGAGAGTATTTATAGTACATAAAAACTTCTCATAGAAGCCACTAACTAATTGCTGACTCCGCATCTAACTAACCGACTAGTCTAACAGAATTGTAACTCTAGAAACAGAACTGGAGGTTACTCTATTACCATGTATATAAACCTAGTATGCAGAGTGCAAGACACTTGAGCAATTCACAGAAATCTGTGTAGAAATTTAATATCAGGAGTAAACAATTGGATTGCATTTGCAGTTTCCATAGACAGAGAGCAGTTTCCATAGACAGAGAAACATGAAGCTTAAGCTGGTTAAAAAGGAATGAACCCCTTGAGGTGGCTTCCAACATAACCCGGGTTTTCTAACACCATTGGATTTTTTTGTTATTGGCAGCATTGTGAAACATTAATATTTTCTCCTCCTGGCAACTCAAGGTCAATTGAAATCTACCTAGACAACCATCTCGGACTGAAGGTAAGAAACAGCTCTCTGGTTACCATGTGAGAGGAATTAACAGGGAGAAATCCGCATATTTTATTTTAGTGGATTTTAGTCATAGCTTATAGCTGTTGAATACTTGGATTTGAGTAAAATAAACATTTTGAGATTAGGATTAAGTGTGTGTGTTAAATTTTTTTAAACAGAAATGAAGTATACTAAAGAAAGGGCAAGATAAGAATTTTATATATTATTACCTCATAGTTTGAGATTAGGACATCCAGAATCCATTCAGGCCATTCCTCCATATTTGTCAGAATCCCTCTATTATCTGGATGACTGCAAGCCAAAAATAGAAGATCCTGAAATCATACACGAACACGGAGCTCAAAACTAGGGGGTACAAAACAAGTTTTCCAGTAGGAAATTTATGCATAACTGGAACTCTTCATCGGACTAAATTCCATAAACACACATTCTATATGGCAGCGGCATGCACATGAACTACATTCCTTAACTCACTTAAAAATGTAATTACATTACAGGCAACACTTGCAAAAAAAATAGAACTTCCCTCATTAGACCAGAAAGAAATGGAGAGACTAAAAATGTAATTACATTACTAGTCCCTGGAATTGACTGGACATATCATTATTCACGACAGTGGACACACCAAGCCAGTCAAAATATAGGTACCACACTTTGGAAAATCATTCACTCATAAAACATGTGATTGGTGATTTCTATCTTTTTCATTAATATTTGTTTTGAAAAATGTATTTAGAGTAATTTTAATTATTTATAAATTAAAAAAGTTACACTTAGAATATATGAAAATGATCTTGTTAATTAATGTCCTAAAAATATTAGTTAAAGAATTAAAAATAATTTTTTTAATGTGTAAATCATATATATATATATATAGAAGAATGTAAAAAAGAAAACTAATTTAAAAATTGACAATGAAAACATGAGAGGAATTGCAACTCTCATTGTTACTTATTTGGAATTTTTAAATTAAAAGATGCTGAATTATGTATGACAGCAGTTGAATAAAACAAAACCAATAATATTAATTTAAAATACAGTAAATATGTGCCAATAACATTGTTGCTGTCTTAATGAGTATCAATTTTCCTAATAAAATTAAGTACC
Organism: Glycine tomentella; assembly: GCA_007407185.1. NCBI lineage: Eukaryota > Viridiplantae > Streptophyta > Magnoliopsida > Fabales > Fabaceae > Glycine > Glycine tomentella. The sequence goes on from PYAF01002592.1 coordinate 50,510, forward strand.
AAATGCATGACACATGTAATAAAAGTCAGAGAATTTAAAGAAAATGTTCAATCGTGGCTAATACTAAGAGGCTTTCTCACCCGGTTCAACAACATCCCTACAGGTGTAAGAAGTCTAATAATTGATCTATATAAATTTGATACATAATGTAGCATGCACCACCATCATTCCTACATGAACAAAGTAGAACAACAACTTTGGTTACCTAGCATCAGCCATAACCTGGACCTTGTAATCACCACTGTGCAGATCATAAAAGACAAGCTTAGAACCAGAGGTGCGTTTGTGCATGATCCGGCCTGAAATACAGAAAGACTATTTGAATTAATATACAGCAACAGAAAACCACTAACTATCAACACAGAAACTGCTGACTACCAGCCAAAGACACAGAGACACCCTCAATGTGCTGCCCGTTGCTTAAACCTTCATATTCCTTAATGTATTGATCAATAGACATAGTGACAAAGAATTTATGAGGAGACGGGTTCTTACCTTCTGTCTTTTGAACTGCAAGATACTTTAGCCTGTTCTCAAGGTATTGCTGCAATGAAATCGCCCAAAAAATTACAATAAATAAATAATTTAATCAATAAAATACTCCACAAAACAAAGATACAAAACATATAATATCATGAATCAATCATAGAAGCCACAGCCTAACAGCAAGCTAGAGCTTATTTTACTGCACACTACATACTCCTCATAGTAGGATAACTTAGTGGCACTATTCAACTGTGGAAGCATCCTCAGGAACCAGGACTGTCCTTCCTTCCCATTGAAAAGTCAGAGAAGAATGAGAAACATTGGATGTGATGTGTATATATTAAAAATATATGGAATAATAACTTCATTAATTGCCTTGCCTACAGAAATTTACAAAGACAAAATAGATAACAAAAATTAAAATATATGGAATCCTAGACTCTATTTCAGGGTTCAAGGCCACCACTCATTCCTAAATCCTACATAAAATATTTCCTACCTTCCTTCTATAGAATATTGATATATAGATATAGGTGTCTTGAGAAAAACCAAAACCAAAATAGATGTTGCATAATTAAGGACAAAATCATGACCTCTGGTTTTTACCCATTGTGTGAACTTTTAACCATTCTTTTTAAAAGTTATACCTCTTTGCCATTTCCTGTATAACTACTTGTAGTAATAACAAAATAAAATATATTTATCAATTAAGAACATAATGACATATAAAAATATATGATGAAAAGTAATTAACGATCATTAGTTGAAGAAAGAATAAAAAATTCTACACTTGTCTTATGTGAGGTAAATTTAATTAAGAAAAAAATCATTATATGAACATGCTAAAATTCTAAATTTCACTATTAAAGTCATTTGTGCTTCTCAAATTAGTACTCGGTCATTTGAAAAGTTTAAGTGTAATTAATTAGTCATTATGTGAATTACATGTATGCCATGGTGATTTGAATATATACATTTGTTGGTTATTACCTGCTTCAATAGCATTTCTAAGGCACAAAACATGACTTGAAAAGGCAAATATCTCCATTGAGAAATATGCATGGAGACATCAAACTTAAAGGGAAAAAAAGATCAATTGGTAGTAAGAAGGCCTGATTAAACACAAGAATTTACATCAAGTAACAAACAATTGGGATTCACCGGCTTACCTGTATCTGATCTCTGTTTCCAGCTGTAATGTTTGATATGGTCCAGCATGCTTCTTTCTTGATACTTTTTTTGTGATTGTGTGTCAATAGGCTCAAGAGGCATGGGAGCGCACCATGATTGATAATAGTCTAAGGAAAAGAGTAGCACCAAAATCAGGAAATTCGCAATACTGATGCATGCACAGAATATAACAAAAGGGCAGACACTAGATTCATGGTTAAGTGTAGTATCTCACTGGCATGTGCAAGTGCTAAAAACCACGAGACAGACATGCAAATTGAATTCATGGGTGGATGGCAGATGTAATGACTACCATCGTATAATTTTTCCCTCTTACCAAACCTCTCACTCTATTCCCAAACCCTTAAAAAAGAGGTTGTGAGTGTATTCAATACCAAACTAGAAAGACCAACTGCAACACTCCACCCAAATCACCCACCACTAGGCATAAGTTCACCAACAAAGTTATAAAGTTAAGTTCAAAATTTTGATAAGTGAAGCCGTTGCCGATGAGGGTGTGGACGAGTCGACAAGGGGAAGCCGTTGCCGATGCAGTAGAGACGAGGCCGAGGGAGCAAACTGATGCGGTCGTGGGAATGCAGATCGCGGGTGTTGCGAGAGGAGGCTCTGGTGGCTGACGGTGGCAGAGAAGGAGAGGTCGATGTGCTTCAGCGCAAAGGAGGAGATGTCGAGGTGGCCCATTGATGCCATAGGCGTTTTGACTTCGATGCTTCGCGATGGACTGGTTGATTGATCGGGTGAAAGAGATTTGGGAGTGAGAGAGACGGAGTAGAACCCTAGACAATTTTTGATTCAAAATTTGGAAAGAAATACGTTAAAAATCAGATACGGATAAATAATTTTTTTCATTTATTCTTCCATTCTCTTTTTTTCTCAAAATAATGTTCTTATATAAAAAAGAGAGAGAAATTCAACAACAAAATATTAATAATACGAGATAATAACAAATTGATCTATGTAACAACCTAACAAATCCTAACAATAATTTGAAATTTAAATTATATAATTCAACACTCCCTCTCAAGTTGGTGCATGAATATCAGTCATGTCTAACTTGTCAATTATTTCTTCAAACACTATTCCAGGAATGACTTTGATGAGCAATAGGTTCAAGAGGTACTTCAGGATAATCCACGTGCTTCGATTATATGAGATAGAAAGAATATTGAAATACGAGAAGAGATTCGGAACAATAACATGTTCATATCAACAAACTTCAAGGATGGTCTATGAAGATTCAGAACAATGCAACTAACTTCACATTAATGACTTTCAAATAGAATACGTGCAGGGAGAATTGAGATACGAGAATGGATTCGGAACAATCACATGTTCATGTCAATAGACTTTGGGGTTGGTCTGTGAAGAACTCAGAACAATGCAACGAGCTTCACATTAATGACCTTCAAATGGATACGAGAAGGATTCAAAACGGAACCAAAATCGCAAAGGTTATGTGAGGCAAAAATGAAATTTATGATAATAATAATAATAATAATTTGTAAAGGAATCGGAGAAGGTGAAGGTTAAGAAGGAGATAAATTGTTGAGTATTTCAAAATCAGAAAATTTGGGAATGTGAAGAAGAAAGCTAAGAGAATCTTATGGCAGCGGAAGATAATTTTTTTATGGAGAATACCATGACTCTTAGAATCATGACTCTCATTCATGGAGGAAACCATGATTTTTTCATGGAGGATACCATGGCTCTGATACCATGTTAAAAATCAGATATTTTCATGGAGGATACCATGATTCTCATTCATGAAAAAAAAAAACCATGGTTTCCTCCATGAATGAGAGTCATGATTCTGTGAGTCATGGTATCCTCCATGAAAAAACCATGGTTTCTTCCATGAATGAGAATCATGGTATCCTCCATGAAATGGTTTTTTCATGGAGGATACCATGACTCTTAGAATCGTGACTCTCATTCATGGAGGAAACCATGATTTTTTCATGGAGGAAACCATGGTTTTTTCATGGAGGATACCATGACTCTGATACCATGTTAAAAATCAGATACGGATAAATAATTGTTTTCATTCATTCTTCCATTCTCTTTCATATATTTCCCTCAACATGAGGTTCTTATATAAGAGAGGGAGAAATTCAACCAAATGCTAATAATACGGGATAATAACAAACTGATCTAATCTTAATTCCTATTCAAATATTGAAATATAATAACAAACTGTAACAACCTAACAAATCCTAACAATAGTTTGAAATTTAAATTATACAATTCAACAAAATAAATACGGATGAGAGAGAAAAGGAATACCAAGCGAATTGAAAAAGCGATCAGTACAAAATTCTATTTCACGACGTTAAATCTAAGACGGTTTCATTAAAACCGTCTTATAAAGTTATGCCCGTCTTTGAAAATTTGCTTTTATTTACAAATTTGCCACCGCGTAACTTTCAAAGACGATTTTAATGCAACCGTCTTAGATTTAACGTCGTGGAATCATGCTTTTGTAGTAGTGTCGTAGTCGAAAGTGATGACTTTCAACGACGTTAGATACAAAGATAGTCGTACAATCGTCTTAGAAAGACACAAATAACCGACGTAAAAGGCCTATTTTGTAGCAATGTACAATGTGAATGAAGGAGAGGAGCACCATTGATGTGAATAGGAAGAGGGGAAGAGAGATTGGCGAATGTGAAGGGAAAGCAAAAGAGAGAAAGGCGCAAAGAGTAAGAGAGAAAAGCATGTAACTTGTTTTAAGAGTGTTTTAATTCTTCATTTTGTTTTAATTGAGATCTAATGGCTATAATTGTTAGTTCTCATTTCTCATTTTAAATAGTGTTGAAACATCCTCTCTCTCCCTTTCCCTATGTGTGTGTGTGTGTATATATATAATCATCAAATAATGAGTGAAAATAATAGACGGTTTAGATTAAAAAATTTAAAAATTGAAATGTAATATAACAATGAAATCTCTAAAAAATACACAAAACAATCAAATCTATAAAATTATCATATCACTCTTATTCAAGATTATCATTAATCCATTCTAAAAAAATTAATTTTAAAAGTTGTATACAACATCGATGTTCAATGTGCTTACCACAACGGTTTTAGTCAAAACTAATATAGAAAATGTCTTTACAACATTGATTCTGGCCGAAATTAATATTGTAAAGACACTTTGTACATCGGTTTTAGATCAACTAATGTTATTTTTTGCAAAAGATTAATAATAATAATAATAATAGTTAATTTTATCACTAAAATAGCTTACTTCACCATTACTCTTTTTAGTTGACTCAATCCCAAAAAATACAAGTATTTACAACCTAATAACAAAAGGATAAAGCAATTCTATGACATCTTGCAAGCTATGAGAACAAGTGCATATATAATAGGAATAAACAATCCCTTCTTTAATAATCAATATAATTTTGACAATGGTCTTACTTTTTAAGTCTATCATTAATGTTATGGCTATCACATTTAATGCATCATCTTTAATTTCTATTTCATATCATTTGTGTATAAATTAAAATTTTATAATTGTTAATGAAAAAATAATAATTAAAATCATACAAAAATACATAAATATATGTAAACAAAT
>PYAF01002592.1:61502-73257 GCA_007407185.1 Glycine tomentella
TAGTTATTCAAATAAATCCCTCTCAAATAATTATATAGTTTATGGATTTAAATTTAAATATTGTATTAAAATAAATATTGAATTCTTTTTGTTAGATAAGATTTTTTGGGTTGATAATTTAAATATTTATTCTACTAAATATTTTTAAGTAAACCATTTATTTATCATTGTATTATTTAAAAGTAACAAAAGTTTTGAAAATTAGTTTAAAAATTTGTAATCATTTCAATTTTTAAAATACTAATATATTGGCATAATTATCTAACCAAATTGTTGAGAAATTCTACAGTTCTTCTTGTACAATGCACTTTGATGTTTTTTGAAAAGAGAAATTCTAAAGACCTAGAATTGAACACATTGTTATATAATGCTTTTTGGTAAATCCACTAACCAAAGGCTTAATTAATTGTTGAGTTTTGAAAACTTTCGTTGCCCATGTGTTTGGCTAAGCCATTTGTTGTTTTGGGTTAGTGAGAAGTTAAAATTATACATTTATTTAGTTATTGATGAGATATGAAATTTGATGATGTCATTTTGTTATTATATCTCTTATGACACCATTAAAAGATGTTGGGATTATATATTCATCTTATTTAATTATGTGTTTTTTATTCATCTTGTGTGTAAAATATGAGTTATTAATATGTAAATGTTTCCCCTAAAAGATAAATTTTATGTATAATAGATATTTTATTTTTAATAAATTTTTTGCCTCCAAGAATTAAACTAATGTTATCCAAGTGGAAATTTTGTGGATTAACATTATTTAGTTATTGGATTATTAATATCAATTACGTAAATAAAGCATGATATATTAATTGATGACATATATATATATATATATATATATATATATATATATACACACACACACACTAGTTGTTTAGATTTATTATACAAGGGTGTATATGACGAACGGGTTTCTCACTTGGTGTTCAAATGAGAGACCTATGCTATATTTGGTGATTATAAAATTGTTGTCCCATTAGACAATTTTATTGAGACACAATACCGTGAGGGAACTCCAACCGCCAAGCAAAGAGTAGTATCTTGTTGATTAGATGTTTGTGATTCAATTAATTTAACATGAATGAATTTATCTCCTCTTTATGAACACGTTTTCTAACCTCTTACAATTGTTATTACTATATTTATTATGAGCATGATATAATTGTGCATCATTTATTTTTAATTTTCCATCATTTTCACGTCAAATGGGCCTCTCAAAGTGGTTCCAAAAACACTCATGATACATTTGATAGGGAAGAAGTTTAGTTTCTTGGGAATCTTAGAGCCCATTTGGGGTGTGTGTAAGTTTTTTGTTTTTAAATACAATTTTCAAAATAAAACATGTTTGGCAAAATGGTTTTTAAATCATTTTCGAAACATTTTTACATTCACTTTCAAAACCAAGAAAGAATATTTTGTGAATTTAGTTTTTAGTTAAAAAGAATATACATTTATCACATTTGATAATAATACTTTTTGTTGCAACCACCACCACCACTGTCATTGTCACCACCACCACCACCAATATCACCTCTATAATTGTCACCACCACCACCATCATTGTCATCGTCATATATAACTAGCTACCACTAGCAATGTTACCGCCACTACTATTGTCATTACGACCACCATCGTCATTGCCATCACCATCACCACTAGTACTACCACCACCACCATCAATGTCATTGTCACCGACACTGTTATTCTCATCATCACCACCACCTATGCCACCTCCACCACAACCACCACTACTTGGTGCCACCACCAATATCATTACCATCGTCATCGTCGTACTGCTACCATCATTATCACTGACATCACCACCGACATTGTTATCACCACCACCACCATCAATGTCACCACCACTGTTAATGTCATTGTCCCACCACCACCACTACCAACAATACCACCTTTGTCACTACCACCACAACCACCACCAACATTGTTACAACCACCACCACCACCACCTGCTGCCACCACTAACATCGCTACCCCCCGACCACCATTGTCGCTACCGACACCATCGATATTGCTACCACCGTCATCACTAATACCACCTCTGTCATTGTCACCACTAATTGCCAACACCAACATTGCTACCACCACCATGTCGTCGCTGCCACCATTACCACCATTGTCACTGTCACCGCGACCACCACTGATATCTCTACCATTGCTGCTATTGCACCACCATCACTATTGTCATCATCATCACACAAAAAACTCTTAAATTAATTTATATACGAAATAAACTTTCAAATGAGTTTATTTAAAATTAATCATATTTTAAAAACTGGTTTAAATTTCTTTTCAAATTTTCAAAATAAAACTAACAATTGGTTGTCATTATAAAAAATTTTGAAACTCAAAACTAAAAACCACCCCAAACGGGGCCCCATTAGGGGTGGTTGTCGACTATTAGTTTTTTTGTTTTAAAATGCAATTTCAAAATGGGAACATGTTCACAAAAATGAGTTTGAGTTGGTTTTTTACATCGTTTCAAAACTGATTTTACTCCATTTGGGAAACAATAAAAGATGGTTTGTTGATTACTGTTTTTGTTTTTACACTCACATTTCTCCCTTCACATCCCTTCACCTCCACCGCCCTTTGTTGCCTCGTCATTTCCCAATGTTGGTCATCCGCTAGCGATGGCGACATCCGATGTTAGGCCACCACCAATGACGGCATTGATGGACCTTGCAACTTTGCCTACATCCTTGTCGCCCACCATTAGCCTTTCCTTTACCAAACTCGGTCACCGAAACCACCACCAACCTCCTCTTCACCAGATCTGTTCGCCCAAACCACCACCAGCCTCTCTTTCCTCAAATTTGTTCTCCCAAACCACCACCTCACCACCACCTAGTGGCGGATCCATAAAATAAATCAAGGGGCACTCAACAAGTTCAAATACATATCCAGAAAAATAATTACAATGTCATCCTTCTAGCTAGGCGTTATTTTTTGGAATTCCTTCATAATTGTCTTATTATCAATGCTTTCAAATACATCCTTTTCAATATAAGGCACTAAACAATCATTCAACCATTCATCCCCCATCTGATTACGAAGTGCAGTCTTGATGTATTTCATAGCTGAAAATGTTCTTTCCACAGTTGCAGTTGCTATAGGCAAAGTTAATGCTAACTTTACAAGTAAATAAACCAAAGGATACACAATATGTTTTTTCTTTTCAACCATCCTCTTGGCAAGATCAGCTATTTCTCGCAAATTCAAAAAATCAGGATCACTTTGCACATCAACTGTTGAGCTGATATTCAAGCATGACAAAATCATTCAAATCAAAATCTGAAGGATAAAAGCCAGCAAATTCACACAACTTATTCTTGTCAAATGCCGAGAAAGAGTTGCACGGATTTAAACATGCCATGCATTACAACGAATTCGAACTACTAAAACGATCATTTAACTCTTGAAGTTGAGTTTCTATCACTACATAAAATATGTCAACCTTAAAGTGATGCATATGAGTAACTGGTCCTCTACGTTTTGCTCTCCCTTGTAATGCAAGTACACTTCCCATATCAGGGATATCGATATCATGTTTTATACAAAATCCAGAAGTCTTCTGAAATAGATTATCCCACCCATTATCTCTCATCTTTTGTAATAACACCTTTGAAACTTTTACAAGAGTCATAGCATTCACAATATCTTGATCATTTCTCTGAAGTGCTTGTGACAACTCATTCGTTATTGCTAAGACCTTGATCATCACGTTCAAAAGTAATAAAAATTCAAAAGTTTGCATATGCATCATGAGGACAGAGGCTTCAGACCTTTTTGCATGCATAAGGGTTGTATCATCTTTTATAATTTCTAGCACATCAAGCACAAGATCAAACAATGTAAACAGACTTACCAACGATCGGTAATGTGAGCTCCAACGTGTGTCCCCTGATCGTGACAAACTCATTTATTGATTCAAGCCTCTCCCTGATTGAACATCATCGCTTGCAATACTTTTGACTATCTCATCAAATTGTTTTTCTCTCAAAATATCTGCTCTTTTGCAAGAAGCACCAACTGCATTACACCAACGGTATAGAATTAAAGAATTCAGTCAAGGTGTAAACCTTTTTTGCATAAGCCACTAGAGCTAACTGAAGTTGATGTGCAAAGCAGTGAACATAGTAAGCAAAATTATTTTCAACTAAAATCAAGCTTTTCAGACCGTTGAACTGACCACTCATATTGCTTGCGCCATCATAACCTTGACCACGAATATTTGTCAAGCTCATACCATTTTTGGCAAAAATTAACTCATAATCGTTTCTTTAAGTGAACTAGCTGTAGTATCTAAAACATGAACAAGACCAAGAAAACGCTCAATAATGTCACCGTTGCAGTTCACATATCTTAAAACAATGGTCATCTATTCTTTAATTGATATATCATGAGCTTCATCAACTAGTATAGAGAAGAAATTATCCTCAATATCTGAAATAATAGCTCTGGTAACTAAACTAACAGCAAAATTAATAATATCTTTCTGAATTGAGGGAGCTACCATTTTGAGATTCTCTGGGGCATTATTCAAAGATACATTATTTACCTCCTCATTTCTTTCACAAAGGAATTTTACAAGCTCCACAAAATTTCCCTGATTCATTGAAGCATCTGTCTCATCATGTCCCCAGAAAGTCAAACCTTGTCGTGTCGTATGAGATATCGAACACATCAAATAGAACCATTCAGATGAATGCGATAATCCTGTTTGGCTTTGTCAAAAATGTCAGACATAATAATGTCAATATGTTGATTTTGATTCATCAAATCTTTGGCAGCACTGAAGCACAACTTATGAGTGCTTCCAACTTTCCCAATATGTTTAATCAGTCGTTGTTTGTCCTTCCATTTGCTAAATCCTTCTACCACAAATGAATCATGACCACCCCTTTCATCACCATGCTCACAACTAAATAGATAACAATGCAAGCAAAATACAACAATAACAGGGAGGAAATTTTTTCTTTTAATTCTCTGAAATTGTTGTCTAAATAAATAGTTTTGAAACGAATCTAGAAACAAAGAACCCAAAATCTAATTGATAAATTAGTTCCAAAAAAGAATTGTTTTAGGGAAAATGAGAAAACAATTGTTTAACAAGATCTCTGCACTGGAAGTCACTAGCCATAACATTGAAATTAGCTTAAAATAAAGAATGAAACCTATAGAAACAAATTCAGCAGTTTAGAATACCAACTTTGGGAGTAGTTCTCTGTTGGTTTTCTAACCAAATCAACATAAAATAGGTAACTAACAGTCTAACACAGCAGTTTAGAATGAAAACTATAGAAACAAATTCAGCAATTTAGACTAACCTAGTTGTGCCTGTGAACAACAAGACTATGAATGTGAGTCTGTGAACAAGAACAACAACTGGTGTAGAGTCGGAGCCTCGGACTGGGAGACGGAGTCCAGAAGCCAGAAATAGAAGCACGGAGTGGTCGACGTGCCCGAGTGGCGGAGTGCGCGAGGAGACTCTGGAGACTGGAGTTGGGCGTTGGCCGAGTGGAACGCGTGGTGGACAGCGTGGACGCGTGGTCTAGGGCGAGAATCAGAGGAAGGAGAGCAGAGCACTTTTTGAGCATGTCTCTCACTCTTTTGGTTTGGTTGGGTATTTTGTAAAAGTTTTTGAAAATAAGGGTATATTAGTATTTTAATGGGAAAATTTAAGGGGTCAACCTTATAGGTAGATCCGCCCCTACCACCACCAGCCTCCCCTTCACCAAATCCTATCAGTGTGTAACCAACTAGGTCGTTCGTACATTTTATTTTGAAACAAAACCAATTGTTAAACAGCGCGTGCTTAGCGTTGCCATGTTCATGTCGTACCCTTGGTTGTATAGGTTCATGTACCTGCACACGCCACCCATTGTCATCTACGTGTTGTTGTCGTCGTACAACATCACATGCACGCTCTCTCATGCATCATTGTTGTACACTCTCGGGATCCTCACCTCAGTGGAAGTCTGAGCAGTTATGAGGATGACATTTCTGATGAGAGAAAGGTTGACCAAAGCCATGATGAGTGGTGAGTGGGAACACTAAACAAGGGGTTTATGACTTGTGAGTAAAGAAGGAACTCAACTCAGTTAGGGGTTTGTGTTATGAGTTATAGAGGAAGGTGTCGCATGAGCACTTTTGATTTTCAGTTCTTTTTCTACTTTGCAACTGGGTTTCAAAATCAAAGTTGAAATTAAACTGAAATTTGGTTTCATTTTCAAATATTTCAAAACTACAAATGAAAAATATCCCGATGAGGCCTTGGTTTTTCATGTTGGGTATTCATTCTAAAAAAAAGATTCCTGGGAAACAATGATTTCTAGGAATATTTCTAACAAGTGTCCCACAAAAACTTCCCATGGAAAAGATGAGAGTCTTATTTTTTTGAGTTTAATTTTTCTTTTAATATTTAAAAATATCGTTATTTTTATTAATATGATAAATAATTAAAAAAGTAGTAAAAATATCACGTAACTCTGTAATTTTTAAAAAATTTATCTAAATATTTTTTATGACCAACAAAATAAATTTTACTCATTTTCAAGAAACATGATTGTCAGAATTCATGACCCCTGATAATAATAATTCTCGGACATGACTAACTTAGTCCCTATCAAACTCCCCCTAATAGTTTCTATACTTTGAGGGGGTGTGATTTTTTCCTTTTTGACAGGGGACGTGGAATTGGAGGTAGCTGGACTGTTGAGTTCTAACAAGGGTGAAATTCTTTTGCCTAGTTTATCTAATGATTCATATTATGTTTATGTGAGTATTTCAGTCTCCTTGAGAGGACTGTGGGTTAATTTATGGATTTTTATATATGGGAAAAACAAAATTGTATTTATAGATTATTCAAAAAATTGCTTCTAAATCCTTCTTCACAATGGATAAATTTGTAACTAAGCAAATTATGGTGTTTTTAACTCCCATGTTTTGATATTTTTGTGGGATATTTTTCACTAGGCATTGACATACGTTATGCAATTTTGGACCAAGTTCTAAGCTTAAAGTTGAGTCCACGTTTCAAATTCAAAGGTTGGCCACTTTAGGCACTTCACAGCCACACATATACACTGCATGTTGGACTTTTAGCTTTTTCGGGTACAACGTTTGTAGTGTGCAATGGTACAAATAGCATTTTCATTGGCAATTAAATAAGTCAAATGTTTTGCTGTTACTGTCTTTAAGTTGTGAAAAATACAAGAATGAATTTAAAGTGTGTCTAAATCTTAAATCAAAAGATAGGCTCGTAACGTGTCCAAAAAGATCAAAACTTGAGATATCTTAAAATTCTACCCGAGAGTTAAAATTTCTAATTATGAGTTATTATTGAAAAGGATATGTTAAAGTCACTTTTCTCAAGGTTCTTAACGTATTTGAGTAGTTTGTGTGCGTTAGCAATTCTTTTGGAGCTAAGCCTTCTACGCATGGTAGAATGTACGTATTTCGAGTGATCTTCAAAAAGATAAAGGTATCAGCTTTGCTATTATGCGTGTTATCTTTTGAAGAATTCCATGTGCATGTACGTCTTTACAAAAGACAAAGTATGGAATGTAGTCACTGAAGTACTAGATACAAATTAAAGGTGTATTATGTGAATGAAAATCATACCAACCTGCCCAAAGAAATTGGTTCTTGTAACCAGTGTTAAGGAATTAAAAAAATATTTATTGTGTAAATTATAAAAAAATTAAAAAATCATGGATAATATAATTTTCTTTTTCAATAAAAATATTTTTATTTTAAATTCTTTAACCAATATCCTTAAAACAATAATTAATGTCAAAGCAATTTTGTGAAATATCAATGAATCATTTGTATCAACACTATGATTCTCTATATATGACCTTTGGCAAAAGTCCTTAATTTGAAAAACATTAGAGAGAGAATTATACTAATTGTGCCTTGACCCTTAAATAGTTACTGCAGCACCTGCTTGAATACATATCCGTGCGTTCTGTCCAAGACTCTAGAAACCACAAAATCTTAATTTCTTCAGACAGAAACACATTGGAAAGGGTGAGCTAGGTCTAGAGGTAGCTATTGTCTTTATTTGTTTTTAAATTGAAAGATTGTGCAATGTTGCTTTCTTCATGAAACTGCAACAACTTGCTTGTTATGGACAAAGGGAGAGTGGTGTTTCAGAGCTTGGTCAACGTTCTGCAAAAAAAAAAAAACGGGATTGGTGTGCAAGAATTGCAGAGGGAACTTTTTCTGTCAGATGCATGTATATATATGACTGTCATATATGTGAACTGTGAAGGAATGATATCCAAATCAGACCAACTTGCATGCCTGTGTATGTGTTCTAAAAAAAATCAAAAAAATCAAAACCAAATTTATGATAGAAGCATGTGATTGGTCTTTTTTGTAAACACCTTTTCAGTATAGCCACAGAATTAGAACGTTTCCCAGTATTGTCTATTGGGTGAAACCCCAATACTTTGTTCATGTGAGGAAATTTCAAGAGCTTGAATACAAAATTTCGTTAAAGAATATCAAAATTTCGTCACTTCAAACCAATTAAGTTTCTAAATGTTTACTAATTAAACTACTCCACAAGTTTTATAATTTTATGAAGCTTTTAACTAGTTGGTCATTACACTTTTAAGGATTTCGACCCATGTGAATCACACCTACATACTAACATGCCTCTGTTTCAAGATGCGATGTTCGAAATTACCAAAATCAAATTGACAATGCATGCCTCTAATTGAGGCTTCTGTGTGGTCCTTCAAATATGGCAAGGTACTTTAGAAAGTGACACTAGCATAACTAAGCTAACAATAATAACACCACAACATTGGACTTTATTAATTGCCAAAGAAAATGCTATTTGTTGACCATCATCCAATCCAACACACAAAAAAGCCAAGAGTCCAAGATGCAGTATGCGTGGCCATGAAGTGCCTAAGGGGGCAAATAATTGAAGTTGACACGAGGATTCAGTTTAAAATTTTAGTGCAATATGGTTGGTGCAAAACCTTACAAAATCTATCACCATGCCTCAAGAAAAATATCTCAAACAACAAAAATAAAAATCAAAACTTGGGAGATGACAGTTAAGAACACTGTAGTCTGCTTATTTACAAATTTCTTCATAAAACAAAGATAAAGAGACATCTTTTTTCATAAACTAACTACAAAGATTTTTCCACACAAACTAAAGTCATCATAATAATTATCACTTACTCAGACACCAAAATTCTCACTCTAGCTCTTCCAACCCAGTTTGTTAGAAATCCACTTCTCATCATTGCAATGAAGTATCATCACTGAAATAATTATCCAGAACCCATTTACATGACTCAAAATCTTCGTCCAATGGAATAACGCAATCAGCGTTAGAAAACGTCGTAGGAAGAGGTTGATCACAAAGTGCATCATTGGAAAACAAGAAACCATCATCATAACCATCAGTTAACCCACTAAAAACTTCTTCTTTGAAGGTTTCTTCCAACAATGGTGGTTCCATCCAAGGCTGAAACACGAGAACTGAAGTGGGTGAGTCACATGCACAACTCGTTCCGCTAACAACACTCTCAGATGTTTCAAGAGACACGGCATCATTTTTCAATGGCGGTTTGATGAAATTGGTGACAGCTTCAGCGCCTCTGAATTTAATAGCAGCTTTGTCGTAAACCATGGCAGCCTCCTCAGCAGTGTCGAAGGTGCCAAGCCAAACCCGCGTTCGCCTCAAAGGGTCTCTTATCTCGGCCGCCCACCGGCCCCAAGGCCGCTGCCGCACGCCGCGAAACGTGTGTTGTTTGAGACTTTGTTTGCCGTCCATGTGGCCGACCTCACCTAATGAAACAAGGCTTTGTTGTCGTTGTTTGAGACTTTCATTATCTTTGGTTGCATTGCAACAACCACTGTTGTCATTGTTGTGTATTTTTTTGTTGTTGTTGACACAAACAATTTCATTAACCATTATCTTCTTCACTTTGACACGTTCTGCTTCTTCATCACTGGACGAGTCTGTAGCATCTTGATCCGTCACTGAAATGCGAACTATTTTGGGGAAGAATTTGGATGATTTCACAAATTTTGTGGTGATGGTTTTTCTCTCACATTCCATGGCAGCAAAAACAGCAAAGGCCAAGAAATACAGAACATGAGATGATGAGAATTTTTCAAGGAAGAGAAAGTCTGTTTTATAGCATGTTCTGTTTCTAGTTCTAGTTTTGTCTCTGATTTTGTTTTTTTATAATAAAAAATATCAGTGAATTAAATATTCATAAATATCATTGTCTTAATTTCCTAAACATAGGAGGAAATTTTTTTGCCAAATTTGTTAATGACTTTAAAAAAAACTTGAATAGCAAGAAAAAAACCTTTATTTTGTAAGCTGTTAGGACTACTCAACAATTTTAATTTTGTTCTTTTTGTGTGTACTAAAATAAAACGTCAAACTCACTTGATTCTATGATTTTTTGATTGAAAAGTCAATTTTCAGATATTGAGATAAAAGTCTTAAGCTTGGCCACCAAGGAAATCTCGGTTTTTCCTGTCATCATTAATTATTTTTATTTGCTTTTAAGCCTAATGATTTTTTACCAAAAAAAAAAACCTAATGATTTTGAAGTCAATACTCATTTAGTCCTAATCCTCACTGCTAGCTGTTGTCATGAAATATATAATATAAAATAATTTTTTTATGTATAGTCAATATGGATAAAGATATGTAAAATAAAATTTTAGGAGGTTATAATCTAATTTTGACTTGATTTATTTAACAAAAAATTTAAATTCGGATTTTAAAATAATTGAATTAAATAGGCTAAGATTTAAGTTTTTAAAATGTATTTAGCCGTTTATCATTCTAATTAACTTTCAAAATATATAATAACTAAGATTTTATAATACATATTCAATCTGATAATTAAATATTAATATAACATATTTACTATATACAAAATATAACACGTTTCATTAAATATTACATCTATTTTAATAGTAAAAATATTTTAAATTGAACTACCCCAACTACGTAAAAAAAAAAAAGCCTAATTATTTTAAAATTCCTTTATACAATTATTATGAATTAATGTTTCATGTTTTGAACTATCAAATGTGTTTCGTTTTTGAATAAACACGTTGCCCTTAAATAACGTAAAGCGGTGAAGACTGAACAGGTCAACGTCGTAATAAATAAATACTATCTGAAAAAGTTATTTTGGCTTTATAATTTTTGGGGACCAGAACAACGATGAGCACACTATTCTGCTCACTTGTTGGCTTGGCTTGGGGATCAAGCAAGACACAAAACCTTCCATTACTTTATAAAAAAATATTTAATTATATAATTGTTCTCTTAATTATAATTAAAATTGAGTTAGCTTTTTAATTATTAAAATTTTTAACAAGTCCTTCAATTATTTTGAAAATATTTCAATTAAATCCTTAATTATTAAAAAGTTAAATTAACTCCTTTAACACGTTAAAAATACAACATTTAAGTCTTTCAATTATTAAAAAGTTTAATCAAGTTCTCCAATCATTTAAAAAATAGGTTAAATTATAATTTTGTTTCTCCTATTTTTAAATCAAGGCATATGATTTTCCTATTTTTTAGATTAAGTAATTTTGGTATGTTAACTTTCCAAAGTCAAATATTAACTTTAATGTATTATATTGGTGTTGATGTAATGCATATGTAGGTTGTTGACATAACACTTATAGAATAAAAGAATTAATAGTCAATAGTTATTAA
>PYAF01002592.1:73357-94331 GCA_007407185.1 Glycine tomentella
TAAACACTATTTTATATGTATCATTAATTAAAAATTAAATTTTAAAATTTTATGAACTTATATAATTGGAATTAAAAAATTACATATTAAAATAAATTTAAGTAATTTATATATTTTACATATTAATTGGTGCAATTATATCTATTTATATAATTAGAGTAAAAATAATATGTATATTAAAATCAATTTACAAAATAATTTATGGAAATAATTTATGGAAATAATTTATGAAATTTAATTATAAATTAGTAAAATAAAAATAAAAATTTAAACTATTCAAAATAAAATATATAAAAAATAAAATTAAAAATATTTATCTATTGAATATTTTTAATATATAAATTTTTATAATTAAAAAATTATAACTTTTAATTAATGATACATATAAAATAGTGTTTATAAAGTAAACTAAATAAAGTAAGTATCATTGTGGTTTATTACCTTATCTTTATGTAACAGGTCATAAGTTTAACTTTTACTAGATTCTTTTTATTTCATTTTATTTAAGGTCTTGTCACATAAGTTTCATGTTAACATTTTATATAAGCGTTATGTTAATATTGATATGTCACATTAAAGTTAATGTTAGACTTTGGATGATCAACTAATGGAAGGATCAAAATTGTTTATTTTAAAAAATAGGGAAATTAAATGTCATGATTTACAAATAGTAAGACCAAAATCATAGATTTGAAATTATAAGGGACCAAAATTAAAATTTAGCTAAAAAATACAATGGTCATTTAAACTATCAAAGTTGACACAAAGGATATGATTGTAGTAGTTTTAAACAATTGGAGGATCTAATTAAACTTTTTAGTAATTAAGAAATTAAATTGAATTTTTAATTATAATTAAGGGACTAGTTGTATAATTAAACCAAAAACTTAATAATAATTATTATATTATTATTATTGTTGTTATTGTATTGTTACTGCAAAAGATTCAAGGAATCTTTCGACATTTATCAAGATTATGAGAAAAAAAAATTATATACTAGTATAATTTTGAGTAATATTAATGTCAAATAAGTAGGGGTGTTCGCGGGTCAGCTTGAATTGGTTTTCCTCAAATTTAGGACTCAACCCAATACAATTTGACCGATTCCATTTTAAGAAATTGTTTTTTGAAACCTAACTCATTCATGAACGGTTTTGTTTGGTTCTGGCCAACGGATTACCCATTTAAACTTGATCTTTTTTTTCTTAGATCTACTATTTTATATCATAATTCATCCAAATATCCAATATAATTAACACAATAAGGTAAATAACCATTAATGAAAGGTAAATTAACACAATATAATTAATACAATAAGGGACTTGACAAATTTATCCCCGAAAGATGAAAATTCAAATTTTAGTCCTCAAAAGTGAAAAAAGTGCGACAAATCTATTATCCGTTAACTTCCACCTCTTACCATTAATGAAAGAGCATACATGACATAGAGGGACAAAAATGTCACAAAAATGATTGTCAACATGGCTGTAGAATAGATTGGACCAAAATGTCGATAAATTTCCATTTGACCAAATGTCAATAAGTTTCCATTGGACAAATTTGTTAGATCCCAAATTTCATTTCATTTAAGGGTAAAATGCAATTTAGGGTAAACAATTATTTTCGTCCCTGAATGTGTAGAGCGCTGACAAATTCGTTCCGAGAGATGAAAATTCAAATTTTAGTATATTCATTTACATGCATTACAAATTTGCTACAACTATTTGTTTGTCTTCTCAGCTATTGAGATCATTGGCACATTGTTGGAACATAATAATATCTCAGGATATTTTCGTCCAATGAAAACTTACTGACATTTTGATCCAATCTATTCAGCAGTCATGTTAGTAATCATTTTTGTGAAAATTTCAGCTCTCTGTGTTATGTAGGCACTTTCATTAACGACAACGGGTGAATGAATTTATCGCCCTTTTTTCACTTTCGACGATTAAAATTTGAATTTTCATCTTTCGAGGACGATTTCAGTACTCTACATATTCAGAGATGAAAATGACTATTTACCCTAGCACAATATTATCAAATGTCTGAAAAGTAGTAAAACTGATTCATTTAATACCATCAACATGATATTCTAAAATAGACTAATACAAATTAAAATAAAATATTTTTTAACGAGATTTACTATAATAGTCAGAATGACAACTATTTCCTACAAACTAACTTTTTGCAATAAGTTTTGGTGCAACCAGATTTGTTACAACGAGATTTGCTGAAACAAATGAACAAAATATAATCAATTAATATTATAACCATTTGCAGTTCTAACACTTGGAGTCCCATATTAATAGCATTTAAAGTCAAACCAAATAACTCTAAAATTTTTTGATTGGTTCAGTTCGATTTTGATTGGATTTATAGATATAAACTCGTGACTCAACCCGTACATGAACGATTTTGAACAGTTCGGTTGGATTTTGACCCAAATATATAAATGACCCAACCCAAACTGTTCGGATCGGTTTGGGTTAATTCGGGTTCACGGGTGACGCGTACCCATGAATACCCCTACAAATAAGTATTTTTTTTAAGAGGGATCAATTTATACTCGTATAATTTTGAGTACTATTCCATCATTTTATAACTTGATATAAAAAAGTGATTTTTATCGATCCAACCGTTGAATTATATCTACATATTACCTAGATTTTATGTGTCAAATTTTGTCAAAATTGAATACCAATAAAAAGGTAATCAAATGATTCATATTTTAATATATTTTTAAATATTTATATTACATCGATTTTTTAATCTATATGAACATGATAGAAAATAATTTTAGATTAATATGAAATTTTACATGTATGATTTATGCGAAAAGAATTTTCAATCTAATGATAAATTTTTTAAAAAATATTATCCAATTAAAAATTATAAAATCATATACCTAAGATCTTAACACATGTGTTACTATGTTTCTTACCTATTTGGGGGGAGGAATGAAAAAAATTGCTAAATGTAAAATAAGGTAAATGAGTTAACAATAATAATAATAATAATAATAATAATAATAATAATAATAATAATAATAATAATAATAATAATGTACGGGAACGTCTTGTTTTTGCTTCATCCCCAAGCAAAGTCAATAACTGTGCAGAATAATGTCTGTATCGTCGTCTACAAATTAAAAGATCAAGATAATAAATTTTTAATATTTGATAGATTTCATTGGAAACAAAAAAAATCAAAAAATAAATATTTGATAGAACAAAATATGAAACATCCTTTCATCAATATAACTTCGAAGTAATTATGTAAAAGAATTTTAAAATAATTGAAAGTAGTGTGTCTGAACTTTTATTTTATTTTTACAAACTTTTCCAACATTATAATTTTATTCAAGTATGTACTATAAATGTTTAATTATCATATATTTATTTAAATAATAAACTGATAGCAAGCCTGATAAATGACCAAATAAACATTAAAAATCTTACACCTAGGCTTATTTAAACTTTTTTGTTTTACATAATTTATCCATATTGACAATGCATAAAAAATTAAATAATACTATTTATTTCATGGCAGCATAAGTTGGACTGATATTGTATTGATCAATTCAAAATCAATACGTTTAAAAGCAGATAAAAATAATAGATACTGACACAAAAAAAACGAGAGTTCCTTGGTGGTCAAGCATATTACTTTTATCTCAAAGAAAGAACTGAAAATTAACTTCTAATTCTCTTTAAAAAAGAAAGAGAGAAATTTGACTTCTAATTAAAAAATCACACAATAAATCACACAACAAATTTGACTTCTAATTAAAAAAAACGATGAATGTTCCAAGTATCCTGAGTGAAAAAGATATAAAATATTCAAATTGAAATTGTGTGCAATTTTATTTTTTTTGGATTAGTGGTAACACGCATTGTGAATCTATGATCATAAATTTATAATACTATTATGTAGTCCCGATGCAATGTACAGGGAATTAGCATTTTATTATTTTTATTCTAATTAACATATAATATTAAATTGTTTTAAAGTAAATATATATTTTTACTAATATATCAATTTTTAAATGTGTACCTCTATGGGAAAAAATGTATAGGAAAAAGAAGAGAGACTTATATATGGTGTTCATAGATCTTAAGAAAACATATGTAGGTCTTAAGAGAAGTCTTATAGTAGACTCTTGAGAAGAAAAAGGTAGCATTAAAGTATTTTAATACAATCAAAGATATGTATGATGGGTCTACCACATGTGTGAAAGCTTGTAATGGAACATCAAGGTATTTTCCTATCACGGTAGATGTTCACCAAGGTTCAGCTCTTAGTCTTTATCTCTTTGCCTTAGTGATGAATGAACTAACGAAAGATATTCAAGAGGAAGTGTCGTGGTGTATGTTTTTTGCAGATGATATCATGTTTATTGATGAGACCAAAGATGGTATTAATAGGAAATTAGAATTGTGAAGAAACACTTTGGAGTCTAAAGGATTCACGATAAGCAAGAGTAAGACGGAGTATATGAAGTGTGAGTTTTCGCAGGTACATCTACTTGGTCAAGAGGTATCCAAGAAAGATATTTTTAGATACTTGGGATCAATTTTGCAAAAAGGTGTTGAGATTGATGAGGATGTAAATCATAGAATTAGAGCAGGGTGGATGAAATAGTGGAGTGCATCAGGATTTTAGTGAAAATTTCCCTTAAGCTAAAAGGAAAATTCTATAGAACAATTGTAAGACTGATAATGTTATATGGAGCAGAATGTTGGTCAGCACATAGGCAACAAGAGCATAAAATAGAGGTAGCAAAAATGAGTATGTTAAGGTGGATGTGCGGTTATACGAAGATGGATAAGATAAGAAATGAGGATATTCGACGAAAAGTATCAGTGGTACCGATATGTGAAAAGATGATGGAGCATAGATTGAGGTAGTTTAGACACGTTATGAGACGACCACTGGATGCTTCCGTAAGAACAAGAATGTGTTACCAAGAGCTCGACACAGAGGTAGAGGTCGACCGAAACTTACCTAGGGAAAGGTAGTTAAATAAGGCCTAGTGAAGTGGGGTATAGATTGGCGGATGGTATGTCTTAGGACGGAATGGAGAAAAACTATAAGCTTGGTGGAGGGTTAAACACATTAGTAGTTCTATGTTCCAGTCGTTCCCTTGTTTTTGTCCTCTTCATTTTTTCCATCTTTCTTTCACCCTTCTTCTATTTTAGCTTATTTTTCCTCTCTTTTGTCTTATTTCTACTTTTTTCTTCCCCTCTCCCTTTCTCTTTCTTTGTCTTATTTTCGACCTATCATTGGGTTCATCTACCACTGACCCCAATTAACTTGGGTTAAAGGTGCTGTTGATGATGATGACTTGCATGGGATAGGCATGTAACTTTCTTCCTTGAGTAAGTCCTTTAGGTGATCTTCCTTGTCCAAATAATACTTAGCAGGCCGAATGGTGGAGTACTTGCAAAAGACACTCCAACACTCAAGTTAGGTCTCAGTTGAGAGCAATAAATGAGACGAATAAATGAGAATCAATATTGTCCTTACCTCGATATTCATGTATCTATTTATACATACCTTTATAAGCTTGGACTTATGGGTCCTTTGTCAGGATTACCTTTTTTAGGCAATATGTCTCTAATTATCATTAGGGAATTATTTTTTTTCAATGATTGTTTCCTTAATTAATCAATATTAGTTTTTCTTTAAGTGTTTGTGGATATGATGAGGGTGTTCAATATTCAGCCATGCCAAAAACCTGAACACTAGCATAAAATCGTGCCAAGGTGTTTAGGTATTTGGCCATGCCAAATATAAAACACATAAAAATGTGTGTGAGGGTGTTCTGATATTCGATCATGTCGAATACCCGAATACCACACATACACAAAAGAACAAGTTGTAACACCCCGAATTTTATGATGATCTGAGCATTTATAGAACATGTTATATATATATATATATATTATTAATCAGTAGAATTTTCTGATCTTAAGGATATACAATTTTAGGAGAAATTTGATTGTTTCCCGGACAACGTTAGTACATGTTGTATAAGTTAGAAATTTCAAACTGAAGCAGAATAAGGTGAGACAGGACTCATATGATAGAGAATAATTTGTAGAGTTAGAAACTATACAGCTGTGACACAAAAACCTTAGAATAGAATTTCTATGAATTTTATACGGTAATAACTTTGAAATTTTATTCAGAAGAATTCAGGCAGCAGAAAAATATGGAAAAATGATAAGTAGAATCTATGGAATTTTCTCTTAATTGTAGGATGTACATACTTATTTAATAAAATGGTTTAGTAATTTTGATGGTCAAAAGTAGAACGGACCAATCAGAATTAAGATAGAGCAGTCTTGTACGTAAAGCCTGTATAGCACTCTGTATAAACTGTTTGTGAGCTATTTGTACTATAACCGAAGTCAGTTTCTGGAAATCTCTAGAGTTCTATTATTTAATCTTATCCTTTAGGCAAAAGAGTTCGAATTGAACTTTACTTCCTCCTGTGAATGCCATGTGTGAAGACAACTTGGAATTGAATTCGTCTTCTTCATGAAAGATGACATATAGACACAAGGAGAACCATACAATTTTCTCCTCTTTAAAGGAAACCAAAACGTGTTGTAGAAGGAAGAGGGGAAGATAAAAATCTTTCCTCTTGGCCATGGTACCTACGTGAAGAGAGGAAAGGAGGGGGATAAGGTGGTTTTGTCCTATTCAAATTGATGAGTCATGATGAGTAGAAAAATATCTTAAGGTTCATGAATTAAAGTGATAAGGTGCAATCATGAAAGCTTAAGAAATATCTATCCACTTGTAAGGCACCATTAATGAAGGGATAAGAAGCCATCATAACCTTGAAAGATATTTGTACAAGATGGCATGAAAGGAAGAAAAATCTTCTCTCTTTTCCCCTTGATGGCCACGTGAGTGAGGGAGTAAGAAGAGAGGAGATTTCATGACTTAAATACATGGGGACAAGTGGAGGACACTTGGAAGAGAGTCCTCATGACTTAGGAGATTTTTGTTATAAAGCTGGAACATATTTTAGAAGAGTAATTATGAGTTTAGTTAGGATGTAATGGAATGAGATGAAACTAAGTTCTAATGGAACTAAATGAGAGTAACTCTAATTAGAAAGGGTAATTATGTCTTAAAATATTTTATCATTTTTCAAATCCTATATAAAGAGAAGAGGGCCCTTAAGTGGAAGTCACTTTCAAGACTCCTTTTCTCCACCAAACCCCACGTCAATCTCTTTCCCTCCCATCTCTTTCATTTCATTTTTTTCACCCTTTCCTTTTCAAGGCATAAGTTAAAGTGAGAAGAGGCCCCACTTCCCTTAAGGTCACATGTAGAAGGCTAGAACTTTTACGAAAAGTTTGTCAAGCTTTGTAAGGAGTTATCAGGTATGTATAGGGAAGTTTTATGATAAGGATAGTTTAAGTGTTACTTGTGTTTGAATAAGTGTTTGAAGTTCTATGAAGTATGACTTGTATCTGAGTAATTGTTGGATTTAAGTTATAGTTATATGATTGAGTGCTTGAATGAAGTTTTATACTTGCTGAGTGTTCTATGAATCTCTGTACATGAATGATACGTTGAGTTTTCGTACATGAGTAATAAGCTGAGTTCTGTACATGATTTATGTTAAATTTCTAAGTAAATTATGTGAGACAGTGATTGGAGTCTGATGTTGAAAATAAATCTGAGTTTATAAAATGAATGAGATATGCATAAGTGAATCAGTCTCATGTGTCTCATAGAGTTACCTCAGAGAGGAGGTGTGCCTAAAAGAGGAGTTGTGTCAGATAGCTGCAGGAACGGAGTCCGTGCGTTTAGGTAGAGGGGTCTGAACTGGGGGGTGACTCTTGCGGTGGGGAATCATGCCACCCATGGTGATCACATGAGTGTGGGTGAGAACCTGTGCAACATCAGGAGACCCTGACTGATCAGAGAAGTTCTGTGCCACTGGGATGGGGTTATCTTGACAATTGGTACCACATGTTCATGATGTTGAGAGTTTGGGAGAATCATGCATCATATAAAATTAGAACTGAAATTTGAGGACGTTGTTATAATTAACTGCGCACTGAATATAACCTGTTGCTTAAACTATGATTATTATAAACTTACCCTATGTTGTGTTTGTGGTTGACGTTTGCTATGACCTCGATTTCCAATCGGGTGAGCAGATGAACAGTAAAGAGAGACTGCCTAGCTGCTTACAGTAAGAGGATTTTGTTTGAAGATGTTTAGTTTGAAGATGTTTTGTTTGAAGATGTGTTCTTTTTTTACAGAGTGTTTTAGTTATTTGCACTATGTAATAGAACCAGTGTCAGTTTGTACTCTTATTATATGTTTCTTCAAGTTTATAAATATTACTCAGTGATGAAATTTTCTTGGAGTATCAGTTATTGGTAAAATTTTGTTATATTCAACTGGGTGCTCTTAAGTAAGTTGAAAATAATTTTCATTAAAAATCAATAATAACAAGACTGTAAGTTGAGGTGCTACACAAGTAAGACAATGCACATTTTATTTTTCATTGTTATTTTGTAAACACGCTAAAAGCCAAAAGCCAAATCCTTAAATATCATAATCACGAGGAAATAAAAAAAAAAAAGCAACATGCCACACATTTTGAATAAGGTTCAGCATAATTCCAAACAAATAAGAAAAATAAATTAGTATAATACAAGATAAACAAAACCATGAATACAAGGCATTAAACTAAAAATTACAAAACAAAAAATAAGTGCATATTAAATCTTGCTTCTCCAATAGTCTTTACGTGCAGTAGAGAAAGAGATGTGACTGGCAGAATTCTCTCTTTATACTGTGAAACTTTTCTTTGGCTAGTTAAAGTAGAGGGATTCATATGTTTTCCCTGAGAATTTTTCTCGTCACCTGAGAGTATAGAAAATGAGCTTCTTCTCTTCTTGTTTCCTCTGTCTTCCTCCCCCCTTATATCCAATATCCCACTATTTTCTTAGTTTTCTCACATGTTAAGCTTTTGTGATCGTCGCCTCCTATTTCTTTGTAACTGCATTATTTTCTAATGACTTAGTCTTCTCCACAACGGTCACATCTTTTCTATCTCTGTTTTACTTTTTATTATTTTTTAAAATAAAAAATACTCCTGGATAAAATTGGTATTCACAGTTGTCTCTCTTTACTAATTCATTATCAAATAATCTAAACAATAAGGTATTTTAGATTATTATGGTAAGAATTGAGTAAAGAAGTTAATCAATTTTATTCAGGAGCCCAATATGCACTGCAATGTCAGTGCAAAGGATTTCTTATGCAATTATTGGATAAATTCCTTGCTCGATTATTGATGTCGAATCAATTACACATTTGTATGTTGGTGTCAAGTTGGTTTTGAGCTTTGATGCTTGCTAGGTTTTGGGCTTTGATGCAAGTGCTCAGTAAATTCCAGGCTTTGAATGTAGGTTTCAGGCTTTTTGATGCAGGTGCTAGAGAGATTATTTGTTGATGCTTACTAGGTTCTGGGATTTTATGCGGGTGTTGGGCAGGTTTCGACCTTTGATTTCGGTGCTGGGAAGGTTTTGGACTTTGAATACAGGTGCCAGGAGTTTCGACTTTGATGATGGTGTCGAGAAGGTTCTAGGCTTTGAGTGTTGGTGTCGGGTAGCTTTTCAGGCTTTGATGCTAGTGTAGGGTAGGTTTTAGGTTTTTTGGGCTTTGATGCAAGTACCAGGAAGGTTTTGGACTTAGATATGGGTGTCAGGGAGGTTTTGGGCTTTGATGCAAGTGTCGGGGGCAAGTTCTAGGCTTTGATGTAAGTGTCAGGCAAGTTCTGAGCTTTGAATGCAAGTGTCGAGCATGTGTTCGGGCTTAGATGTAGGTGTCTAGCAAGTTCTGGGCTTTGATGCAAGTGCTAGGCATAATAGCCTTAGCACTTAGGGGACTACGGATCGTCCTCCCCCCTCCCTCAAGGGGAGCCTAATTATATCTTCAAGGACAAACAAGAGTATTTTTGTACTTAAGTGCTAACTCTTTAAAAGGCTACACACTTAAGGGACTATCAACCATCCTCCACCCCAAATGGGAGGTCGGCCGTATCTTTAAGGACATATGAGAGTATTTACGTACTTAAGTGCTTACACCTTAAAAGGTTTAACACTTAAGGGATTGTTGATCATCCTTCCTTCCAAATGGGAAGCCGACCGTATCTTCAAGGACAGACAAGAATATTTATATACTTAAATGCTTACGTTGGAAAATGCTAAACACTTGAGGGATTGTGGATCATTCTCCCCCACAAAGAGGAGACCGATTATATCTTCATGGATAGACGAGAATATTCACGAACTTAAGTGTTTATACCTGACCAAGCTAAACACTTGAGGGATTATGGACTGTCCTCCCTCCTTGGGAGGTTGACTTACAATTTTAGGGTGGACGAGAGACAACCATGCGAAATAACACAACCAAAAAGGATGACTTACCTAATGCCACGAGACAATCCATGACCCTTAACAAGAACAATACACTCTGTTATGTCAGAAGCAAAACTACCCTACAATGTGTGAATATGGCAACAAGAGGACCCTATACCCAGACACCGAAAATGGAAGAACGATCCTGTCACCCACAATGGAATGTCCTCCCCCAATGAGCAATAGCCACTTGGCAACCTGGGGGGACCACGCTCGATTGTCAAAGGATGCCATTATAAATAGAGAGAATACCACAACACTCCCCTCACGTTCACGTTAGGGCACAAGCTTGTGGGAGGTATTCACTTGAGACACCCACACTTGAGATGATTCTCTATAGGCGACGACGTTCTCTAGAGTGAACACTAACTAAATATTAATTTATGACCTTTAGTTTCTGCACACATAAAATATTGTATCTTTGTATTTAGTTTATTTAAGATATACTTTATCTTTGTTTAATGGAAAATTTTGTAATTGTAAGTAAGCAGATTATAATATTGTTAACGGCTAACTCCTAAGTTTTGATTTTTTGGGGGGATAGTTTTTGACCAAACATATTGCACTAAGCTTAAAGTGAGTCCAAATTTCAAGTTGGTCACCTTTGACACTTGAGGGCCACACATATTGCATCTTGGACTCTTGCTTTTTCAGTTACTATGTTTGTATGGAGTGCTGGTTAACAAATAGCATTTCATTGGCAATTAAATAAGTCCTATGTTTTGGTGTTATAGCTTAGCTATGTTAAATTTACGTTCTCAAGTGTCTTGACATATTTAAATGACCAAACAGAAAGATCAATTAGAGGCTTTCATTACAAACTTGGTTTTGATTTTCCCGAACATATCACATTTTAAAACAGAGGCATCAGCATGCAACTTGGTGTGATTAACATGGAACTTGAAATTTTAGGTGGAAATCCTCAAAAAGATAATGTGGATTTGAAACTTTAAAATAATCATAGTTTAGTGAAAGAACAAATTATCTTTTTCCTACTTTAACTTTTTCAAAATTCTAGTTTCCTGTATTTTTTTAGAGACTAGTCTTAATCCGGTAAAAGAACCTAAATAATATTTTTTTTAAAATTATTTATCAATTTGGGGCTGTTTGAAACTTATTTACGAAAATAGGGCTCTCAAACACGCTACTAATTCCGTCGCTACTAATTCTGTCGTCAATTCTGTCGCTACTAATTCCGTCACCAATTTCGTCGCTACTAATTCCGTCGCTAACACTTTTTGCGATAGAACATTCAGTCGCAAAAAGTGTTAACAATGGATTAGCGACCACCATGACATTTTCGTCAAAAATTAAAATTCTCTTGAAACAGTGTTAGCGACCGAATTAGAGACCACCATGATAGGTTCGTCAAAAATTAAAACACACGCCAATTCGGTCGCTAATTCCGTCGCTAATTCCGTCGCTAACACTTTTTGCGACTGAATATTCTGTCACAAAAAGTGTTAGCGACGAAGTTAGCGGCGATTTGAGTTACACCCAAATTAGGCGTGTTTGAGAGCCTCATTTTCGTAAATAAGTTTCAAACAACCCCAAATTAGTAAATAATTTTAAAAAAGATATTATTTAGGTTCTTTTGCCATCTTAATCCTTCCATTTTTATTTCATCCATATTAATCCTTTCGGTCTTATTTATACATTAAATAGTGGCATGGAATTTTTTTATTATTATTATAGTTTATTACATTTTTTATTATTAAAAAGCATAAAAAATTACATAAATAACTTGTGTTTAAAAGATCTTAAACATATTGTTGGGACTAAAAGTCGTCAATTTGCTATATCCCAATTTTAAATTCAAGTAAAAAAAAATTATTAGCCTAAATCCAAATTCACCCTATACATATTTTCAAGATTGAAACACAAATCAGGTCAATAAACCTGAAGGTAAGCTTCATTCATCAAATTTTATGGACCCAGAGGTAAGGTTTATTATTCATTTTTTACACTTAATTATTTCAGTGAAACATTGTCAAGATTGTATTTTTAATGGGTAAAAATCAAACCCATGGCCGTTGACGGTGAATCTCCAAACCATAAACCCCCATCACATTCATCGAAACTAAAATCAAAACCACCATTGTCAACCTTCATTTTCACCATGAAACAGAACTCGCAGCGGTGGGGGATGTTCTCAACGGAGATTAGTGACTCCACAAATCTTCCATAGATCTGCTCACAAAACACACAAACGCCTAAAATGAAAGTGAAGAAACATTGACACCAACCATTATGAGATCCAGGACCCCTAACACACCACAAACACCATACCACAAAAGCTCCAAAATTTTAGATCTGAGTCAGATATAGATCGTGGTGAAAGGAAGTAAAGTTCCATGTGTTCACCCTAAATCCCTTCATCATTTCGATTTTGTGCGTGAGAGAAATGTTTGTGTTGACGGTGGCGGTAGTGTTGTCGGTGTAAACAGCGAGGTGGATAGGAGGGGGAGGGCGGAGTGTAGCACAGTTGAGATAGAAGCCCGGGGCGAAGGTGGCGGCGGCGGGGGCAGTGTTTCTGGTAGGGGTGGACATGGATTGGATTTTTAAGAATTCAATCCATATTTATTTAAATAGATTAAATTTTAAATCTATATTTATATATTTTTTAAATAATTTAAATTCAAGATCCAATTCATTTAAATAGATATAAATTTGGTCATATTCAATTTATATATACTTAAATGCTATAATTTTTTACAAATTTTAGTTATTAAATGTTAAAAAGTAAAAACTTGAAATAATAGAAAAGAGCTCCAGTATAAAGATCCTCATTATTACGTAACCTATTGTATACCACCACTGATAAACACCAGAATAGGCTATATTAACTAGGCCTAGAGCACCTCCTTGAGTAAAAGCTTCTACAGCTGGTTGACCGAAATTGCATATCATTAGTATGGCTATCAAAATCATGAGCGTCAGCATGTAGGTTCCAGATCCAAGTAGTAGTATCAGGTCCCTTACCTATTGTTCTTGAGAAATGAACTGGTTTTGCCCATTCCCCGAAAGAAGTTTTTATGGGATCTATATCTACCAAAGTTTTCACTTCTGGTTCCGGTGAACGAATAATCATTGAGTCCTCCTCTTTCCAGACAACACATACAAAGAGACATGCCAACATAAAACAGAATTTGTGAATTCTTCTTTTTTTATTCCATTTTTTTAGTAATTGAATATTCAATTCACAATTTGAGATGAAACGAAAGGGCTTTGTTTTTTTAATCCCTATCGAAATTTACAGTAGTAACAGGGCAATTTTAGATATAAAATATTAGTTATTTTATATAATATATATGGATATGGTTAGTTCATAATCGACATTGGTCAAGATTATTTTTTAATCGATCTTCGTTAGTGTATTTTTGGCCTGCCTCAACCAGGGTAATTTCGACAGATATCTATCCAGACATTTTAGACCGACATCAACAGGACTATTTTTTGGTTGACATCAGTCAGTGCATTTTCGGTGGACATTAGTCAAGAATGTTTGGTCGATCTTAGGTAGGTTACTTTTTGGTTTATGTCAGCTAGGGTTTTTAGTCAATGTTGGTCGGTGATATTTTTTGGCCGACATTGACTAGGGTTTTTCAATCAACATCGATCGTGACTAGTTTTTTATCGATGTTGGTTAGAATTTTTGTGGCTAACATCGATAAGGTTTTTTTGGCTGATGTCGGTCGTTGATAGTTTTTGCCAAAATTCGTCAGGACTATTTTTTGGTCGACGTTAGTTAGGTTTTTTTGCTAACGCTAGTTGAAACTATATTTTTGTTGGCAATGTCTAGGATTTGTTGGCCAACATTAAGCATGACTATTTCTTTTGGTCGGCGTTAGCTAGAGATATTTTTTGTTTACATCAACTAGAGTTTTTTTGATCGGCGTTAATTGGGGAAATATTTTGGCCGTCGTCAACTAGGTTTTTTTTGCCGATGTCGACCGATGATGTCTTTCAGCCGATGTCGATCAATGATGTTTTTCAGCTGATGTTAGAAAGTCTCGTCTGACATTGACCAAAAAATCCTAGCCGACGTCAAGCGAAAAACCTACCTGTCATAGATAAAAAAATAATCTCGACAGACATCGACAAGAAAACCTAGCTGACGTTGACCAAAAAATAGTCTCGACCGATGTCTTCCAAAAAGACTTTGGATGTCATAGGCCAAAAAGTAGTCCCAATAAATGTTGGATAAAAAATCATTACCAACATTAACTGAAAAATAGGCTCAACCGATGACAGCTTAAAATCATCATTAGTTGACGTTGACCAAAATAACTCTAGATGACATCGACCAAAAAATGGTTCCTAACAAAGTTAGCCAAAAAACCTAGCTATCATTGTCCAAAAAATAGTATTGGATTTAACAATCCAAACAAATATCCAATTAATTGGATTGGATTTAAAATCCAAAAAATTAGATTTGGATATGAAACTAATCCATTTAAATAGATTTAAAGTGGATTAAATTGGATTGGATATAGATTATTTTATGGATATGGATTTTTTTGCACAACGCTAACTACTGGAGGAAGAAGAGAGAAGGAGGAGGACAGAGTCAAGACGGCGCAAAACAAGAAAGGGGGAACGGGCTATTAGGGTATTAGGGTTGCAGGGGTATTTTTTTTTTTCATTCTTCCTATTGGGTGCAAGAAGCAAATAGGGGAATGGTTTAGAAGAAATTTGATTGGTCAGCTTTTTAGTTGTTAAGATTAAGAAATTTATGAAAACTAAAAATTGTCACAGATTATTTAATCTTTTAAAAATATAATTTTTGATAATTTTTAACTTTCAAAAAACATAGTAAAATAAAATAATAATAAAATAAATGTCACATCAT
Organism: Glycine tomentella; assembly: GCA_007407185.1. Lineage (NCBI taxonomy): Eukaryota > Viridiplantae > Streptophyta > Magnoliopsida > Fabales > Fabaceae > Glycine > Glycine tomentella. The sequence continues at coordinate 88,670 of PYAF01002592.1, forward strand.
TATTTATTATTTTATAATAATGTTTAAAATAAATGAAAAAATTAAAATTATAGATGAAATAAAAATTAAAAGATTAAGATTTAGTCTCCAAAAATTACAAGCATGAAAACCAAAATTTTAAAAAAAGTTAACGGACGAAAAAGACAATTTGCTCTTAGTAAAATTATAAACTTATTGAATAGTTTAATCTTTGTAAGACATACGTTTAATTTTCTTTAACTACTATTTGACTTCAAGTTCCATGAATCCCTTCAAATGAATTCATGGAAAAAAATTTAGAGACTTATCTGTTACGGCCCAAATTGCAGAATCTAGCCCAACAGTTGCTATTAAAAGAGAGAAAAGGATACCAGACCATTTCAGAAATTTTATTATGGGCTAGAATATATATATATATATATATATATATATGAGATTTTCTTCCTACACTATATACATTTCAACATACACTATATATTTTGTATTAATGGCAAAAATACCCATGCTGTAAAATATTAAGGACAAAAATTATTAATCCAATTTGTTGCTACTGTGTTCTTCCGTTTTGTGTCATTGGGTGATTTCCTTTTTCTGTGAAGCATTGTGGTTGCATTCATTGTTGTAGTGGTGGTGACAGTGCATTCGTTAGTTACCTGCGTCGTCGGAGCTATCCTGGTGGTGGTTGTTGGTGGTTGATAGCGTCCTGCCGTCGACGTAAGTTTTTGATTCCATACGGATCAACTAATCCGTACGAACCATATGGATCAGCTAATCCGTATGAACCATATGGATTAGCTGATCCATATGGTTCATACGGATCAGATGATCCGTATGGTTTATACGGATCAGCTAATCCATATGAATCATATGGATCAGTTGATCCATATGAATCATATGGATCAGTTGATCCATATGGTTCATACGGATTAACTGATCCGTATGGTTTAAATGACAGCTGTATTTTTAAATAAATTGATGAAATTAAATTTAAAAAGGTTTATAATGGTTTAAAATGAATTTTTAAAAAAATAGTGTATTCCTTCTAAAATCTGGGGAAGATTTAGTATGGATAAATTGGATACTTAGGTAAGTCATATCCCATTAATTGCATTCGGTTGGTCAACACATTGTTCCAATGAAGCGAAACAATGGCCAACTCCTTATATTGATCAAATGAGGATGTATAGTGATTCTATAACCGTACGCACTTACCATGTCAATTTAGGAGATGATTAATAAATTATGTGTGCTGCTTCTTTTTGGTAATGCAACAAATGATGAACTATACTACTCCAATAGTTGTGTAATATACAGTAAGAATTGATATAATGTGTACGAAACTGAACATTTGAACTTAATTAAAAGGTCACTAAAAAAATAACAAGCGAAATGTAGAAACAAACTACACGTTCCCATGTGGAGTCACACTAAACACTCAGTGCCACGAAAGTCAACATGTCCGATCAACCTGTCTCCTCTGTCTATCCCTTAACCGACTGGTTCAAATAAAAATGTTCCCCGCCGGAGTCACACTATGTGCCATGTGCAAGAGGTGTTGTGTAGCATCATACGCATCTGTGCCCGGGGTCACCATACGTATGTCTATCATGTGCTTCAACCCGTCGGCTAGCTTTCTTACATACCCTGAAATAATGATATAACATGTCATGCTCATTACTTACTTTCATTGGAACAATGTGTTGACCAACCGAATGCAGTTAATGGGATAGGACATACCTAAGTATCCAATTTATCCATACTAAATCTTCCTCGGATTTTAGAAGGAATACACTATTTTTTAAAAAATTCATTTTAAACCATTATAAACCTTTTTAAATTTAATTTCATCAATTTATTTAAAAATACAGTTGTCATTCATATGGATCAGCTGATTCGTATGAACCATATGGATCGGCTGATCTGTATAAACCATACGGATCATCTGATCCGTATGGAATCAAAAACTTACGTCGACGGCAGGACGCCAACAACCACCAACAACCACCACCAGGATAGCTCCGACGACGCAGGTAACTAACGAATGCACTGTCATCACCACTACAACAATGAATGCAACCACAATGCTTCACAGAAAAAGGAAATCACCCAGTGACACAAAACGGAAGAACACGGCAGCAACAAATTAGATTAATAATTTTTGTCCTTAATATTTTACAGCAGGGGTATTTTTGCCATTAATACAAAATATATAGTGTATGTTGAAATGTATATAGTGTAGGAAGAAAATCCCTAATATAATTACTAGAAGTATTTCTTTATGTTGTCGTTACTTGCACAATGTTTAAAGTTTTGTTATAGGATCAGACTATTAGTATAAATAGCTTTGGGCCTAGTAAGAAAGCAAGCAGGTATTCAATTTCTATTCTCTCTTCCTGTTCCTTCTCTCTCCCATTCTCCTTTTCTATCTCTCGACTACAATTCTTAAACCCTTACTCACAGTTACTGCTACATTATCCTTCAAATGAATTCATCCAACTCAATTTGAAATAGTGAAATATACAGAGGATCTAAGAAAAAAATGTTTAATAATCAATAAACGGTTCACAGTGTGTCTTTGACCGCAAAATTTATTTACCTTTTCCTTCATCTTGAAATTTCCTCACATGAACAAAGTATTGGGATTTCACCAATGGACGACACACTGGAAAACGATCGAATTCCGTGGCTATGCTGAAAAAGTGTCCACACAAAAAGGACCAATTACATGCTTCCATTATTAATTTGGTTTTGATGTTTTTGATTTTTTTTATTTAAACATGAAATTTTAAAACACAGGCATGCAAGTTGGTCTGATTTGAATGTCATTCTCTCACAATTCATATATATGACAGACGTATATATAGATGCATCTGACAAAGAAAAAGTCCCCTCTCTGCAATTCTGGCACTCCAATCCATTTTTTGGCTGAACATTTTGACTGAGCTATCACTTTACTTTTGTCTGTAGGAGATTCAACATGCAAGTTGCAAATGCAAGTTCGCCAACAAAAATAACTTTGCACACACTTTCAATTGAAAAATAACTAAATAAGTAAACACAATAGCTACTTCTAGGATCGTCCCTCATAGCTAACCCTTTCCAATGTGTTTTTGTCTAGAGTCTTGGCAGAACACACGGATATACTGCATATTCATTCAAGCGGGTGCAGTCACCATTTGAGGGATTAGGAGCATATTTAATAATAGATTTTAAAGTAAGATCTTAGATTATTCTTTGGTAGATCTCATAATATCAGATAAGATTGAATATCTCTCAATATCTTTTACATTTTTCCTTTTATGGATTCCACTTTTAAAAATTTAAATTTTTATTAAATTAAATAAAATTAATTATGAAGGTAACTTATTTTCATTTCAAAAAAATTTTCAATTTTTTTCTCCTTTCAAAGTTGGTCCGATTTTTTCTCTTTTATTTTTTTTTCCGTTCGCTGTCTCTCCTCTCTTCACAGATTCCAAAACCTCATTTTTCTTCTTTTTTTTCCTCCCTCTCTCCTCTCTTCACCCTCATTTTCTTCTTCATTCTTCTTCCCCCTCGGCCACGGCCAACCCCTTCCCCTTTCCCTCTGCGTGCAATCCCCCACCTCCCATTCTCCCTCCGCCACGACCAATCCCTTTTCCTTCCCCTCCGCGTGCGCAACCCCCCTTCCCCACTGATATGTTTTTTTTACGATTTTTTCCCCACTGGATCTGTTGTCTCCGCACGTGTTTTATTGTTATTGCTGTTGGTAAATATATATTTTTTAAATCTGTGAAGATCTTAACAATTCTTGTGAAAGAACTGAATCTTCAACATGAAGATCTTGATGACTTCTTTATTGATGGATATGAAAAAAACATTAAAGATGATCTAAGACAATCAGTTATAAATTTTTCTATGATGTTGATCCAAATGAGTCATTAATCTTTCACAAAATTCACATAATACACCTTTTATATCTAGTACTTAGTTGACTACATTCCATACTTTGTCTTTTAGAAAGACATGCACATCTAATTCTTCAAAAACGTCACATCCATAATAAGCAAAGCAGATTCCTTCCATCCTTTGTCTTTTTGAAGACCATTAGAAATACGTACATTTTAACATGTGAAGAGAGAATAGTTCCAAAAGAATTGCTAATACACACCAACCACTCATATATGTTAAGCAAATTGAGAAGTGAATATTACATAGCTAAGCTAATAGTAACACCAAAACATCTGGCTTAAGTGCCAATGAAAATGCTATTGTTGACCATTATACAGCACAAACATTGTATCTGAAAATGCTGAGTCCAAGTTGCAGTATATGTGCGTGGCTGTCAAGGGCATAAGCTGGTCAACCATTGAACTTGAAACGTGGATTCAACTTTACAATTATGGTATATGGTCCAAAATTGCATAAATAAGTCCAAAATTGCCAAAATTGCCTATTTTTCAGTGTGTCTCCTGGAAATATCCCACATAAAAATAAAAACTTAGGAGTTAACAACATCCTAATTGCTTAGTTACGAATTTCTTCATCCAAGAAGGATATTGAAACAATTTTTTGAATTAATTAACACGACGTACAGTTCATTTGAGAAACTAGGCAAAAGAAATTCACCCTAATTTACTAGAAGTCACCTCTCCATCAAATTAAATCAACAGTGTAATTAACAACAATTGCAGGTCTCATTGCAGTACCAACTAATTAATAAGGGTTAGTAAATTAAGTAGTTATCTACATCCCAATTACATGATTAAGATCCTCGTAAGGGTGGAAGCGAGCATCAATCCAATCAACATTAGAGAACATTATAAGGGGGGGACGGTTCGTAATGGGATAAAAACTAAGTGCATAAAAAACAAAAGGCATTATCAGTTAACCCTTTAAACACTTCTTCCACATACTAAGTTCATTTCCAACACTATAACAATCAACATACACAACCATTTCTTTTTTTTTTTTTTACTGGCAAAAGAATTTTATTAGTAAGAGAGATGCTCTGAAGCACAAAAAGTGCATAGATATAAGCATTGTTCTGCTCAACGAGAACAGAAGTGTCCAACAAGTGGTGTTGGATGATTTTATGTTGGATCGAACTCTCTCTCTCTCTTGAGAAGCTTATGGAAATGAAGCAACTCAAGGAAGAAGATCACAGCACAGCAAACACGATGTGTTGGGGGGTGCGGTGTGTGCTGGTGTGAAGGAAAAGAGAGAGCCAGAATTGTGTACCTTTCACCATGGATGAAGCAGTATTTATATGCTGATACCTGAACGCTGATAACGGTCCTTGAGGCCCCATTATCTTAGTCGAAACGGTTGAGCGCAACCTCCTTCCTTGATTCATGGAGATCGTGATAACTGGAAGATATTAACTGCATCCCTTATCTCTGGGGTGGTTACTTAATGGAGAAGAACATAATTATTAAATAAAATATTGTTTTATCCGTAACAGATGCCCCTCAGCCCGGTCTTCTAGCATTCTGGATGGCCGGGATATATCAATAATGATGCCGACTACGCTTGTTAGGTAATACCTAAGCAGGGCTGAGTTCGAGGTCCGAACCGACATGATCATCATCCGAGCCGATATGCTTACAACCCGAGCCGAGGTGACATTCATCCAAACCGAGATGATTGATATCCGAGCCGAGATGATCTCCATTCATACCGAGGTGTACTTTGTACCTGCCCCTTG
>PYAF01002592.1:97412-107818 GCA_007407185.1 Glycine tomentella
CTTCCGTCGTACTTTTTCAGGAAGGATCCATCAAAATCCTCCAAGAATGGGGCTTTTACTATACAGTCGACAAATGGACTGTTGTTCTGGTGACCCCGGCTATACTTCCTTCGGTACACGCCATTGCCTTGACCGGGGTGACGGATGATTTCACCCGTCGGTTTATCCTCGACGGCATATTCAGGTGAAATGGCCGACGGCGAGCGGTGAACCTCATGTTGTGAACGAGACATTCTACCCCGCTCAGAATGGGCGATCGGTTCTCTATGGTCGGTCCTGGCTGTTCGGGCCGACGTTGCTGTTCTCGGTCTCCTATCCGTGGTATGGTCGGTTTCCACATGATCCTCCGTGTGGTTGACGTGGTGCCGATGACCCTCTTCTCTCATTCCGTCGGTATTTTGCTGACGTTCCTCCTCTCGTCTCCTGTCATCGGGATCCTCTAGCTGGGCAATTAGTCGCTGGATGTCTTCCTGGCGCTGAAGTTCATAACGCTTCTCCAGGTTCTCCATTCGAGCCATGAGTGTCTGGAGAGCATTCTGAATGAAGCGCTGTGAAGCTTCAGAATTTTCCTGTGCCGCCGGAGTGTTGACCGGCTCACGAACTGCGGGTCCCGCATGGGATGAAGCCGTGTGAGACTGTGCATCTTCTGCCACCACATGCTCCGGAATAGGATTCCTGGGTGGGTCTTCACGTCCGATGTTCCGATGTCTCCTGGTGTTAGCCATTGAGAGATGGTGGGATTCGAAGTTTATCGTTTCCCACAGACGGCGCCACTGTTCTGCTCAACGAGAACAGAAGTGTCCAACAAGTGGTGTTGGATGATTTTATGTTGGATCGAACTCTCTCTCTCTTGAGAAGCTTATGGAAATGAAGCAACTCAAGGAAGAAGATCACAGCACAGCAAACACGATGTGTTGGGGGGTGCAGTGTGTGCTGGTGTGAAGGAAAAGAGAGAGCCAGAATTGTGTACCTTTCACCATGGATGAAGCAGTATTTATATGCTGATACCTGAACGCTGATAACGGTCCTTGATGCCCCATTATCTTAGTCGAAACGGTTGAGTGCAACCTCCTTCCTTGATTCACGGAGATCGTGATAACTGGAAGATATTAACTGTATCCCTTATCTCTGGGGTGGTTACTTAATGGAGAAAAACATAATTATTAAATAAAATATTGTTTTATCCGTAACAAGCATCAAACAGAACAAAGTGGAATCCGTGCGAGAAACAATGGTTCAAGCACTGAAATCCCCACCACCCCACCTACATACGAAAAAACACCTCCCCAAAAGCATTCGTGCAAGATCGGTCCCAACAGGGAGAAAAGAAAACACCAACAACATGGGCACTACATCACGTGCCTGAACCAACAATAACAAGAACCTACAACACGAAAAACCAAAAGAGATACGAGAAAGTCCAAACTTTGATCACCGAGCCATGATGGCTGGGTTGAGAATGCTACTAAAAAAGGAAGCAAAGAAGTGAAAGAACCAAATTGATCTTGCCTTTAGCCAATTCCAAAAAGTTACAATAATCCTGTCCACCAAAAACTACACACTCGGTTGCGCATCTTTAAGTAGTTATTGTACATTGTCAAATAATATTCTCTGGAGGAATAGTTGTCATTGTTGTACACTAATGGAGTCACTCGATCCTATTTCATTAGAGTTGATTCTTTTATCTTCTTCCATTGCTTCATGTGGATATAGAGAAGGCTTTGGAGGCATTTCTAGGTTTTCAATGTCTTCTTCAAGCATTTCCATTACCTTGTTCATTGAGGGGTGATCATTTGGTTGCAATTGTATACACCAAAGTGCAAGTATGATAATTTTCTTTACCATTTTCGTTTCCTCCTGTGACATTTCCACCTCTATATATTTATCTTTTCTAAGTTGATCATAGAATCAAACGGAAAGTAAAGTTGACTTGAATGCTCTGCTTGGGGATTTAGGTTTTTCCTCTTACTTGTCATCTCCATTAAAAGCATTCCAAAGCTATAAACATCAGCTTTGTGAGATACTCCCCCAATATTTATATAAAACAATTCTGGAGCCATATACCCAAATGTCCCTCTTGCAGCTGTCGGTGTGACAACACTATTTATCTATTGTATATAGCTGTGCCAATCCAAAGTCAAAGATCTTTAGAGTGAATTTATCATCAAGTAGAATATTGTGGGGCTTGATATCAAAATGCAAAATTCGCATTTGACTCTCATGGTGGAGATAAGCAATCCCACAAGCTAATCCAATTGATAGATTATAAATTTTGTCACAGGTTAAATATATGTTTTCATCTTTGGAAAAAATAAATTTATCAAGAGATCCATTGGACATGAATTCATAAACAAAGCCCGTTTTGATCTCTCAAAACAAAATTTGATTAATTGTACTATATCCAGATGATGTATTCTTCCAATGGTTGCAACTTCATTGATAAAATCTTGTCCATTACCTTTTGATTTACCTAATATTTTTATGGCAACATACGAACCACTGCACAATTTCCCTTTAAAATATAGAGCTGCAGCCTCCTTCACCCAATTTGGCATTAAAACCTTCGGTCATCTTCTTGATTTCCTTGTACGAGTATCTAATAGGCATCCAGTCATTTTGTTGCAGATAATTTTCAATACTTTGATACAATGAAAAATGTCTTTTTCTCCATTTGCATATATAAATCGCAGTGATCAGCAGCAAGCTAGCCAATACAAATTCTGATGCCTATTGAATATAGAAGGACAAATGGGGTAATGTCTGATGAAAAGTTTACTTGAGTTAATAAATAACACGATAAAGAATCATTTGATTACACCATAAATGTAAAATGCTAAGTTTGTTAAAGGAAACATCAATTTGGTTCTTAAAATTAATTTTATCTATCAATTTTCTAATTGTGACACTTATCAATCAATTTGGTTTTTGAGGTTAGCTACCTATAAGTAAACTTTGTCTCTAAGGTCTAACCTATTAAGGCCGGCCTAGTTGTAGTAGTTTGAGTGATTTACATAAGATTTTAGGTTTTATTCTCATTAATTACCCCAATTGTATGAAAAAAAAAAAAAACTTCATCCCTAATGCATCTAAGACCGAATTAATTCACTGATAGGCTTAAGTTGTGCAAATCCATATCTTTATCTTTCAGTCCATATATCCTCATTAATCTCACAAGAACTTGGTATTCAACCTTTCTCCTAACCTATTGGTAGACCACTTTTAATGGCTAGGTGGCTTAAAACTTTATAGGACAATGTATGAATATAATTTATGCCTAGAAAAGTGCCTAATTACAACAAAATGGCATAATGATCTTGAACTCACCTCCCGTAACTTTTGCCTGATTAAGGCCACCATCTACGTTAAGTTTCACAATACCCTAGTCAAGGGAGACCAACCAATATCACTCATTCTAGAATGAGTTTCACAACCTAGACGCAAAAATAAGAAGCTAATTAATAGTTATTGCTTTCATATTTCAAACTTAATTTCTCACTTATCAACTGGTTTCCAAACACACTAATACGTACTGTAGGGGTGGAAATGAGTTGGTCCAAGTTGAGCTAAGCTTCATAAGGAACGTCCTAACTTGCTTTCCAAATCAAAAACCCCAACCTAGCCATATTTACATGATATAGGACTTATTTTAGGGCCTGACCCCAAACCTTTTTAAAAACATAGATTGTTCTGAAAACTTATTTTAGAATCACATGCAGATAATAAATAATAAATAATAAAAGGTTTCCTGTCAGTGAAAAATAATGAGATGTAGATAATATTTTGAATCTCCTTATGGAAAAGATAATTAAAATAGAAGTAATATAAAAAATAAACAATACCCCTAATTATAGCGCACACACATAGACAGCAGCAAAAAGTACGTAGAAAAAATCCCGCACCCCACTACCAAATCAGATGGCATCATGTAATTCAATCCTCCATCCACTATTGCACATTTTGAGTTTTTCTTGAAAGAAAAAACTAAAATTTATTAATAAAAAATGTGTAGAGATTCAACATATGTTAAAAACTGCACAAACCCAAAAATACATCTCAAGTCATTTGACCATGCCAAAACCCCTTAAATTACATATACATTTGTGCCAAATACACATTGAGTAATGTAGATATTGATGACATTTTAATACACCAAAATGGTAGCATGCTCCCGCGCTCTGTAAAGATATTACTACACATTTAGCACAGACCTTATAAATGAAATGCTAACATTATTGTATAATGCTATATTTATTCGATACCAAGATGTTCACTGCACAACCTAAAAATGTTCACGTCCAGTGAACATAAATATGACACTACTAAGACGTTAAGCTCAGTATGATTTTGATGATAGTTGTTAGAATGTTGGTTGAATGTGTTTTGCTTTGAAGGATAGGATAGATAGAATGTATGATGATTGAGATAGTAATGAGAATATTGGATAAGTATAAAAAGGTGGGAACTTAGTTTACAAGGGAACTAGTGTTTTTATTTTTGCTTGCTTGTTCTCACTTTTCTTGCTTACATAAATTACAAGACTTTGGGGGTGTTTATAGGAGTCTCTACCTCCTTAACATGTGGTCTATATTTGTTTATCTAGAAAGCTCTATTCTAGATTATTCTACAACTCCTAAGTCTTTTTAGAATAATCTACATAAGTACATTTTTTTTCAATGTCTCTAGATTCTTCTAAATGTCTCTAGATTCTTCTCTTAATTTTCTTTAAGCTTCCATAAGTTTCTAGAAGCTTCTATAAGCACCCATAAGTTTTTAGAAGGTTCCATAAGCTTTCATAAGTTTTTAGAGTATTCTAGAAATGTGCAACATTTTCTAATACTCCTCCTTGATGCGTATTTCCATAACTCCAATCATATCTCTTAGTAATTCGAACCTTGATCTTGGTAGTGCCTTTGTGAAAATGTCTGCCAGTTATTCTTCAGTCTTGCAGTACTTAAGCTCTAATTGTATCAAGTCGTGTGACTGGGGCAAATGTCTCATTGTTGTCGATGCCGAACTGTTGAGAATATCCTTTGGCAACTAGCCTTTCTTTATGTTTTTGAATTGAGCCCTCTGGGTTAAGTTTTGTCTTGTAAACCCACTTAACTCCAATGACTTCTTTCTCTTGAGGAAGATCCACTAGCTCCTAAGTCTCGTTCTTTTCGATCATCTTTATTTCTTCTTCCATAGCTTTTCTCCATACTTCTTGCTTTGAAGCTTCTTCATAGTTTTCTAGCTCGACGATTGTGAAATTGCATACATGGTAGATCTCTGATAATGACTTAGTTCTCCTTGGTGTTGACTCTGGAGACGAGTCAAGTGATTCTTCCACTGTTGCTTGTGTTGGAGATCGTGGTTGCTCATTATCTTCTTTATCTTTTGGTGGTTCTTGTAAGTTGATATTCTTTCTTTCAACTTGTTGAGCCTTACAGTTATAGAAAGCATCTTCATCAAACTTTACGTCTCGACTGATGATTAACTTCTTTGTTCTTAAGCTATAGTCTCGATGGCCCTTTTATTGGGTGCTATAGCCTAAGAAGATTCTTTTTTTCTGCTTTCTCATCCAACTTGCCTCTTTTTTCTTTCGGAATATGTGTGTAGCAAATGCAACCAAAAACTCTAAGATGTTTTGCTGATGGCTTTTGTTCACTCCAAGCTTCGACTGGTGTCTTGTCTTGAACGACTTTGCTTGGACAACTATTAAGAAGATAAATTGCTGTACTTATTGCCTCTGTCCAAAAAGTTTTTGGAAGACCTTTCTCCATTAGCATAGATCTTGCTGCCTCCATTACTGTTCTATTCTTGCTTTCTGACACATCATTTTGTTCTGGTGCATATCCAACTGTAAGTTGCTCCATGCCTTCATCTTCGTAGAACTTGTTGAATTCATTAGAGGTGTATTCCTTGCCTCTGTCACTTCTTATATTCTCTATGTTGTAGCCACTATGCCTGTTTTGATTATGTGATGGAGTACGCATTGGGCCACAAGCATCTGTATGGACTAGCTCCAACAGTTCTTTGGCTCGCCCTGAATTTCCTGATGGAAAAGGTTGTCGGTGTTGTTTCCCGAGCATGCACCCCTCACAAACGTCGGTGAGCTCCATTATTGGTGGTAGATCTCTCATCATATTTTTCTATTGAAGAATTTTCAATCCTTGTAGATTGAAATGCCCGAATCTTCTGTGCCATAGCCCTGACTCGTCCACTTGGGCCTTCATTGCTACATCACTTGCATATTTCCATTGTATTGGAAAACAATGATTCTCTTTTATTTTGATTTTTGCAATTAAGAGAGATTTATCTTGCTTATCATAAATTTTGCAAGAATCCCCCTCAAAATGCAAGGAGTAGCCTTTTTCCATCATTTGGCCGACGCTCAATAAATTTTGATATATGTTAGGGACGAATAGTACATCGTTGATGTATCTTTTCCCCTTTTTGGTTTCAATGGCAATAGTGCCTCTTCCCGTTGCCTCCATAAAATCTCCATTGCCAATTTTTATTTTTGCCTTAATTTTATCAAGACTACAGAAAATATTTTCATCCTTCGTACTGCAGCCACTATCCAAATACCATGTATCCTTTATTTCTTTTGATGTATCTTGGGAGACATAGAAGAGAACATTCTCTTACTCTTGTTCTTCAGAGAAATTAATTTGATGATTTAGTTTTAAGTGAAAAACCTTTTCTACATGTTCGAACTTCTTACAATTTCGGCACTGTGGTTTTCCTTTAAACCAACAATCCTTCTCCAAGTGACTATTTCTTTTACAAATGCCACATGGAGGAAACTTTCCACCTCTTTCTTTATGTTTTTCTTGATTCTCATTGTTTCTAGAATTTTCATTTGACTTTCTCCCACCATCTTTAGATTTTTGAGATCGCCTCTTGATTTTAGATTGAAAGGCATTTTGTGTATTGCTTTCAAATTGCCTTTCTAATCTTTTATGGTTAGCCTCTAAAGAACCCATTAATTCTGCAGTTATTAATTTATCTATATCTTTTGACTCTTCAATAACTACAATAATGAGATCATATTTTTCTGTGCATGTAATTAAAATTTTTCCAACAACTTTATTTTCTGGAATATTATCTCCATAGGCTCTTAATTGATTTACTACTTCTTCAATTCTAGAATAATAATCCCTAGCATTCTCAGAATCATTCATTTTTAAATTCTCAAACGGAATTCTTAGAGTTTGGAGATTTCAAGTGCGTACCTTTTGAGATCCTTGAAACTCCTCCCCAACTTATCCCATGCTGCTTTGGCACTAGTAGCTCCCATAAGTCTTGGAAAAAATTCATCTCCTAGGCTGAGTTGAAGGGCGAGCAATGCTAGAGAATCTTTTTGTTCATTCTCCTTCAATTCCTTTCTCTATGCTGCAGATAGAGTGGAGGTATCTTCAGGACTAGTATATCCCTTAGTAACGATATTCCACAAATTTTGAGCATGAAAATAGTTCTTCATTTTGATGACCCAAAAATCATAATTTTCACCATGAAAGATTGGGATTGGAATGGATGAGCGGAAGTTATCTGCCATAGTAGCAAATTGATAGAAGAACGCCCTATATTAATCGAACAAAGCTTTGATGCCACTGATGGTAGTTGTTAGAATATTGGTTGCATGTGTTTGGCTTTGAAGGATAGGATAGATAGAATGTATGATGAGTGAGATAGTAAAGATAATATAGGGTAAGTATAGAAAGGTGGAAACTTAGTTTACAAGAGAACTAGTATTTTTATTTTTTCTTGCTTCCTTACTCATTTTTCTTGCTTATATAAACTACAAGGCTTTGGGGATATTTATAGGAGTCTCCACCTCCTTAACATATGGTCTATATTTGTTTATATAAAAAATTCTATTCTAGGTTATTCTACAACTCTTAAGTCTTTATAGAATAATATATAGATATTCATTTTTTTTCAATGTCTTTAGATTCTTCTAAATACCTATAGATTCTTCTCTTAATTTCTTCAAGCTTCCATAAGTTTTCAGAATTTTCTATAAGTATCCATAAATTTCTCGAAAGATTCCATAAGCTTCCATAAGTTTCTAGAGTATTCTAAAAATATGTTGCATTTTCTAATAGATTTTAACGTTGATGCATAAAACGTATACGCATCTTATACTTTAGTCCTCTGTATTATAAGCTGGATCAGGCTGGTTGCTGTCAAAGCCAGAGGCGGACCTACGTTCAGGGTTAGGGGGGCATTCCCCCCCTTAAATTTTGAAGGTAAATTACAAATATATCCTTTTTTTTGAATTTTTTCCACAATATACCCTTAATCCCTTATGGCCTTATTTGCTCTACTCTGCATAGTACAGAACGCGTCCTTCACTCCTTGTCTCCTTCAGTCCTTCCTCACCTTATTAGCTCGAGCAGAACGCAGCCACCGTCACGGCATCACCGATCCACGCGCAGACTCTTCTCTTCTTGCCCGTTGCTCGAGCAGAACGCAGCCACCGTCACCGTCACCGTCGGCCACTCCACTTGCCCGTTGTTCACCGTTCGTCCGCTCCCTTCTCTTCATGCCAGTCGCCGACCGTCGCGCCACCGCACAACACCGGAAGGTTTGTGACTCTAAATTTTGTACCTAAGTTGTGGTTCTGCTTAATCATTCTGCTCTTTGCAAACGAATTTAGGAGTTAGGTTTGTTTAATCGTTCTACTTAATTGTTCTGCTCTTTGCAAACCAAACCTGCTAGATATGCATCACTTTTAGTGATTTTCAAGTGTGGGTTTATTATCTAATTATTATTGTTGATTGTCAAGCATCAACCAAGTGTGGTTTCAAAGCCCTTCAATTTGCATAGAAGTTTGGATCATTTCGGTTTGGGCTAGTAGTACTGAAGACAGAAGTTGATTTTAGCTCTCTGGTCTCTACTGAATGAATTACATTGTGGCTGCCTGGCTGGTTATTATGGGATTGTTGATTTTACGGGTAGTTAGAGTGAATATTCAAGTATTTGGGCATAGATGAGGATGAGAGTTATGATGGAAGTGGTATCCAGACATTAGATGAATTTCCTCTTCATGACCACATTACATATTATTTATTTGCTTGTTTCAGCATTCTGTTGTCATTTCCTAAATTGTTTCCCCTTAGTCAAGAACTCTAGCAAGAAAATTGCATGATTGTTTGGGAATGATATAGATGGTAGTAGGTTCATCCATGTTTGACAGATTCAATATGCTTCAAATATTTTGCAAGCTGTTGCTGGGAATTTGGCAATGGCATACTCTCTGCTTGCTGCAATGCTGATACTGATTTAATGACATCACAGATTTGAATTCTTTGGTCTCTGCATGCATCATTTTCATTCAGCAATTGCATTTGGTCTCTTTTAGTGAATCATTGAGTTCCTCTTTGTAATTTTGTATATTAGACAAAAAAAAAATTTCGGGGGCGCTGCCCCCGAATTCCCCGAATTCCCACCACTAAGTGTGCAAACACCAATGGTGCCCCCCTTATTATTTTTCTAGATCCGCCACTGGTCAAAGCCTTTGACATAAATTTATCTCTTATATGCGTGAATGAAATCAGTTGCATTTATTATCAGAATTACAATGATCAGTTTCTGTGTTGAATTTGGAATTTTTTTTTTATTCTTCAGAAAAATAAACAAAACAACAGAACAGACTAAATTCTAAAGGAACTGACACCTAAAGCATCACCCAAAAGAGCATGGCAAAGCTCTAAAGGGCTGGAATCCCAAACAGTGAACAAAATATCGGACAATATAGGTTGTCTTCTCCTTTTCAATAGTTTATAGTTCTAATTGATAGTTCTAATTTTTGAGTCATTTAAATAAATGGCTATAAATTATCTTAAAAAAATCCACCATTTTCATAGATTTTACCTCCCAAGAAATTTACGTCCTTTCTAATTTTAGAACGCGTGCAGCGCAATGAACATTAGTTTGGAATGATTAATCAAATAATGATATGAATTTAGATGAAATATTTTGAATATAAACTCAAACTCATGTGCACATACATTTAACTATAAAATTAGCATTGTCTATTCAAATAAATTTCAATTATATGAGCAATTAATAAATACACGGGTAATATTATTGATTATTATATATAATAATTAATTTTTATTAATATAATTGACAAATAAGTTTAATTGTAAAATTTTTGTAGAAAATATTCATTCTCTTAAGATAAATGTAAAATATTTTTATTTGATTTCGGATAAAAAAATCTTATTTTCTTTCATAAAAATATGTTTATCTCTTGTGTTTTATTTATACATAATTTTTATATTGATAAATTTGCACATAGATAGCAATATATACAAAAATTAAATTTAGGTAAGTAAAGAAAAAGTTTCAATATTTTATGAAAATAAGAAGATAACAAATAATAATAAGAATTTTTCCTAAAAATTTATTCAAAA
>PYAF01002592.1:109085-132625 GCA_007407185.1 Glycine tomentella
TATATCATAAGTATGGTTACACCACCATACCTTATCCAATAAGCTTATAAGTATGGTTAAACCACCATATTCTATTCAAGCAAAATCATTACCAACTTAGGCATGACCAAAGAATATCCTCACAGAAAATTATGTTAGTATTCTAACTAATAACCCATAATATGTCTTTCAAATAATTTCTAATCCCTTGAAATTTTCAAAATAAAAGATTAAAGCCTAGTATGCATCTTTTATTCTCATTTCACCTACCACGTCACTAATTAATCCTCAAAATCAAATCATCAAGTATTTAAACTATTCAACTACATACCATTCATCCTCTACTTCAAAAATTAAATCAAAACATGTCCATAAAAATATAAACAGACAATCCAAGTATCATTAAAATCACCTCAAAAGATCATCAAATGGACTTCCATACTTCACTAATATTGATGGGTATAAATCATAGCCTATCTTATGACTTAAATCAACATATTTTCATCAAAGAGTAACCTTTGAACATCACGAAATTCAAGCCTAAAATTAACCATGAATCAGCCTACTAAAGCATGTAAATTAATCCAAACCATTGATTAACTAGAGATTTAAGCTTCACCTGCCTCAAGTGAGTTTGAATCTTGATATCCCTCTAAATGCTCCTAGTTCCACATGAGATTTCAAAGTAGCAAGGCTTAGGGTTTTTGTTTTTAGTCTACTTGAAAATGAAAGGTAAAAAGGATGAAAGGAAGGATGAAAAGGAAAGTATGCAAGAAAGAGAGGTTTTTTTTTTTTGTACGTGCACTAGGCTTAGAAAGGAACTTGAAATTTTCAGTTCCTACACCCTTTATTTATAGTGTTGATGAACTTGTTTAACAAGCCTTTGCCATGAAAATATCCCTTAGGTCATTATGACCTTGCTTTACAAATGGTCCAATCATATGAGTTCTTGCTTTTTAACCATACAAGTGTCCCTTTTCTTGAGTTTTCTCAACACTTCTTCATTCTTCTTGATGTGACATGGAGTAGCTTGGCTTGTAGAGCAATCTTCACCAATTTTCATGGATTGGCTAAATTTTTTGGAAGATTTTGTGCTTTTCTTCATTCTTGATTTTACCCCAAAACCCATTTTAGTAAAATATTGATTCTGAATTCATTAACCGTTGGATCTTCTTAAAATTTTAAAGGTACACTACTATCCCACATATGTAACTTTTGACTGTTGGGATTGTTTAAATAATGTCTAGAGCTGTCCACGTGCAAGATGGAAGAGTATAGAGAAAGCTTGGCTACAAATATCTCTAGGGTTATCATGACTTAGCTTTCTATTTGGTTTAATCCTATTGGCTATTAGTTCTTCACCTTAGAAGTGTCCATGTTCTTGGGAATTCTACATCATCCTCCTTCCTTCTTAATTTGCACGTGGAGTACCAAGCTTGTAGTGAAATTCTCATTTGTTTTCCTTTCCTACGTAGGATGGCTAGGCTTTAGTTATGCTTTTCTTCATTCTTTTACTTATTATAGTATCCTTGAAATTAAATTGTTTCTAGCTTTTAGAAGGACCTAATTTACATTTTCCCACCTAAGAGTAATATAATTCTAGGTTAATCATAATCCTATTAAAATTTCTTACAAGTAATACATTTAGGGTATTATTTACCAACAATTTACATTTACCTTAATTCATTTACTTTTGATTATTAAAATTACTAAATTGGTTCATCAAATGAGTTTATTCCTTTTATAATTGAGAGAAAATTCCTTAGATTATTTGTATCATTTTTCCATATTCTTCTGATGCTTAAGTTTTCTTAAATAAAGCCTCAAAGTTGTCATCTTATAAAATTCCTAGAAATTTTATTCTAAAATTTTCAGTCACAAAATACGTTGATACTTAGTTAGCTAAGTGTATTCTATAATTTCATCAAGTTCCTACAAAATTTCTAAAGTTATTTGAGCATTTTTGGCCTAGGGGCATTTTGGTAATTATGCCATTCAACCTAGGGACATTTTGGTCATTTTTAAAAATGTCCAAGGGCATTTTTGACATTTTCATCTTAAGGGTTTTCTAGTAATTTCTACTTCTTGGAAAGAGTGATATAGTTATTTTTCTCTAAACATCTATCCAATTATCATCACATTTTTTATAATTTTGGGGATGTTACATATGATACAAAAGTAAAATCTTCAATAAGTTACATAAGAAAACTGTTTTACAAATTTCTATTAAAAATCATAGCTGCATTACTTAGTTTTACAGATTTGGAGAATGTTACAGCTTGATACATCAACTGCTTTCTATGACATGGATGCTGCTTCTTCGTTGAGCCGTCATATCCTAGGAAGACATCACATTCTGTTTGGAAATTCTTTTTGGTTCTTGTGGCGTGTTCCAAATGAAGCCATTTTCAACGACAAAAATTGGTCTACATGGTTCTTACATAATCAAATCATATCTATGTTTCACATACTGCTGGACGACACACATATTGTGTGGAGGTTCAAAACTCCAACTCGTATAAAATGGAATCCGTCCTCCTCCTCAAGCTATCAAGATCAATTCAGACGGAATTTCCTTTGGTAATCCCGGTGCATCAAGTTTGGCGGGTTCAACACAAACTGTTGTTTGCGAAACAAACTCCAAAACAGCGTTGAGCATGATATCTCATGGAGTTCCAGTTCAGAGTCCACATGTTCCAATCATATTCGCCATTCGCTCCTTCCTGGATCATGAATGGGATCTAACTTTCAGTCCCATCCTACAAGAAGGGAATGCTTACGCTGATTGGCTAGCGAAGTCTGGAGCAAATTCACAGAATACAATTTATGAGTTATCGGTTTGTCCTACACCTATGCATCAGTTATTGCTTGCTGATGCCATGGGCTCTGTTTTCCTAAGACTTTTTAGTTTCTCTTGTTCTTTTTATCTTTCCTTCTCATAAAAAAAAACATAGTTGCATTTCAGTTCAAAATCTTTATGCGCCCGTGCGCCTGTGTTTTACTTGCACCAGGTTTAATCAGTATCGAATTGACCCGTTCCCATGATGTTATATATGCTTAATTACTTCTATAAAAGAAGATATAACATACAGAAAATTATCGGATACTCGTGTTGCAGGATGTTATATATTGTTACTCTGGTTGTGACCTCCTTTTGTTTATTATATAGATAAGAATATCTATTTTATTGTGATTTTACATTACTTTTTAACGTGAAAGTACTTGTTAATAAATCAATAAACAAAATTTTATTGAAGGTGAAATTCAATTAAAAAACAATCATGTCATAAATTAATAAGCTATCTAATTTTGAAAATTTATCAAATTAAGTCAAATTCAAATTTTAAATTTAATTTATCTGAAAAAATAAGTTAAATTTAAACCGCATTAGTTTGTCTGACCACTACTAGAAAAACAATATTCAACATCGATTATTTTGGACATTTAACATCGGTGGAAAATCGATGTTGAAACTATTGACGTTGAAAGTTTGGACATTAATATTGGTTATGAAAAACTGATGTTAACAAAAGTATATAACATCGATTTTTTGTAATAACCGATGTCGCTATATAAGAAATAAAAGAAAAAATGTAAAATCTAATAATTCAACATCGATTTTATTAAAAATCGATGTTAACTTATTTTACAACATTGATTTTTAATTAAAATCGATGTTGTTGTGATGTAACAACATCGATTTTAAGATAAAATCGATGTTGTTCTTAAAATCGATGTTGTTACATGACAGCGACATCGGTTTTCTAATTAGAAAACCGATGTCCCTATACATGTAACAACATCGATTTTGACTGAAAACCAATGTTGTTACAATATAGCAACATCGGTTTTCAGTCAAAATTGATGTTATTTTTTTAAAAAAAATAATTAATTTTTTAATATTTTATGCAAAGAAAGCTAGAGGAAAAGTTTTTGACGATTTGTATAAAAATCTTGGGAGCAAGGATGGGGAGAAAGGTATTTACAAACTTGCAAAAACGAGGGATAAGAAAAGTAAAGACCTCACCTAAGTTAGATGTATCAAGGATGAAAATCAAAAACTTTTGGTAAGGGATGAAGATGTAAGTGAAAGATGGCTAAACTACTTTAACAAACTTTTTAATGGAAATGGCGACAAGAGTGAGGTGGTTTTGGAGGACGTGTTTGATGATCTGAATAGAAGATTTGTGCACAGAATTAATACACATGATGATGTTCCTATTGAAGTGTGGAGAAGCTTGGGAGATGTGGCAATAAAATGGTAGACCAATCTTTTTAATAGAATTCTTCAAACAAATAAGATGTCGGATGCTTGGAGGAAAAGTATGCTTGTGCCTATTTACAAAAATAAGGGAGATATCTAGAATTGTTCAAACTATAGAGGCATCAAGCTCACGAGCCATACTATGAAGTTGTGGGAGAGAGTTATCGAACATCGCCTAAGGAGGGAGACCAAGGTTTTCGTAAATCAATTTGGATTCATGCCAAGAAGATGTACCATGGAAGCTATTTTCTTGATGAGGCAATTGATGGAAAGGTATAGGGAAAAGAAGAAAGACTTACATATGGTGTTCATAGATCTTGAGAAAACATATGATAGAGTCCCAAGAGAAGTCTTATGGTGGACTCTTGAGAGAAAAAAAGGTAGCATTAAAGTATGCAATCAAGGATATGTATGATGGGGCTACCACATGTGTGAAAGCTTGTAATGGAACATCAAGGTATTTTCCTATCACGGTAGGCGTTCACCAAGGTTCAGCCCTTAGTCCTTATCTCTTTGCCTTAGTGATGAATGAACTAATGAAAGATATTCAAGAGGAAGTGTTGTGGTGTATGCTTTTTACAGATGATATTGTGATTATTGATGAGACCAAAGATGGTGTTAATAGGAAATTGGAATTGTGGAGAAACACTTTGGAGTTTAAAGGATTCATGATAAGCAAGATCAAGACGGAGTTTATGAAGTGAGTTTTCGTGGGTAAGAGATGGTGATCAAGACATAGTGCATCTACTTGGTTAAGAGGTACCCCAGAAAGATATTTTTAGATACTTGGGATCAATGTTGCAAAAAGGTGGTGAAATTGATGAGGATGTAAATCATAGAATTAGAGCAGGGTGGATGAAATAGCGGAGTGCATCGGGATTTTTGTGTGACCACAAAATTCCCCTTAAGCTAAAAGGAAAATTCTATAAAACAGCTGTAAGACCGGCAATGCTATATAGAGCGAAATGTTGGTCAGCACATAAGCAACATGAGCATAAAATAGGGGTAGCAGATATGAGGATGCTAAGGTGGATGTGTGGATATACGAAGATAGATAAGATAAGAAATGAGGATCTTTGACGACAGGTATCAGTGGTATCGGCATTGAAAACAATAGGAATACCCACAATAACCAAGAGGGGGTGAATTGGTTTAAACTTGGTCTTTTAAAATTATTTATAAAATCAGGGTCAAAGGATCTTAATCACTTTTAAACCATGAATGTTTTTAATCAATTAAATTACTCAGCATAAGAAATCAATAGCTCAAAACTGAACTTGTTGAGTAATGATAATAACACCAAGAACAAATGAACAAGATTACTTGTAGAGATAGAGATAAAGTAAATCAACACAAAGCAATTTATACTGGTTCACTTCTCAAGAGAAGCTACATCCAGTTTCTTCTAATCAACACTAGATTAGAGTTCCACTATTATAAAATTTAGTTCTTAGAAGCTTTACAACAATCCCTCTTTATCAATCCTAGATAAAGAATAGAAATCTAAAACCCTATTAGACTCTTAATGATCAAGAACAAGAGAACACTACTCTGTTCTTCCCTAGAGAACACTACTCTAGAACAAGCTTCAAAGAACCCTTTACAATAGCATCAAATAATAGAAATTAAAAAAATGAAATTACACTCAAAGATTATGGAGAGAAACAACCTGATGATCCAATAACTATGAATGCATATGAGTTACCAATCAAGGTTGAATTGCAGAAACAGAATTTCAGAACATACTCTCCATTACTCTTTTGAAATCTCTTGCCCAAGAAATCATTTAATACCCATGAAGATCAAAGAGTGGGACAAGAAGTAAGTAAACCCAAAAAATCACTTTCTAACTCTTAGAAGACTTGTGTATATTCAGAAAATTCGAAGTGTTCAAGTTATATTTCAAGCCAAGCCTTCCTTCTATTTGTAACAGATTTTTGTAAAAACCTGTAATTGATTACACGCGCCAAATAATCAATTAAAACACATTAAGTAATTGATTAAAGTGTCACTTAATCGATTAAAGTGTTCAAGGCTCCATTCTGGGTTTCACAACGAACAAGATAATCGATTAACCTGAGCTGTAATTGATTAAATCAGAAAAGTTTTATTTCAGAGATAGCTTGTGTAATCGATTAGGAATATCGGTAATCGATTAAAGCAGTGAAGCAAGCTTTTTCAAATAGCCTATGTAATCGATTACGAATAATGGTAATCGATTAACACAACAATGCACAATATTCATTTTACACTATGTAATAGATTACAAGAAATGTGTAATCGATTAATATATTCATTAAAGCTTTTCCAGTTTTAAACACAAACCAAATAATCGATTAATCCATAGTGTAATCGATTAAAATGTTCATCAAAGTTTTTCCAGTTTTAAACATGAACTAAATAATCGATTAATCTGCTATGTAATCAATTAAAACAATGAAATTACATTTTCCCAAAAACATTACTCAATTAATTCCTTTTTCAAAGTATAAGTAGCTTTGATATTTTAATGAAAACATTTAATCATGTTAATGATTATATACATGTAATGCAAGGATCAAAAGATTGGCCTCTCACTTCACTTGAAATACAATCTTCAAGGCATGTGAAAAGCTCAAAACATTCTTCCAATTCATAGGCTTCATTCTTCTTGTTGCTCCCCCTATATCCAACAGGCATATGAAAAGATGAGGGAGCATAGATTGAGGTGGCTTGGGCACGTTATAAGATGGACACTGGATGCTCCCGTAAGAACAAGAGTTTGTTACCAAGAGCTCGACACAAAGAGAGGTAGAGCTCGATGGAAACTTACCTGGGGAAAGGTAGTTAGACAAGACCTAATAGAGTGGGATATAGATTGGCGGACGGTATGTCTTAAGACGGAGTGGAGAGAAGTTATAAGCTTGGTGGAGGGTTAAACCCATTAGTAGTTCTATGTTCCACTCATTCCCTTGTTTTAGTTCTTCCTTTCACCCCTCTTTTACTTTACCTTATTTTTTCTGTCTTCTGTCTTATTTTCACTTTTTTCTTCCATTCTCTTTTTCTCTTTCTTTGTCTCATTTTTTATTTTTCATTAGGTTCATCTACCACCAACCCCAATTAACTTGGGTTAAAGGTGTTATTGATGTTGATGTTGAGGTTGATCCGAATTCATCCTGCAAATGAAAAGGCAAACATCTAGCCAATTTCATAATACAATACACTTATGTAATATTTGAATAAAAAGTAAATTTAGTAGTGTCATTGTACATAAAATGATTTCCTAAACAAGTGTTTATACGATTGTTTAAAAATCTCTTAACCACCTAACCTAATATTTCATGTCTAACTTTAAGATAAAATGTAGCCACTGAACCCTAATAGCCTTCAAGCTCTTGGTTTCTAGTGGTCTCTAATCAGTAAAATATTGCATGACATAATACAACATAATTTAATAAGTATAAATAAAAACAAGTTAAAAAATACAATTAGTTTTGAATTAGACAATTAACATATCCCAGTTATCCCTGAAGCCTCCTTGGACTATCGTCGACATCCAATACATGACATAATAGCCACACTCAGTGCTTCCTTTTTGCTTATTACACTAAATTCAATAACATAGTCAAAGTTAAACAGAAATTAGTGTAAATAGTAATAAATGTTATTTTGAATACATCAACCATTATTTAAATGACTTACTTTAATCGCAATCCATTTAGTAGTAGCCTTGGATTTAGTGACCTGATCATTGTGGAATCCCTTCAAAGCACTACTTAAGAGAAACATGCATGCATATTGTACAATTAACATGTTCATGTGTTAAAAATAATAATAAAAATGTCTTACAAAATACAACCTACCTGTTAATAACAGAAATGTCTTACAATTAACATTATCAGGTTTATTGTGCAATGAACAGAACCACACGACAACATTGTCCTTAGGACATATAATGACCAGTTACCAATGTGCACTTCATTGGAGAAAAAGAAGTTATTATAATGCATACATTATTTAATTTCATTTTTACATTTTTACTTACCCATTCACATATGCGCAAGGTAGACATCTTTCTGTGAACTCTGCATCCATTTCTTGATATAGTCATCGGATTCAAATTGCGATTGCCTAGATATCTATATGGACTGTGGCTCGATGAATCCATACACATCGGCATGATCCGATTGCAGACATAAGTCATTCATATGTCTATTGTTGAGAAAATAAAGTGAATTATGCATGAATATAAAACAATTAGTTATGTAATGGTAGCCAATTGAAATTGACTTACACAATTCACAGTTGTATAACGGAGATGTTCAGACATTGACCATCATGGATTATCTCAGAAATATCCTCATATTTTATGTACAACGGGTAGTTATCATTATACACCCCGAACAAAGTAGGGTCCCATGACACCTGCATGGGTCTGAGGAAAAGATTAGGGATGGTTAATGCGATCTGGTACAAGGGATCGGCAATAGGTTCCAGCTTATGTACAGGTTTTGCTGGTCCCTTAGGTCCCTGTTTATCCAACACAGTTAACAAACATAAGGGAATGATCGTCTTCACTTTATAAGAGACAAATCTTTCTTAAATGATAATAAATAGGCAAAAAATGAAATGAATTTTTAAAAATAGGCTATACAATATGTGTCGACCAAGCAAAGAAGGTGTTAAGGGCCTGTCCCACTAACTGAACCTCTTCAATGGGTACAGGGACACGGGCATCAGCATCTCGAACTTCCTCAACACCCACCTTGACCTGATCATCTGCTAGAGGGACGTTATGCATGATTGTTGACCCCTCATAAACTCTTCCAAGGGCAACTAGGCGGGGAGGATTGTCATCAACATACAACCCACACCAGTCAGATGCACCCGTGTCTAGGTCATTCCTCGAGGGGTCGACACAGCTTCCCTTGGTGCTGACACAAGCACCATAAGGACTAACCTCAACCGTTAGAGGTGGCATCATACCATGAGACTGCACAATGGACTGCAATTGGGACTGCATGTGGCTAAAGGACATCATAAGTTGTTGAGTCACTTTCTCAGTGATCGATTGCTCCAACTCTTCCCTGATGTTCTGTTTAAGTTTATCCAAGGCCTTAGGGTTCATGGACTTAGACTTGCGAGAGGTTGATGAAGTCGTTCCAAAGTAGTTTTATTGTCACACCTGCTCCAGCAGCACGGACACGGCCTGGGTGCTCTGGTCGTCCACTGGCAGCATTCAGTACATCCTGACGTCCTCTAACGACAAAGTTACCCTGTGTCGATTGCTCATCCAAGGTATCCTGCAATCAAAATAACTAGAACATTAGTTTTGTAATTTGCTATATTAACTAATGACCAATGAAACCATCCTTTGACTTATATTCTTCTCTGCAATCTGACGTGCCGCCTCAGATGTCATTTGTCCCATTTTTTTGTGCGAGCCAGCTTCCACTTCATGTGTCGTCTAACAGGGGATGGAGGATGAACAATGGTGTCGGTGCTCCCACCTTGGGCTGCTTCCTCCAAGCGTTTCTTTTGTTTTTCCTCCACCAATTTCTGTTCTAACAAATCATAACCCTCGCGAGACAACACCTGAGGGGCAATGTTCAACTTCTGGATGGCCTAAGCCTTCTTTCTAACATCCTGTAAATAAACGAATTTAATATGTAAAAAAAATGCGCTTGAAAGACTCCATAATTGTGAAATTCTAAAATATATACATATCAGCTAACCTCCCATGAAGCGGCTCTACGACTCTCACAGAATTGGTGCCATTTTTCCTTACTAATACCATATTTGTCATAGACAATGTTGACATCGTCATCCTTGCCTTGTGCCAGAGCCCATTTCGAGGTCAGATCTGACTTAAACTGCCTCCATCGCTACTGTCTGGAGAATTTTCTTCTTCGTCCATTGGTCTGACGCTTCAGGTATATTAAATTTAGCCTGCGATGCAAAAAACAAGTTTAATATTTACAATAACATTTAAATTGTATTACTAAAAACAATTACATTGACATTTAATTGTAATACTTGAATGACCTCCCAAATCAACTCTTTCTGAGTTGCAGGAACTTCCTTCCAGTTAGCAATGCTGACATTCACCTTGTCTCGAGCCACAATCCCTAGATACGTCATTAATTTCTTTGCCTGAGGACCATCAGCCTTCCCAGTGGCAGGATCCACATGAACCACTAGTCTATCAACACCGGCATGTCTGGAAGCCAATGACCTCAGACGTGTTGCTTTCCTAGTCTTCTTCGCCGTAGATGGCAAAGGTGCTGACTCAGGACAAGGAGGTGCTGACTCAGGATGTGGAGGGGAGCTCAGTGGTGTAGTCATGATCATGTTAAAAACAAAATTAATTAAAGTTAAGTGAAAAGTAAGGTTACTTATGGAATTGTAAATGTCGAAACAAGTTAATATAAAATAAACATTACATTAAACAATGTTAATTAATTCTCCTTCATCATGATCATTACGATTTGCATGAACGTCGTCAACTTCATCTTCTTTGTTGACGTCATGCATTTGTGTTAAGAAATGAGTGACATCCAGTATCAAGGGTTGAATCATCATCGTCAAGATTAATACAAATGGTTTTTCCATGTAGTACCACTGACCACCTTTCATCACAAGGATCTTGAACATAAAACACCTTGTTTAGCTTGTTCTGCCATGATGAAAGGTTCACTTTGATATCAACCCACTTACACTTGAAGACACACACAGTGAATTTAACATAATTAAGCTCTCAGATGTCATCAATGACTCCAAAGTAAGGCATGCACGCGAAATAGGGATTATGGTCATGCACAGTAGCGAAGTGTTGGGATTCAGCTCTAAGGCTAACCCCATTATTTTGCATTGTGATCTTGTCATCTTGTTGTTTGGTGTAGAACAAGTACTTGTTGATATCGTATCCCTACCAACTTCTAACATTTCTTTTAGGTCCATCTGCTAACTTCATCATTGTTTCAGAGGAAGATTCATCACTAAATATTGTATCTTTAAACCAATTCAGGAAAGTCTTGTTATGCACTTTCAACAACCTATTCTTGTCATTCTTGGATTACTTTCCTTAACTAAGGCTTCATGATGAACTATGTATGGCAGGACTTCATTACTGTTATTCAGGACATACAAATGAGCTTGTTGCAATTCCTATAAATCAGGCATTATGACATGCAGTCCTCGTGAACCCTTACCTGCGACTTTATTGTCATACCGAGCCTTGGGAAGCCTAATAGGTTTTGCCTTTTCAAGGTACTCTGAACAAAATTCTACAGATTCTTCTACGAGGTACCTTTCAACTATGGATGCTTCAGGATGGTGTAGATTTTTTGTATACCTTTTCAAGATCTTCATGTATCGCTCGACCGAGTACATCCACCGTAAATAAATGGGATCACACAATTTAATTTCCTTGACTAGATGAACAAGTAAGTGAACCATTATGTCGAAAAATGAAGGAGGAAAATACATCTCCAACTGACACAAGATAATTGTCACCTCTTCTTCCAAGTCATCTAACTTTACAAGGTCCACGACTTTGCTACAAATGGCATTGAAGAAAAAGCACAGTCGAGTTATAGCATGCCTCACTTTCTTAGGCAAAATGTCTCGAATCGCCACGGCTAACAGTTGTTGCATCAAGACGTGGCAATCATGAGACTTTAAGCCAACTAGTTTCAGATCCTTGACCTGCGCAAGGCTTTTAATATTTGAAGAGTATCCCTGCAGCACTTTCACTTGGCGTAGACACTGACAGAAACTTATCTTCTCCTTTCTTGACAAAGTGTGACATGCTGGAGGCAAGTATATTTTCTTACCATCAGACCTAGGATGTAATTGCTCACGTATACCCATCTCAGCAAGATCTTGACGAGTGTTCAAATGTCTTGCCTTGAATGTTAAGAAGCATGCCGATGACACTAACACGCACACTTTTCTCCACATAATGTCTAACATCTAGATCAGACCAGTATGAAAGATCAAACAATATCGACCTCTTCTTCCATATGCAAGTATTACCTTTCAGCTTCTTTTGGGTCTTTCCAAATACAGTATGAATGTCCTCACCTGCTCAAGAACCTGCTTATCTGTTAACAAAATCAGTGCAGTTTCATGCTCTTGACTTCCATTAATTGATTTTTTAATCGCCGATAAAGGTGATAAGTTTCAGAAAACATCGATGGCGAGTGTAAACTGTTTTTCTTCCATGTTTAAGTTGTACATAACTCGTGTCTTGTTTACAGATAGGGCATGCACGATGACCCTTAACACTGTATCCACTCAAATTCTTGTACGTTGAAAAATCATTAATGGTACAAAATAGCATTGCACGCAACTTGAATGTCTCCTTTCGATACCCATCAAACACGGCAACCCCTCATTCCACAACCTTGTCAAGTCTTCAATCAAGGGACTAAGATAAACATCAATGTCATTTCTTGGATGTCTTGGGCCCGATATCATCATCGACAACATCATGTATTTTCGCTTCATACATAACCAAGGAGGCAAGTTGTAAATGACTAGCAAAACAGGCCACAAACTGTGCTGAGTTCTTAAATTGTTGTAGGGATTCATTCCATCACGAGCAAGTGCAAGCCTAAGATTTCTTTGGTCTTCACTGAATTCCAGATACAAACGGTCAATCTTTTTCCACTGGGAGGAATCTGTCGGATGGCAGAGCATTCCATAACAGTTTCTCCCATTTGCATGTCATGTCAGGTCTTTTGCGTCATCTTCGTTAGCAAATAGATGCTTAAACCTTGGAATGATTAGAAGATACCACAACACCTTTGCGGGGAGCCTTTCTTTGTGCTTTCATCACTGTTACAGTCGTCATCGTCCTTCACTTTGTACCATGATACGCCACACTTGGGGCATTTATGCATTTCTTCAAATTCATTTATGTACAATATGCAATCATTAGGACATGCATGAATTTTCTGATACTCCATACCCATCGAAAAAAGTATCTTCTTCGCCTAATAGTAACTTCTTTGCAACGTATTTTCATCTGGAAGCATCTCCTGAACTACCTGAAGCAGTGAACTGAAGCTTTTGTCACTCCACCCATATCTAGCCTTGACATTAACCAGATTTAACACCGTTGCCAATAGTGTCAATGACACTTTGCATCCTGGATACAATGGCTTCTTCGAATCACTTTCCAAAGTATCATACATAGGGGCATGTGCTTGCTGAAAAGACTCATGTCCCAGATCACGAATCATATCCTCTAATCGATTTCTGATGTCAACATCAAGCAATTTAATTTGCGACCCCCTCTACATGTCTGTCAATTCACCATGCCATATCCATGTGGTATAATTCTTTTTAATCCCATCACACAGAAGATGTTCCCGTATGCCATCTAGTCTCTGGCGTCTTCCATTCAATCAATTTATACAAGGACAAAAATATTTTCCATCCTCATCCGGTCGACTTCTTGCAGAGGCAAATTGCAAGAAATGTTCAACGCCTTCCTCATACTCAACCGTGATGTGACTTGCATTCATCTAATTTTGATCCATCTAATTAATAACTCTGTAATACTCACAAAGTTATTCCATGCATGAAAACCTCACTTTTTTCATTAAAGGTGTGGCCCTATCTCATTCAGGAAGACATATTTTTATGGTATATTCATATGTATAGGTTGAGTTTCTTCTCTTAAATTTGACGAAATTTCGGCAGCATTTTCCTTTGATCTCCAAGTACACGACATGAAAGCGGTGATATGAGTTCCACCACAGTCAAGTATGCACCCGGAGAACAAAGTGAAATGCACTGTACCGAAATTTCATCAAATTTAAGAAAAGAAACTCAACATATACATATGAATATACTATAAAAAAATGAGTCTTCCCAAACTGTCCAAACGGACAATTCAAGAATCAATACAATGATTAATCCAAATTGTCTGGAAGAATCATTGTAATCAATCTCAAACAGGAAACTAAGGTTCACTCATAATGAACATTGACTGTATATATAAAGCGCTAGTCATTAATCACATAAAACAAGTTACAAAATCACCAAATACATATAGAATACCAAAAATTACTAAAGACATTTGTAAGTACCTGTGATGATGGTCACTGATAATCTGCAAGCACGAATCTAGTGATAAGGATGCAAAGTACAAAAGGACAACTGCCTACAAATGATGTTGAACATTGAACATGTTATATTCAAAGACAACACACACACACACAAAATTTTGTTC
Source organism: Glycine tomentella (assembly GCA_007407185.1). Classification (NCBI taxonomy): domain Eukaryota; kingdom Viridiplantae; phylum Streptophyta; class Magnoliopsida; order Fabales; family Fabaceae; genus Glycine; species Glycine tomentella. The sequence continues at coordinate 123,551 of PYAF01002592.1, forward strand.
AGTTTATGAAAGCCATTCCTATCTATAAAGATGGTGGCTAACAACAACAATGAATGTTGTGATGACGATGCAACAACGAAAACAAAAAGTGCCTACAGATTACAGTTACAAGTAGTGACTAGTCAGAATAAAAATTTAAATATGAAATGTTCTCTCTCCAAATCCAATTACACTCAAACAATTCCAACCAATCATTTGTGTCAAATTCACATGATTGGCCTTAAGCAATCTATTAATTAATAGTAATTAGTAGTAGATTGACATAACATCAGGAACTGACACTTTTTCAGTCCTTATAGGAAAACACTAACACCACCCCTATAGCTAAACCTAAGTACTCAATACAAGTGGTCATCTTGTGATCATATGGACTATGGTTTATTTTCACTTGTTCTGATTTATTTTCGCTTAAAATCAAGTAGAGGACTAATAGCAAAATGCTTAAAGAATCTAGGAAAATACCACATTTGAACCAAGTGTAAGCTTTAACATCCATTACCCAACATTAGAATTTATAAAGGAAACTTTACTATATTAGCCTATTTTTGAAAGGGAATAGACTTATAAAAGCACAAGCACAAGACCAAAAATTTGAAAAGGACAAGCACCACCAGGTATAAATTCAACAGTTCACTAGAAATTACGAATGAGATCATATTAGATACGATGTGTATCATTTCATGAATCCCAATCAATTTCAACAAATATAGTAAGGAGTGTGTTGGAGCTTAAACAGATTGTGCTATAGAGTGTTTACTTGCATTTGTTGAAGAATAATATACGAAACACATATACCCCATTGGACTTGTAGGCAAATGACAGTTAGCTGGCACTTTTAAAAGCTTGGTCAAGTAGACAAACCATAGTCCATAGGCTATCTCTAACAGACATGCGTGTGTCCTTAAATCACAAGCATTCCAGATTTTGTATGCCAAAGTGCTTAGCTTAATTAAGGTACAGTGCAAAGCCTTGTGTAATGCGAGTTACAAAGGAATATATAGGCTGATAACATCAAAGGAAATATTGCAACCTTGTCTCTTGGTTTTGAGTAAATGGTTATGGTAGTACATGTACATATATACTTGGACCATAGGGCAATTGTTGAACTACATTTACATTTTACACAATAAACAATGAAGTCTGAGACAAGCACAAGCATACAAAAGTCAAAGACAATCTCATAATATAAAGGTTATCTCAAGTGAAATAAGAAATAAAAAAATGGCACTACAAGGACCTTCTACAAGCAACCACTGCACTCAAGTTATCTCAATTGAAGGCATCTAAATAAGAAGAAACATTATTAGTTCATTTTTCAACACCTCTAATGCTCCTCCACCTATGCCTATAAAGACCTTTTTAAGCAACAATGTGTATAAAGTCTAAGTTAAACTGAAAATAGATTATGGGATTTCACCAATCTTAAGCAATGTGTATAAAGTCTAACTTGTACTAACTGAATGAAATTCATAACAAAATTTGACAGCTGAACATGATAAAAATAATTACAACCATCTCCAAAACTTTTAACCACTACAAACATCTCCAAAACAGGTCAAAAATGTCAATGTACACAGAATCACACTTCATCCTCCATTAACTACTCATGCTAACATATAAGAAATTATAACATAAGCACATGTATAAGCTCCCTTACTTGTTCTTGGCTCTTCTTAATGAAACACTATGAAGGACACAAATGATTGAAGATGGTGGGCTTGGTTCCTTTAGCTCACAGTTTTGCTTGCTAGTAAATAGAAAAAAGAAGCTACCAACAATTAAAAGTAACTGCAGAAGTTACTTTCGTGGTTTTGTCAATTAATGATTTTCCAGAGGAATGCTAACCTTGTGGGAGCCATCGATAGTTGCGAGCGACAGAACCACCTCAGAGAATGACACCAATAGTGGAAGTGCCATGAGGCAAGGCTGACACCGACAATGACAGCGACAAAGGTGACTGGAAGCGCTGTGAGAGTGGTTGTGGACAATGTAGGCGCGAGAGAATGAGCAGTGAAGGTAGGCGCGAGAGAAGGAGCATCGAAGGGTGAGATTGAGAGTGAGAGATAGGCACAAGACTGAAGGGTTTAATTTGGGGCCAGGTTTTATATTGACAACAACATCGGTTTTCATTAACTATCTGTTGTTAACATTGGTTTTCTTAAAAATCTGGAAAATCGATGTTAATCAGGTCCTGTTAATTATGAATTTGCCACCACGTTTTCGTTAACATTGATTTTTGAGAAAATCGATGTTAACTTAGCAATTTTAAAACCAATTTCTCTAGTAGTGGACGTAGATTTTAAGTCATTGGCTGAATTCTACAAATTCTACATAATCGGAGATGGAGACATTTGAAGTGAAACAACACTAATATTGCTTTACTTTTTCTTGGCCTTTTGGATGCCATGCATGTTAGTCAACACCTGCAGCAAGCTCCTAAATTCTGAGTTCTTTGTGAAGTTTTGCATTCATTTCGAACACCAACCACAACACCACAGACTTGCCCAGCAACCAAGAAGCCAGAGAAGACACGCTTCTTTAGTTCCTTAAATAAATAAGAATTGTGTGTCTATTCTTATTTTGTTCTTCATTGATACTCATAATTCTTATTCTTTAAGGAGGTGGAAGGTGTTAGAAAAACTAAATGATCTAATCACGCTTATATACATCAAAAGCTATTAGAATAAATGCGAAAAAAAATTAAGATCATAAATACCTCCCGCCATTCCTATTCTTGTTTGCTCCAAAGATGAATTGCAGTTGTTCGTGAGTCAAGTAATTCATGAGTGCTTTGCAAGTCTTCCAAGCTCTAGCTCTAATACACAGATGGTGTATTGCATATATTTCAGAGTGAGCTCAGGGACCCCAAACATACACTATATATAACACCTAACCATCAAGGTGTTTGTTATTAGTGGTGTACAGGAAATATGGGTTGTTGGAATTTTTATGTTACTGAAACAATGTGGACCGTATATTTCACTTTATCCTCAGTCAATTACCAAAACAACTCAGTTACTAAAACAACCGAAAATAAAGGCACATAGGCACGTTGCACGTTACATTCTCCCACTTGGTCCACATATCCCATCATATACTATAGTGAGAAATAAAATACATGAATCATGGTAATAGTTCCTCTAATATATACGAATATTATCTTCCATGTATTACATTGCATTATATTTCTCAAGCCCATATAACTTAATGAATAAACCCAACGTTTATTCTAGTTCCAAACTTAATTGATGTTTCTCAAAATAAATAATTGTAGATGCGCATAAACTGAATGAAAAACATCACAATAGAGTTTCTTAATATCATTCTTACAATAAAAATCACATATGGGAACCAAGTTCCATCCTTTTTACATGACCCTTAAATTTAAATGGTGGCATGCCCTTAGTTAAAGGATTGAAAATCATTAATTCAGTGCTAATGTGCTCAATAACCACTGTATTATCTTTAACACGTTCTCTTATGGCTAGATACTTAATGTCAATGTGCTAGCTTCGACTACAACTTTTGTTATTCTTAGCCATAAAAACAACAGCTGAATTATCACATTATATCTTCAATGGCCTAGAAATGGAATCCATAACTCTAAGCCCAGAAATGAAACTCCTCATCCATACACCATCTTAGGTAGCCTCAAAACAAGAAACAAACTCAGCTTCCATAGTGGAAGTAGCAGTCAAGGTCCGCTTGACATTTCTCCAAGACACAACTCCACTGGCTAGCATAAAAATATATCCTGAAGTCAATTTTCTCGAATCAACGCAACCAACGTAGTCTGAATCTGAGTAGCCAATCACTTCCGTCCGTCTGTACATAAGCATGTAGTCCATAGTTCCCTAAAGGTATCTCATCACTTTCTTTGCAACTTTCCAGTGGTCTAAACCTGGGTTACTTTGATATCTCCTTAACACTCCAATCGCAAAAGCAATATCAAGTCTTGTGCAGACATAAGCATACATAAGGCTTTCAACAGCTGAAGCATAAGGAATGTTCTTCATTTGTTCCCGCTCAAGATCATTTTTCGGGCACTAATAAATCAAACATATCCCCTTCACAATGGGAGTTACACTTGGTGAACAATCACTCATTTTAAATCTTTTAAAAACTTTGTTAATATAGGTCTCTTGAGACAAACCAAAAACACCTCTAACTCTGTCTCTATGTATCTTGATACCAATAACGTAAGAGGCATCACCCATATCTTTCATATCAAAGTTCTTAGAGAGAAATTGTTTCACCTCATATAGCAAACCCTTCTCATTGATTGCAAGTAAAATATCATCCACATATAAAATAAGGAAACAAATTTTGGTCCCACTAACCTTCTGGTATATACAATGATCCATAACATTTTCTACGAAATCAAATGAAGAAATAACGTCATGAAATTTTAAGTACCACTGATGGGAGGCTTTTTTCAATCCATATATAGATTTCTTAAGCTTGTATACCAATTGCTTAGCCTAAGTAGAGGAGAATCCTTCAGGTTGTTTCATATAAACCTCTTCCTTTAGGTCTCCATTGAAAAAATCTGTTTTCACATTCATTTGTTGCAACTCTAAGTCAAAATGTGCAACTAGTGCCAAAATGATACGAAGAGAATCTTTCTTAGATACAGGAGAGAATGTCTCCATGTAGTTGATTCCTTCCTTTTGATTAAATCCCTTGGCTACGAGTCTTGCTTTATATCTCTTAATGTTTCCTAATGAGTCTTTCTTAGTTTTGAAGACCCATTTACATCTAATGGCTTTTGCACCATCAGGCAATTGAACAAGATCTCAGACTCCATTTGATGCCATAGAATTCATCTCATCTTTCATAGCATCATAACACAAGTTTGATTCCTTAGAACTCATGGCTTGTGAAAACGTTTCAGGATCATTTTCAGCTCCAATATTATAGTTAGATTTCTGTAGATACACAACAAAGTCACTTGGTATCACTGATTTCTTTATTTTGGTAGATCTCCTTAATGTTGTTTCATTATCTTTTTGAGGAACTTGTTCAAATGGTTGATCAACAATGTCTTCTTGCTCCTCATAAACAACTTGACCTACTAGATTATCAGCAGGTTGTGGATCTTGAAGGTAGGTGTTAGATACAGGGGGAGCTTAAAGAGAATCGAGATGCTGGGGATCTAAATCTTGGATAAGTTTTAACTTTTACATGCCATTCAATTGAATGCATATGTAATTCTTAGATAGATAAGAGTTCATCCTTTGATCCTTTGCATTGCATAAACATCATTCATTGGCTTGCATTCATGGTTTTACAAAAGGCATACGTGCTGTGAAAAAGACTTAAAGTATTCATGATTCCATTGAAAAAGCCAAAGTGTTCAAAGCTTATTTTGGAAAAACAATTTCGTACTGCTTTAATCGATTACCAACTAATGGGCATCTATTACTTAAGCTTTGAAGAACACATTAATTGATTACAACTATATGGTAATCGATTACTCTTCACAAATCACAGTTGAAGTCTTCCTGTGATAATCGATTACAATATGGTGGTAATCGGTTACTTGGCTTGTTTTTGAAACACGACTTCCTGTGTTAGTCGATTACATTGCTCATGAATCTTTTCTAGAAAGATTCAAGAACACTTTAATTGATTACAGTAGAATAGTAATCGATTACACTTCACAAAGTCACAAAAATGTCTTCCTTTGATAATCGATTACTTGTGGTAATCGATTACTTGGCGGCTTTTGGAAAATAAGACTTTCTGTGTTAATCAATTACATGATGATTTAATCGATTACTTTGCTCATATATCTTTTCTAGAAAGCTGAAGAACATTTTAATCTGTTGAATTTGTTCTTAATCGATTACGTTGGTGGTTTTAATTAATTACGTTGGTGATTTAATCAATTACATTCAGTTACAATAGTCTGTTATAAATAGTTGTTGGGTCTTTTGAAAATAACAACACACTACTCTATGAAATTTTCATTTTTTTCAAAAGTCTTCTAAAAGTGAGAAAGGATATTATGAGTTTTGAAACTCTTGTCCCACAAATTCTAAATCTTCATATTGCATTAAAAGATTTCTTCTTGGGCAAGATATCAAAGAAGTGTTTGGAGAAGAATTTCTGAAACTTGTTTTCAAACCTAATTGGTAAAGCATATTCATTCATATTCATTGGATCATCAGGTTCTCTCTCTCTATTAACTTTGATTGCAAATTCGTTTTATAATTTCTGGTTACTTGTAACTATTACAAAAGTGTCTTAAAGCTTTTCTAGAGTAGAGTTCTCCAGAGGGAAGAGAAGAGAAAGGTTTCTCTTTGTCTTAGTCACTAGGATTCTAAAAGGGTTTTAGATTTCTGTTCTTAATCTAGGGTTGATTAAGGGTGATTGTTGTAAGCTTGTAAGAACTGAATTTTATGAATAGTGGAACTCTAATCAAGTTTTGGTTAGAAGAAATTGGATGTAGCTTCTCTTGTTGAGAGGTGAACCAGTATAAGTTCTTGTGTTGATTACTTTCTTTAATCTCTTTTTATCATCTTAATTTGTGATTCTTTTGGTGAAATCTCATTACTCAACAAGTGAAGGTTTTAGTAATTGTATTCTTGAGCTGAGTGGTTTGATTGTTTGAAGTATTCTTGGTTTAATTGTGATAAAGATCCTTTTAGTCTGATTCTTTGAAGATTTTTAAAAGGCCAAGTTTTAACCAATTCACCCCCCCTCTTGGTTATTGTGTGTTCATACTGTTTTCAATAGGGTGTTGTTAAGCTGGAAGGGTATTGTTAATAACAACCAATCTAAGATTTGAAGTGGATAGTTAAGTAACTGAATGATCTTTCTCAGGAACAAAATCTCTGGATTGATCACTCCCACTAATTAAATCATTCTCCAGAAATTCAGCATTTCTTGATTCCACAATCCTTGTACTGTGAAATGGACGGTAAAATATGTATCCATTAGACCTTTTAGCATATCCAATGAAGTATTCACTAATGGTCCTTGGGCCAAGCTTATTTTCTTGTGGGTTATATATTCTCATGTTAGACGGGCATCCCCAAGCTCATACATGTTGCAAACTCGGTTTCCAACTCTTAAATAACTCAAATGATGTCTTTGGGACAACCTTAGTTAGAACTCAGTTCAATATGTACACTGTTGTCTTCAGTGCTTCAGTTCACAATGACTTAGGAAGTTTGGAGCTACTAAGCATACTTTACACCAAGTCCATTAAGTTTCAATTTCTTCTTTCTGCCACACCATTCTTATCCGGAGAACCAGGCATGGTGTACTGGGCAACAATCCCATGTTCTTGAAGAAATTTCACAAATAGACCAGGTGATTGTCCATTCTTCATGTATCTACCATAGTATTCACCACCTCTATCGGATCTCACAATCTTAATTTGCTTTCCATATTGTTTCTTCACTTCGGCCTTAAAAACTTTAAAGGCATATAAAGCTTCATGTTTAGAACGAAGTAAGTAGAGATACATATATCGTGAAAAATCGCCTATGAAGGTGATAAAGTATTTCGGACTACTTGCGTCCATGTTTGGACAACAAGTATATGTATGTATGATTTCTAATAGATTTGAGCTCCTTTTTGTACCCTTCTTAGACTTGTTAGTTTGCTTACCCTTAATGCAATCTATACAAGTATCAAAAATCTACAAAATCCAAAGCACTAAGCACCCTTTCATTTACCAATCTCTTAATTTTCTCGATTGAGATGTGTCCTAATCTTTGGTGTCACAACATAAAGGAACTCTTCATTCATAACACTTCATTTTATGTCAACATTAATATGCATAGCATCATAAGTGGTATCATTTTGCAAATTAATATAGAAAAGACCATTTTGCAAATCAATCCACCATGTGTTATGATTAATATTAATCATATTAGATTCATAACAAACTAAAGAGTTAGGCATACCTTTCTTTTCAAACCATAACTTGAACTTAGGACAATCTTTCTTCATATACCCCTTCTTTGTATTGAAGAAACACCTGGATTCTTTCTTAATTCAAGCTTGAGGTGGTATTTTGCCATTTCTCTAATTCTTATGACCTTTCTTGTTATCCTTCCTTTCAGTCTTCATAAGAGAACTCTCTCCTTGTTCCAACTGTAACCTCCCCTCTTCTTGAATACACATGGTCATGAGTTCATTATGGTCATGAGTTCATTAATAGATCATTTGTCTTTATGTGTGTTGTAGAAAATTAAAGGGACCATATAATGCTGGGAGAGTATTAAGAATGAAAAAACACCAGAAAGGAGTCAGACAAGTTCACCTCCAAAGTTTTAAGTTGAGCTACAATGTCCCTCATTTGCATGATGTGCTCACACACACCCCTCAAAGTATTGAGCTTCATGGAAGAAAATTTCATTATTAAGTTACTGGCTAATGCCTTCCCTGAAGTCTCAAACTGTTCATCAATGGACTTTAAGAGCATTCTCACATTGTAATTCTGTTCAACTGAGTCCCTAATACCAACCGATATCTTAGTCTTAATGAACATCACACAGAGTCGATTGGATCTTTCACATTTCTCATACAGATCCACCTTCTCTGGTTCACTGTTCTATGTAATTGCTGGTGCTCAGCTTTCCTGATAGCATAATCAATGTCCTTATACCCTAACATTAGTAGAATCTTTTCCTTCTAGATAGAAAATTATCTCCTCTCAATTTTGGGACATCAATTGTATTAATAGGTTGTATAGTTGCAAAATATTTCAACATATATGCTTATCATTAAAATTTGAGACAAAAATAATATATCATGTTTTACCAATGTAAGTCATGCTTATAAAATTATGAATTTAATGACATAAAATTTACCTGTGGGCTAAAATTTTAATTCAATTAATTTAATATTTTATCCTAATTAATCATACAAAATTATAATAGAAATTCCTATAGGATAATATCTACTATATTATATATGATTAACTACAATTAATATCATCTACCTTGTGTGATCTAAAGGCTCTTAATATATAACATAAATAATTAAAGTTGTTGTGACTAAACTTTAATTAATTAAATTACATAGATCACTAACATTATCTTTATATTATTGCATCAA
>PYAF01002592.1:136349-146439 GCA_007407185.1 Glycine tomentella
GTCCTTTCTAAAATATTCAAGGGCATTTAGGTAAATTTTCATTCTAAAATATCTTTCCAAAATATCTAAGGGCAGTTTTGTAATTTTTCAAAATATTCAGGGGCATTTTCGTCATTTTGACCTCAAGGGCATTTCTGTCATTTCTAATTTATGGAAAGGGCAATATGGTCCTTTCTCTTCAAACATTTCCATAATATTTATTGATATTTCATCTTAATCCTTCAAATATAGAGCATCAATTTGCCTAAGACTTGCTTTAATATTTAACTGTATTTCTAAAATTTTGGGGTGTTACAGTATGTATTATGTTTGAAATGATGATGTTTTCATTGTTAGCGAATTTTATGAACATGGGAAGGTCTTTAAATGTGATTGGGATAAGTGAGTATGCCTTTTAGAGCCTTAAAAACTCATTTTTTGCAGCCTCAATGTTCGCTCCACTACTACAAATAAGGCTTTTGATGACAACTCTTTAGGGCCTCAGTTAAAAATCGTCATGAAATTCACCGCCGTAGAATGTAGACTACTTTCCATGACATTTTTAAACCGTCATAGAATATGTTGCGTTTTTACAATAAAATTCCTTTTACATGTAGCTTTATGACGAGTTTTTTAGAAAAGCGATTTTTATGACAACTCCCAGAAAATCGTCATATGTTACACTTTGTCGCTAAATGATAAATTGATCCATAGTTGCAATCCCTTGTTGTTTGCTTCTCCCCACTAGAAAACATGCTTTTAACATCGCCCATTTAACAACGGTTTTAAGAAAATTGACTTTAAAAAATGGGCGATGATATTTTTGTAAATAAAATATCATCCTCAACATCAGTTATGTTATAACCGATGTTGTTAACAGTAGCTTAACATTGATTATTATAAAACTGATGTTATTGATGCTCAGTTAACATTGATTTTATAAAAAATTGATGTTGTGATTGATCCCTTAACATAACCGATGTTGTCAATCTTATATTTCTAATAACCAATTCTACCCATAGTTATTAAACTAGCCCGGCCCGGTAGCATAGCCAGTGCGGTTCTACTATTGGACCGATTATGCAGTTGACCCGATCAAACCCGGTCAAACCAAGCCGGTTAGACCGGTCCGACTTGGTCGAGTTCACTTTTATTTGGGATTTGTTTTTTTGGATTTTTTTATTTTTATTTTAAAAAAATTGAATTATTAACAATAGTTATTTTTTATTTTGGAGTATGAATGAATTTTTCTTACTCAAATAATATTAATTATATACTTATATATGATACATATATAATTTTAAAATTTTAATATATACCGAGTTAAACCGGACCAATTAATGGCCACCGGTTGGACCACTGACCCACTACCACAACAAGGTCAAATGACCGAGCCAATTTTAATAACACTCATTCCAACTCTTCTAAGACATTCATTAGTTCCCTTCTCTTATCTCAAAAGTTTTCGTTCACCTAAACCCCTCGAACCCTTCAACCTACTTCAACACACATTGTTTTCTCATATTTTCTTTATGTCCTCAATTCTTGGGATGACGTCATTGGTTTGGAGGAGCAACAACAATGCCACCTCTAGAGGCTCCATGCCTAGGGAGTGATTTGGAAGCCACCACAGGAGGAGTAGGACTCGTCATTGCCACCGTCGTCCTCTGCCCTTAGATGAAGCTTGTCTTCCAACTATCTCACGGCGGCAAGGTCTCCATTGATGGAAATTGCATGTTCACGGTGTCGTGGAAAATGATGGGAGGCAAGGACGTTGACGTGCGTGAGCTGCAGCAACGTATGGTGGCATTTGGAGGAATGAGAAAAATCAATTATTGCTCCTATGCAAGGGTGCTGACAGGTTTCAAATAATATCCATATGCTTTTTAAATAATTCATTATTAGTAGTAAGTTACATGTAGTGATGTCAAATTGTGCAATTCCATGATATATTCAATGTAATGTTTGAAAGAATCCCGCAACATGGAAGACAGTTTAAAGCTAAAACTAGGGATCATATCAAAATATATTATGAGGCTGGTTTATAAACCCTTGTAATCACATACCGTGAACTTGACGAAGAAGAATATAAGTTATGAGACAATGAATTTTCAAAGATCAAGATGCATTGGTGGATGCAGCTGTTGATAAGATGGAAAAGGATTTGATTCTTCTTGGTGCTATTGCAGTTGAGGATAGACTACAAAATGGGGTACGTATAAACCTTTTAATTTTTGTACTTTTAATTATGTAAGTTTTTGCCTATATTATAGTGTGTAGTTTACAATTTTGCCCCCAGTATTGACTTTCATACATGCTAATAGTAAAATAAAAGTTTCTGACAAAAAAATGAACTTCAGTTTCAGAAAATAGACCACTGAATGTAAGGAAAAATTGACCCCCAAAAATTTAGTTACTAGCACCATTAGTTATGTTCTTGATTAGTTAATAAAGTTTATTATGTTGACTTGAAAGTACAAGTTCCTAAATGTATTGAAAAACTCACCCAGGCAAAAATCAAGTTATGGGTATTGACGAGAGACAAGATGGAAACTGTAGTCAGCATAGGGTAAGTTAACAAAGATTTATCTAGATTATTTTTCTAAGGAAGTTGCATGCAATTTAAGTTGGTCTTTTTCACCTTTTGTTTTTACAGGTATGCATGTAGTTTACTTAGACAAGACATGAAACAGATAGTGATCACTCTAGATTCACCATATATCCTATCATTAGAAAAACAAGGGGACAAGGAAGCTTCATCAAAGGTACATGACCTTGGAAGTTTTTTGGCATTTAATTTCTCTCAGAATTATAGATCTTTGATACAACAATTGCTTAGGCCTCTCTTGAAAGCATTAAGAAGCAAATTAAAGAAGGAATCTCGCAAATCAAGTCTGCAAAAGAGAGTTCTAATACAACTAAAGGAAGTTCTTCTGGGTTTGGCTTAATAATTGATGGGAAAACCTTGAATTATTCTCTTAACAAAAATTTGGAAGGTCCTTCTTTGAGCTGGCAATCAATTGTGCTTCTGTCATATGTTGTCGATCTTTACCCAAACAAAAAGCTCGCCTAAGTATTACGGGTATGCAATTTGAATTTCTTTGTCATATAAAAAATAGAATTTCTATGGGTGACAGAATTAAGACGACTTTCTAGACAATTCCTTCCTTTTCTTTTATGATATCTAAAATAAAACCCAACAAAGGTTAATAAGTTGAAATACTAGAAATTGAGTGGAGTTATATAACATTATTTTTTCCATTAGTTACAGAGCCTTCATTTTATTTTAAGAGTTGCAGCATTACAATATTTTACTTGTTTAATGTATGTAGCTTTTATACTTGTTTCTGAACATAATTATGTTACCTGATCATATTGGCATTGATGATTCTCCGCTGCATTTTCCCACGTTAAACATTGTCTGTGTAATTACTCTTTTCTCTCTTGTGCATTGCATATTTCATTTCTGCTTCCGCACCTCGGCCTTGAACATAGACCGAGTTACGAAGGACCGAGATCATGTCCCAACAGTGGTATCAGAGCACAAGGTTGATTTTTGAAGGAGAAGATGAAGTCCAGTGGCACAACTCATGATGGAGATACGTTCAAACTAACCGCAGACAACTTCCCTTATTGGAGACCGATGATGGAAGATCATCTCTACTAAGGATCTGTACGAGCCCATTGTCCTTGATATGAGACCGGCTGGAAAGACCGACAAGGAGTGGGAGATCCTGAGCCGAAAAGCAATAGCAACAATAAGGAAGTATATTGATAGAAGCCTCTTTGAGCACGTGGTAGAACTCACGAATGCTTACAAATTATGGAACAAGCTAGAGTCCATGATTCAGAAAAAGACTCTCAGGAACAAAGCCTTCCTCGTACGTCGACTTGTGAAGCTAGAATACAAGGATGGCATGAGTATGATTGAGCACCTCAATACCTACAAAGGTATTTTGAATCAACTTGCCAAAGCTAGCATGAAGATTGATTATGAGATGCAAGCTTTGTTGCTGTTGAGTTCACTGCCAGATAGTTGGGATAATCTGGTAGTAACTTTGAGTAATTCTGCTCCTGAAGGAAAACTCACGATGGATACTATGACAAACAATTTCCTGAATGAAGAAGCCAGGAGATGAGAATGAGGTATAATCAGCACGTCCGAGGCTCACATTGCTGAATATAGAGGAAAATCTGATTCTCAGGGTCGTGGCAAGAGCTGGGATCGAGGTGGACGAGACAAGTCTAGAGGTCAGTCTAGACCAAAGACCGAGGTGAAGTGCTTCTACTGTGGGAAGATAAGACACAAGAAGCTGGACTGTCGAACTCGGCAGAATGACGAACAGAACGGCTGTGCAAAGCCGGATCAGATCATTCCTAGAAGACGGCACGATAAGAACACCACGGTTGTGGCTGCTGATGCCGAGATATTCTTCCTTGGCGAAGAATATTTGAATATAGCCCATGAAGATTGCACTTGGATTGTTGACTCCGGTGCCTCATTCCACGTCACTCAATACGAGGGGTTATTCTCTACCTACAGAAGGGGAGATTATTGGGTCGTGAAGATAGGCAATCAAGTGACTAGCAAGATTGCTGGCGTCAGTGATATAACCCTGACCACGGACATAGGGTGCCGACTTATGCTGAAAGATGTAAGGCATGTGCCTGACATGCGATTGAATCTAATCTCGGTAGGAAAATTAGATGATGCTGGATTAGAGAGTTATTTTGGTGAAGGTAGATGGAAGCTGACCCATGAAAATCGGGTCATGGCCAGAGGTGAGAAGGAATGCTCCTTGTATGTCATGCAAGGAAGGATAGATGGAGAGGCCAACTCTGTCCAAAATAGACCTAGCACGGAGTTGTGACACAAGCGTCTCGATCACATAAGTGAGAAAGGGCTCCATATCTTGGAGAAAAAGGAGCTTCTGACCAGGTTGAAGGGCCAAGTGCTGAAAATTTGCATGCACTGCCTAGCTAGAAAGCAGCACCGGGTTCCGTTTGTAAGACCGAACCAACCTAGAAGACGCATGAATATTCTCGACCTCGTACATACTGATGTCTGCTCTATGACAAAAAGATCATTGGGAGGGGCTCAGTATTTTGTATCCTTCATTGATGATCATTCCCAAAAAGTGTGGGCTTATTTACTGAAGACAAAGGACCAAGTTCTTCAATATTTTAAAGAATTCCATGCTCTAGTGGAGAGGGAGACCGGGTTAAAGCTGAAGACTGTTCGCTCAGACAATGGTGGTGAGTATTGTGGTCCCTTTGATGCGTACTGCAGAGAAGCTAGGATCCAACTTGAGAAGACACCTCCAAAGACCCCAGAATTGAATGGACTGGCCGAGAAAATGAACCGGACTATTGAAGAAAAGGTTCAAAGTATGTTGTCCAGTGTTGGGTTGCCGAAATCCTTCTGGGGAGAGGTTGTCAAGACTGCGGTTGATCTGATCAACCTCTCACCATCATGACCACTTGAAGGAGAGATTCTATAGGAAGTATGGAGTGGGCAAAGAGAAACATATAGCCACCTAAGGGTGTTTGGATGCCGAGCTTTTGTGCATATCCCTAAAGATGAAAGGGCAAAGCTCGATACGAAGATGAAGGAATGTATTTACCTCGGATCACCAAAGACCGAATTCGGGTTCAAACTTTGGGATCCTATCAACAAGAAAATAGTAAGAAGCCGAGATGTGATTTTATATGAAGATGAGAAAATTCATGACATTTCGAAGACCAAAGTTCGGGTTCCCGTCGGACATGAAGAACCCATCCCCATTGTCCAAACTAAAGTAGGGGGAGAACCTAAGGAATATGAAGACCATCAACATGATGAGGACCGAGATGCAGAAGTCCATGTTGATGATGAGGACCAAGATACTGAGGTCAGTGTTGACGACGAGGACCGGGATGAAGATGAAGAACCGGGTTCTCAAGCAGCTGAGGAAGAACAGCCGAGATACCCTACTAGAATGAGAAGACCTTCTACAAGGTACTCTCCAGATGAATACACCATCATTGCTGAAGATGGTGAGCCTCAGAGTTATGATGAGGTCGTGACGAGCTCTGAAAAAGAAGAATGGCTGAAGGCAATGCAGGACGAGATGAAATCCCTACATGAGAATCAGACTTACGAGTTGACCGAGTTGCCTAATGGAAGACGAGCTCTGAAAAACAAGTGGGTGTACAAGATTAAACCTGAAGAGAATGGGCAGAAGCCGAGATACAAAGCCCGGATTGTAGTGAAAGGCTGCAATCAAAAGAAAGGTGTTGATTTTGAAGAGATCTTCTCTCCTGTTATGAAGATGACCTCGGTCCGGACAGTATTAGCTAAGGCAGCTACAATGGACCTCGAGATAGAACAGATGGACGTGAAGACCGTATTTCTTCACAGTGAGTTGGAGGAGGAGATATATATGGAGCAACCTGAAGGGTTCCGAGCTCCAGGATGCGACGACATGGTATGCCGGTTAAAGAAGAGTCTTTATGGCTTGAAGAAAGCACCTCGGCAATGGTACAGAAGGTTTGATTCCTTCATGACAGAACATAAGTTCATGAAAATGGATGTCGACCACTGTGTATTTGTGAAGAGGTATGAGACTGGAGATTCCTTGATTCTGCTGCTCTATGTGGATGACATGCTGATAGTAGGGCAAGACAAGGTGAAGATTGTTGCTTTGAAGAAAGCATTGAACTCATCCTTCGCGATAAAGGACCTCAGCCCTGCAAAGCAGATTCTCGAAATAAAGATCATCCGGGATAGAAAGAAGAAGTTATTGTGGCTAAGTCAGGAGAAATATGTTGAGAAGATTATGAAAAGATTCAACATGGACAAGGCTAAAACAGTAAGCACCCCCTTGGCCGGACACTTGAAGCTGAATAAGAAGCAGTGTCCGAAATCTGATGAAGAAAGAGAAGAGATGTTGAAGATTCAGTACCAATCCGCAGTCGGAAGTCTGATGTATGCAATGGTTTGCACTAGACCCGACTTGGCATTTGCAGTTGGAATGATGAGTCGGTTTCTTTTTGTTAGTATATGGATGTCCTAGAGACAATATTTTCATTAGATTAGGACGTACATGTACTTTTCATATTGTCATGAATAAATTATAAGCGCTCTTTATCTTGTTTCATATTCTGTCTCGATATCATTATTAATATTTGAGTAACTGGATAAAACCCTTGGAATAGAATAGGTATCTCTTAAGTATCAGTGATGGGATCATGATCATGAGGATTCAAGTATATCAGATGTCTACTCCTAAATTTTAAGTTCCTAGTCTAGAGACACTGAGAATGGGGATCAGTGATTTTGGGTAAGACTAACACAGCTTAACTACTTGTATGCAGATACAAGGTAAAGACCTCATGAGCTACAAACATAGAGATGTCTTAGCTAAAGTCGTGGGTGGACCTGTAAGGGTATAGCTCGTACTGAACGAACCCATAAAGAGACTCTATGAGAAAATCTCACAGATAGTATCATTAGAGTAATATTTTATTATTTGGGTGTGTCTTTCCTTAGACCAGAAGTTTTCACCTAGACTGTGTTCTAGAAGACATGTTTTGATTGTATACCTCATTTGCCTGAAACATGGAGACACATAGGTATAACTTTGGGCATATCCTTAAAGAACGCGAGTCTAAGGTGACTAGCTGAAGGAATTCGTCAAATCTCTGTGAGAGATTAGGTTATCTGTAAATCGAAGAAATTGGGATGACATTTACGGGACTCGGGAATCTATGCATAGTAAAAGAAATCATTAGATGATCTGCCTTTAGAGGTAGTAAAATTAGAGACTCCCTATTTTGTATTAAAGCTTACCTTAGACCGCAAGGGCAGATACGTTTCCTTACCCTAGGTTTTATGGGAAGGTAACCAAGACGAAAGGAAATACATACAGAAACCAAATAGATTTAATAGGATGATATTGTCATTTACCTAACTAGTTCTGGGGCAACAAAGCATTGCTAGTGCTCTCTGTTGTCATTAAATGAGTAGTGGCCTGGTTGGGCCCAAACTCATTTATGTCAGTAGCTATGTTGGACCTAATGGGTCACACACTAACACTTTATTGTCGTAACATTATAGTATTAAAGGTTTTGGGCCTTTGGCCCAAGAAAGAGTTTGGATACTTATCTTAAATAGAGAAGGGTGCATGAATGAAGTTAATGGGCTTGGATAGTCCAAGACATTATTAATTAATTTAAATAGGTAAATTAATTATCTAATATTTAAATTTGATAATTTAAATTTTGAATTTAAATATGAATTAACTATAGTAGTTAGTTTCATATCAAAAGGAGAAGATAAGAGCTAGATTTGAATTTGAATTCAACTAGCATCTTATCATGATCATGTCCTAGATTTTAGGAAGAAGTTTGAGGGCTGATTATGGGCTTACATACAGCTGATATATGATTATCATTTGGCAAAAATAAATCTCAAGTAATTGACTTGGTCTTAGGAGGATAAGATAGGAGGTTGTTCGCAATTTTTGAAATGCAACAACTCTATCTTTTCTTCACGTGTGGGATGCTTCATGATCAGAATTTTTGGTTAAAAATTTCTGACTCAAACTCTTCTATAAAGTGTGTTATTGTGATCATAGTGAAAATGATAGGAATACTTCAATACAACCAAGAGGAGGGGTGAATTGGTTGAACCTTGATATTTAAAATTTTTATAATCAGAGTTTCCACAGGATCTTTATCACTTTAAAAATTGTTTTGAAACCAAGAGTCTTATATTCAATCAAATTCCTCTGTCAAGAAAATCAATAGACAACTGAAATCTTTCTGTGCAAATAATTTGATTCACAAACCAAGGCAATAAAGAGATGAAGAGAATAGAATAAAGATCAGCCACAATTTTATACTAGTTCACTTCAAACACTATGAAGCTACATCCAGTTCTTTCACTCAACACTAGAATGGAGTTCTACTATTGCAAATTAATGTTCTTACAAGATATTACAAGCCTCTCTTTATCAACCCTAGATAAAGTTCAGAGATCTAAAACACTATTAGATTCTTAGTGACCAACCCACTGAGAACACGACTCAGTAACCCCTAGAGAAACACTATCTCTAGTTATCATGCAAGAAACTCATTTACAATAAGCCAATCTTTACAGAAATCAAATAACAGATTTACAACCACAAAGAATAAGGAATGAATTCACCTGATAATCCAATGAACAAAATGCATATGTATGATTCACCAGATTGAAAGAAAGAATAACAGATTCAATGCATCCCTTTCCTTACTCCTTGAGACTCAATGATGCTTCACTCATCAAATCAAAAACCCATATGAATTTTGGTGAAGCTAAGACATTTTTGAACTCAAAAAACTCACTAATGAAAGCTCATGAATGTTTGTGATTGCCCAAAATACGAATTGTTCAACTCTTAAAATCACAGAGCAATGGGTTCTATTTATAACAGCTTTCTAACTGAAAATAATCGATTAAACACGCTCCTGTAATCGATTGTTTAGCATATGTAATCGATTAATTCAAGAATGTAATCGATTAAAGTGTTTCTAATATGTTCTGGGTTTGAGCTATGAACATTATAATCGATTATCCCGTCACGTAATCGATTAAGACAGGAACTCATGATTTTCCAAATACACTGAGTAATCGATTACTGTTTTTGGTAATCGATTAATTTAGCAAAACATGTTAGCCATAGGCATGATATGTAATCGATTACGAGCTTCTGTAATCGATTAAAACAGAAAGACTAATATCTTAATTTTAGCCTAGGTAATCGATTAATTCGATATGTAATCAATTACAATGTTCTTAATTTGTTTTCCAGAAGGCACGAAGAACAAAATAATCGATGCCAATATATCTGTAATTGATTAAAATAGGAAAATTTCATTTTTCCAAAAACTTGATTTTAATCTGCCTTATTTATTAAATGTTTATGCATGATATGCACACTAGATTATCAGATACCACTTCTTTCCTTTTACAGGAATCAAATTGATCTTCAAGCTTCCATGGCACTTTTGAAATGAGGCATGTTGAAAGCACAAAACTCCAAAGCTTGATTCCTTGTCCAACTTCTCATGACTCCTCTTGAATCAACAC
>PYAF01002592.1:146539-171898 GCA_007407185.1 Glycine tomentella
CCTTTGTGTGAGTTTTGGCTGAAAATTCAGCCACCAATATCATCTATTGGTGAGCCTCTTAGATAAGTAAAAACACTTTAAAACCTAACCTTCTTCCTCTCCATTGGTGTGCCTAGCCTGCCTCCTTTGGTGTTTGTTGGTAGCCTTCAAGAAGTGTTCTTGAGTCTTGACAAGAAGTGGTGTGGATCAACATTAGAGGACTTGTATCTTCAAGCATATCCTTGATAATCAAATTTCGAATATAAACAAGGTAACATCTATGTCCTAAAGAATTATTCTTGTGTGGTATGTGTGTTTCCGCTTGAAAAATTTTGTTTTTCTCACATGCCTTCGGGCTTCAAGTCCCTATCTTTCACTTTTGGACCCCGGCAAAGAACACTAGGAAGCATTGAAGTGGATCTTCAGGTACTTGAGAAGAACGACAGAGTTATGTCTCCTATTTGGAGATGGTGAAGCCGAGCTGCAAGGCTACTCAGATGCTGATTTAGGGGGAGATTCCGACTCGAGGAAGTCGACGACCGGATATCTGATGAGATTTGCTGGAGGAGCAATCTCTTGGCAATCAAGATAGCAGAAATGTGTTGCACTTTCAACGACCGAGGCCGAGTACATTGTCGTGGCCGAGGCAAGCAAGGAGATGCTGTGGATGAAGAAGTTCCTCATGGAACTCGGCCATGAACAAGACAAGTACGAGCTGAAGTGTGACAATCAAAGCGCCATTCATCTAGCGAAGAACTCGACTTATCACTCCCGATCCAAGCACATTGATGTGAGATATCATTGGATCCGGGATGTGGTGGAAGATGGAGAGCTTGGACTTGCGAAAGTGCACACAGACCAGAATTGGTCCGACATGATGACCAAGCCGGTATCAGCAAGGAAATTCGAAGATTTTTGTAAAGGAGCCAGGCTGGTGACCTCGGTACATTGAAGCCGAGATGTAAGGCCGGGTTGTGATGTGAAGACCCCGGCTTTAGTGGAAGACCGGAAAAGATTCCGGGTTGCTGATGCGCATTTGAAGTCGGAAAGGGTAGAATTGTTGGGATCTATTCCTTCTTCAATGCCGACACACGTCTCCACACGATTGACAGCCCACAAAGCCAAAAGAGTCAGACTTTGTTAGTGGCTGCTTTTTGGGTGAAAGGCTCGAGATGGTAGGCCAAGTGGACGACGAAGCCCACCTCCCTCGCCTATATAAAGACATGAAGGCTTGAGGTTGAGAATGCTCTGTACTGTGTTGAGAACGTGAGAGTCCGAGAGTTTTCCTGAGAGAGAGAGCTTTCGTTTGAAGCCTCAAGTAAACCTCTTGAGTGCTTATTTGATTTCAGTAGAGTTTTACACCCTGTATCAAAAGTCTTCCCGGCGTGCCCGAGCATAGCGTGCCCTGCAATGTTGTGGCGGTATAGGTTGAGAGCTCGACTGAACCACCATTGTTGGAGAGGTTGAGAGAACCACCACTCTGGTGTTTTTGGTTTAACCCATTATTTCTATAGTGGATGTTTGATTCTGGACTAGTGTCCCGTGGGTTTTTTACCGTGATGGTTTTCCCACGTTAAACATTGTCTATGTAATTACTCTCTTCTCTCTTGTGCATTGCATATTTCATTTCTGCTTTCGCACCTCGGCCTTGAACATAGACCGAGTTACGAAGGACCGAGATCGTGTCCCAACACCCTTTTCTTTTTGCATGCAGCCATATGCCAGTGTATGTATTGATAAGCTAATGACGAATTAAAAGAAGTGATCAACGACATGATTTGGCACATGTACTCGTCGGATCTGAAGGACGGTTGAGGGATTCATGTAGTTCAAGAGGTGAAGTTGTTGGCGAAGAAGGAGGATGATTTGCTCTTGATTTGGTATCGAAGAGCTTGATTATTTTACATTAGAATAACTTTTTTTAATCGTTAACAAATTGGCCATGCGATCTTAGATTTGCTCCCATCCCACTAGTTATTCTTTTGGTCGGCTAGACTGCATTAGTGATAACTATAGGTGGTACTTAGGAGCTTTCTATAGGGTGGATCAAAGACCAAGAAAAAGGAAAAGGAATCCTCAGAAGGTGCAAAAGTTGTGTGGAGTTAGATCATCAAGGAGTTCATAATCCAGTTTCACTAAATAGCATTTCACAAAATCAAAACCTTCCTCCAACTCCCCCATCTTTAAGTCCTTGGTCGACGTCGCGTTCATTGTACATGCATAATTCTCATGTCGACATTGATTTAATGCATGGGTGACACACTTTGTTGAATATACATTAGTGACGTATATATATGTTTCAGATTCATGGTCATTCATCTGATTTTTGTTGTAGTAGTAAAATGATAGAATGGGAAGTACCAACAACAGAGTAGAGCCAGGTGACTTTTGCAAATTGATAAATCTCACTTATCCATCCACCCTTGATGATTATTGACTTGGGGTTTGTACTCATATTCTTTTAGTTGTGAGAAATTTTTATTTTGAAAATTGTATGTTGTTGATTGGTATCCCATTACTCGGAGGCTTCACACTATGCGCAGATAAGAGGGAGGATAGTGTATGTAGTCTTACCTTTGCATATGCAAAGAAACTATTTTCGGATTCGAATCCATGACCAACAGGTCACCAAGACACAACTTTACCGTTGTGTCAAGACTCGTCACACGCACACACAACTTTACCGTTGTGTCAGGACTCGTCACACACACACACATACACACACTAACTAATTAAAACTTTAAAATAATATATTTATTCTAAAAATATTTTTTCTTTATTATGAAGGTGGATGATCAATCACTTCAAAAAATCACCTTGAAAATCTCATAAAATAATTATTACTTATTTGAAAATATAAGTAAGATGTTGAGACATTTTTTGTTTAAAAATTATTTCTTTAACTTTCCTAAATTGATTTAAAATGTTTTGTAAAATTAATTTTTCTATTAAAAATAGGCTTTTTAATAGGTTCGTAGGCCTAACAGACTTTTAAATAGGCCAGACCAAGCCTTAAAAAAAACCTATGACAGGTAAATAGGTCAGACCAAGCTTTATATTTTTAAATCAGGCCAAGGCCAGGCATAGCATAACCAAGCCTGGTCTGGCCTAACCTGTTTCCACCCCTACCTTCTACTCAAAAAATTACGTATCTTATTGTCCGGAGACTCCACATTATGCGCAGGTAAGGGGTTGTAAATGAAAAAAAAAATGGTACCGACAAAATGTTGACTCTTGAACTAAACTAGTTGATAACTTTTCCCATATCTTTTTATTTCAGTAACCGATCACAAAGCCACATACCCTTCTAACAACCAAGAACAAGAAGATGAGCTGCTTTCAGCCCCTTAAAGAAAAGAAAGTGGTAAAGGCGACAAGAATTATGTGCATCAAGAACAAAAACAGAACAGACAAACAATTCTTATTTCTTTGACCACTTTCTTTACTTTGAGGAGCGGAAGAAGCACGTGTTTTCCCTTTTCGTCGCTGGACCAGTCTGTAGCGTTGTGGTTGGTGCCTGAATGAACAACTTTACGAAACAACTCAGAATTCACGAGCATATGGCATGGCAGCGAGAAGGCCAAAGAAAAAAGAGCAATATGATGATTTTTCAAATGGTTGAACAAATGTGTAGAATCCAGCCAATAACTTAAAATTTACGTCAGATAAACAAATGTGGATTAAAATTGACTTAACTTTTCAGATGATTTAAATTTAAAAATTGAATTTGACATAATTTGATAAAATTTCAAAGTTAGAATTGACCTCAATAACTTATTTATGACCTGTTTTTTTATTTATTGAATTTCACCTTCAATAAATTGTTGTTTATTAATTTTTTAACAAGTACTTTCATGTTTTTTTTAACAACAATGACTTTCATGTTAAAAAATAAAGTGAAATAACAATAAATGAAATATTCTTATACTTATAAAAGGACTTAAATAACTTTGGAGGTGAAATCCATGAAAATGGTGGATTTATTTTAAAGAAAAATTATAGCCATTAATTTAAATAACTCATGAAAATTAGAACTATCAGTTTGGATTTGCTTATAATGGGTCACCATATTTTAAGTTCTAAACTAGTCCTCTATGATTATGGCCTATGTTTCTTTTAGTTTCATTTCTTATTTCTTAAACAAAAATTATATAATATTGATACGTTGCCGCAAGTGCATGATATCGCTCTAGTAATAAAATATGTTTCCATGGATTACGTTTTTGGCTCAACAATTATTTCCATGGCCAGGATTGAAAATTGATTTCAGAAAGATTTAGAAATTTGATTGCAAAGATTAAGATAAGATTAAATATAAAGATAAAGCAATATTTCCATGATTGAGGGTTTTACACCAAGACCTTCTATTGCCCTAATCTTTTATTCCAATGTTCTACCTAATTCACTTCCAAGGCGAATTAACATAAGGTAATTACTTCTCAACTAAAATATATTTTAGGACTTTCATAAATTAATAAATTCTGTGCTTTCTCTTTCTCATAATTTTCTTTCTTTTCATGGAATCCTTAACAAAATATTAATTTTATTTTTGGTCCTTGATACTTTTTTAGTTCCTAATAAATTAGAAAATTGTGTTTTCTCACTAATGATTTTTTCATTTGTTATTAGTTTCTTTGAAAAAGACTTATAACAAATGAAAAAAAAAATTATGAGGGGAAAATAAAAATTCATTAATTTATCATGAATTAAAAAAAATATCAAGGATCAAAAATAAGATTATTGTTTTATTAGGAACTCAATACAAAGAATTTTTTTATTAAAAAGTAAATACAAAATTTAATTATTTATTAGGGATCAAAATCATATTTTAGCTTTTCTTCTCTCTTTCAAGACATAGAAATGTATCTAATTAACTCTACTTTTGCGGTAGTTATGTTGAATTAGATCCTTTGCATTATTTGCTATTTTATCCTTGATCTTAGTATTAATTCTAGTTTTGTGACGTAAAATCTAAGTTCCTCTCCTATGGGTCTAACACGTTAAGTTCACCTTTCAATATCTCTAACTATTTCAAATCATGAAAAATGTTATCTAAGTGTTTCACACGTATAAATCAAAAAGAGAAGAATAGGAAGAGAAAACAAGAGAACATCAAGATAATAGGATTAACATCAATAATTATCAAGGACTACTCTCCAATCCTAAAATAAAAAGGATTACTCACATATAATTATGAGAATAAAATCACAAACATGAAGAGAAAACATCAAATCCCGAAAAGAAAAGAGAATATAAGAGGAATCTTGTGTTCTTGCTCTTTGTCGTCAATTATAAAAGTTCATAACCTTTTTTCACAACAATGGTTAACTAGCTTTACCATATCTTTATTTCAGTAGCAGATCAAAAAGCTGTTAGGAATTTTATAATTCCTAATTAATTAATATTGGCTACATGTCATATTATAATATTTGTGATAGCGTTTTTATGATGTGATATTTACTTGCTGTGATTAATGTTTCATATTTATTGCTATCATAAATGGGTACAAATTTAACAGGACCTTTCTATTTATTTACATGTCTGGTAATTTTGTAATTAATTAATTGACACAATGTATTACCAAAGTAATGTCTATGGTGAGAATTGATTTAATTAAAATTACATACATGTTAGTATGCAATTATTTATGTGAATTGAGTTTGGTCCAAAGGAAGATACAATTTGGCCAAATAATAACACACTTGTGATGATAAATATGTGACAATTATAAAGTATTTTTCATGTGAATAATAGTTGGTCCAAAGTAAGACTATTATTTAACAGAACTAATTGTCAATATTTGATCATTATGTTGAGAGTATCAATTGTAAGTTAATTTCTCAGTTCAAACAAAGACCAGGAATTAATGTTGTTAGATATCTTGTGATGAATCTGTTATGTAAATTAATTTCTATGTCCAAAGGCTAAAAATGTTGTTGTTCAAGTGAATTCTATCCCAATACTAAATGGGACTAACTTTAGGAATGGAAGGAAGTTATAGAAATTATTCTTGGTTGTATGCTTGCATTGGACTAGAGATGACGTTCCCATTGACTACATCAGATATGTTGCCATTTGTATGAAAATTAGGCTATGTATGTTCCACCCCTTTATCATGGTGTACCCTTGAATAGCGACGATCCTGATCAGAATTAGTACATTGCATGTTTAGCTAGTAGTGATGTACCTATAAATTTTAGGTATGTTGATTTGTTGCCATTTCTATGAAAATTAGTCTATATATGTTGATTTGTTGCTTTTAAGGGTTTAACAAACAATTCTAATAGAATCCCAATTACTGAATCTACTCAATTGTCCATTTATCAGATATTGTTTTCAGAAACAGGCATTATACCAATTCATTTGGAAAGCATAAAAATCATCTCAATAGTTCCAAATTACCAAGATCAAACATCAGATGGCAGAGATCATAGTTTATTGCCAGTTGATGATGTATGTCTAAACCTATTAGACAAGAATTTTCTCATATTTACCTTGCAATGAAACCCGATCTTCAAGCAAACTTCAAGAACACTAGCATTCAGCCCTTCACGTGAGGCTGGTTAGAAGCTTAAGGTACAGCAATGGAAGATGAAAGAAAGATTAGGGATGAAGGTGGAAGACACCATGGAGAAGCTCTACAATAAGTCTAGGAAGAATCGCCACGATAGCATTGAGAAACCATTGATAAAACCTAAGAGGTTCTTGCACAAGAACAAGAGAGAAACTCTCACACAATTTTCAGAATTGTATTAATGAACTCAGTTGGTTACAATCAGTTTTGGGGCAGCTTGTATAGCCCACGAAATTACAAAGGAAATGCAAGGTAAATGCAAATTGAAATGAAGCTTGTAGTGCACACTAAAGGAACCTAAGGCAAGCTTAATGAAGCTTGTGGTGCAAGCTTCCCTAAGACTCTTGGCTGACCCTAATTTTGTGTAAGGTGCAGTAATTTTATGTTCTAAGTGCAGCCAAAAAGTTTACTAAGTTGCTACACAAATTACACACAAGTGCACCTACACCTCTTTACACAATTGCACTAAATATCATTTTTATTATTTCTACTTTTGCTTCTAATAAGTGCTGAATTTAATTGGAATTAAATTAGACTTGAGACATCAAAATCCAACCCTTGTTATCCTTGAGTTGGTGTGCTTCATGCTTGTCCAAATTAGTCTTGATGTGGTCTTGAAGTGCTTGAGTTCTAGCCCTTGTCATGGGTCCTTTAAAGCTCACCAAAATAAATGCTTCAAGCTCTCTTTCTAGACCTTTAGCTTGCCATGGACCTCCATCATCGACCTCCATCAGTTGAGTGAAACAGACAATAATGATTCCAGCAAACCACCAACTCAGTAACAAAGAACAATATAAAAATATATTCTAAGTACAGAAAATTACACAGTTCTTGCTTACTTTCACCATGATAATTCACTCGCGTATACTTGTTATGTAAAACCCAAACCAAATCACCTAATTCTCAAAGGCTGTAAGAAGTACTATTGAAAAGAAGAAGACAACCTATAGGAAGGTTACATGTTAGCAATGTTGCCACTAAATAATCATACATACATATATGATATATATGTATTGTAACCAAAATGTTCGGAATGGAGTGAGCCATATATATATTTTTTTAATAAAACCTTAAGAATGAAATCTTATACATAGTTCTATAATGATCTAATATAGCTTCTTACAATGTTGTGAAATTATGCTCTATATCAATGAGATTATTTCATGAATCACGGAATCAGTGACTATTATCAGGTCCATTGAGTGTGATGTGAATATGTGATAAATACTAACGTATATGAAAATAAAATTTTAATTTTCCTTCTACTCTTAACGTAAAGAATTTTGTACGACAATCAGAAATCATGCTAATATGATTTTTAAAGTAAATATTCTGTAATTCAATTATTTTAACACTTAACAGACATGATAACCTATGATTAAATAACAGTGTGATGATTTTCCTTTCCAGTGTTATAGCATATTAACTTTTGATAGGTGTTTAATTACTCCTAAACAAGACCAGGGAAAAATATTGTGCTTTCAGGTTTTAACTAAGAATTCTCATAAAAAAAAATCTTGAATATCTAATACCAATTCATTTGGAAAGCACTGTAAATAATCTCAATGGTTTCGAATGACCAACATCAAACTTCAAATAGCAGAAATCATAGTTTAGTATCAATTGAGTGAAACAAACAACTACGATTCAGGAAATAACCAATTCAGTAACCAAGAGAAATTTAAAAAATAAAAAAATTCTAAGTACATAAAATATAGAGTTCGTGCATACTTCACTATGATAATTCACTCGGGTATACTTGTTGTGTAAAACCCAAACCAAATCACCTAAAAAAGGATACAAGAAGTACTTTTGAAAAGGAGAAGACAACCTATGGAAAGAGTGCAAGCTAGTGGCTAAAACTTTGTTCAATTTGTACTTTTTCATGTCATAAAATATAGATAGTACAGAGCAAAAAGGTAGACAAAAACTTGAAAGTGCTACAAAAGAGGGTGCCAAAAGAGCCTTCAAGCTTTAAGTTCATAGCATTTAGCTCCTATTTTGTAAACAATTAACATGAAGCAAAGGAGGGAAAGCTTTATCTTTCCGATAAAAAAGATTCAAGATCATTATGCCATTTTGTTGTTGGGCACTTTTCTAGACATAAATTATCTAAATACATTAAAAGTAGTCTTCTAATAGGTTGGGAGAAAGGTTGAACAACAAGTTCTTGTGAGATTATTCAGGATGGACTAAAAGATAGAGATATAGATTTGTAAAACGGATCATGATTATGAGGACGGATTCTTCTGATTTTTGTTGGAAGGGTTAAATGTTAACTATGTTGTTACTTTATGATCATACATACATATATGATAACCCATTATTAAATAACAGTATGAAGATTTTCTAGAGTCTTCCTGCTAAGGGTGTCAGCTACAACATTGGTTTACTCAGATGGTACATAACCTAGAAGTCTTAATCTTTCATAAACTCCATCAATCACCTTTATCTCA
Source organism: Glycine tomentella (assembly GCA_007407185.1). Taxonomy (NCBI): domain Eukaryota; kingdom Viridiplantae; phylum Streptophyta; class Magnoliopsida; order Fabales; family Fabaceae; genus Glycine; species Glycine tomentella. The sequence continues at coordinate 155,549 of PYAF01002592.1, forward strand.
TATTTAGATCCTTTTAATCAAAAAAATATTTCAGGCTCTTATGATCACTAAAGACATCAAACTTTGCTACATAGAGATATTGTCTCCATATCTTCAAAGCAAACACCACAGTCGCTAACCCTAAATCATGAGTAGGATAATTCTTCTCACGGATCTTCAACTGCCTTGAGGCGTAAGCCATCGCTTTCCTTCCTTGCATCAACACACAAACTAATCCTTGATGGGTGGCATGACAATAAACCTCAAAAGGTTCACTAGAATCAGGAAGCACTAGAATAGGTGAAGTAGTCAATCTATGCTTCAATTATAGGAAACTCTACTCAGACTCTTTAGTCCATGCAAAAGGTTATTCCTTATGAATAAGTCGAGTCAAAGGTGCCACTATTTTAAAGAACCTTTCTATGAACCTCTGATAGTATCCAGCTAACCTAATAAAACTTTTAATCTCTATGGTTGTCTTAGGACACTCTCATTGCAACACAACTTCCACTTTGGAGGGGTCCACTTCAATCCCCTCAATTGACATCACATGGCCCAAAAACTTGACTTCTCTATCCAAAACTCACACTTAGAGAGCCTAGCATACAATTGTTCTCCCCTTAGAATCTCCAACACAACTGTCAAGTGCTCTTCATGAGTACAAGAATATATCATAATCTTGTCAATAAGCACAACAACAAACTTATCCACAAAAGGAAAAAATATCATATTCATGTAATCCATGAATATAGCAGAAGCATTCATCACATCAATGGGCATAACCACGTACTCGAGTGTCCATAGCGAGTTCGGAAATCCATCCTTGGTATATCTCCCTCTTTCACCCTTATTTGATGATATCGTGACTTCAAATCAATCTTTGAAAAAATCTTTGCTCCACAAAGTTGATCCATCAAATCATCTATCCTTGGCAATGGGTACTTGTTCTTGATTATAAGCTTATTGAATTGGTGGTAATCAACAAACAACCTTGAGCCATCATATTTCTTCTTGACCAATTACATTGGTGTTCCCTATGGTGAAACACTAGGTCTGATAATCTTTTCATCAAGTATATCTTCAATTTATTTCTTAAACTTAGCTAGTTTAGTTGGTGCCATCCTATAGGGAGCTATTGACACTGGTCTCACACCTGAGACTAAGTCAATGGCGAACTCAATCTTTCTTTGTGGGGGAAAACCAGATACTTCTTCAGAGAAAACCTCCAGGGAATCCCTAGCAATGTCTATCGACTTCAAGTCAAGATCACCCTCGACTTCTAAGAAAAAAAGGACCACAAAACATAAGGCTTCTTCCTTCAAGGAAGTTTGAGCTTGCTTCATAGAAATAAGGTCAACACATACATAATTCGAGAAAACAAGAGCCATTTTAGCACAATCTATAAAAATACGATTAGAGGACAACCAATCCATTCCTAGGATTGTGTCTAAATTGCCCAAAGGAAGACAAATCAAATTGACCTTGTAACTACATCCACTAACCATAATAGGACATCCAACACACACTAGGGAAGCTACCACAGGCGTGCATGTAGAATTAGAGACAACAAATCAAATGATAAAGGACATGCAGACAAATTTAATCTTTTCACATAATTATGGGAATGAATGAATGTGTAGCTCTAGAATCAAATACTAGAATCACATAAAAAGGATAAAAAGTTATTGACAACTTCACATACACCTTGGACAAGATCATCAAAGTTGGAGGCTTCTGCTCTACTCATAAGACCTTTCTAGCCACCTTAGGCTTCTCAGCCTTGGGTACACTCCTTGTTGGTGCAGTTCTCACAAAAGCTTGACAGTCCCTTGCAATATGATCGAGTCTCTGACATCTATAGCACACCATCTCCTTTTGAGGGCAATAAGTCATTAATTGTGGGCCACCACACTTAAAGCATTTAATGTCGTGAGTTCCTAGAGGGGTCACAGTTGAACTTCCCTAAGGTTGTTGAGGTTTAGAACCCATAGTGGTGGATCCTCTGGCAGTAAGAAGGGAAACTACCACCTTCCGGTGTTTCACAGTTTTTGCCTTCTGTACCAATGCCAGAAATTCCCTAATAGCCATAAGGACCACCGTCTTCTTCACCTCAAACCTCAAATTTTCTTCAAATTTCCTGCACTTCCAAGCTTCAGTAGTAGCTTAAGAATAAAAATGAGCTAAGTGTTCAAACTTAGTCGTGTACTCATGAACCGTCAGGTTGCCTTACTCTAACTTCATGAATTCTACTTCTTTGGCATACCTACCACTATCCGGGAAATATTTCTCTAGAAAGCGCTATTTGAAATTTCCCCAATTAAAAAAGGAGTTCTCTTCGTGCTTCCATCCTCTGTTGAGTTTCATGCCACCAGAACTATGCTTCATCTGTTAATAGGTATGTGCCATAATTCACCTTTCAATTTCTCAAGACATGCCATGGCCCTAAAGATCTTCTCCAACTCCCAAATCGAGTGATCAACTACATCAGGATAAGAATCTCCAATGAATTGTGGGGGGTCATTCCTCAATTATGCTAAACCTTCGAACTTAGGTGGAATTGTTACTTGGGTGGCTTGGACAGTAACTCGAGTGGCCTCAAGCTATGGAAAAGTTGCCTGGTGTTGATGAACCATGGTGGCACTCTTTTGTTGCATTGTTGCTGCCATCACCTTTACAACATGGACCATTCAGGCAACATCAAACACACACACAACAAAAGACATAGCAGACCTTTCCCAATAGATTTGTTCCAAAAGATACGACTAGCTCTACTACCACATTGTAACGACCTTCCTATGATATTACCCTAAAATACTATAGCACACATAATTCTATTATGGTCCTATCATGCACAAACTAGAATATATATATATATAGGGATTTTTTTTCTTTTCAACATCCAATACATACAACTACACTATTCAAGTATTATCCCAGACTTCATCACCACATCAACATGCCTTTAGAACATAACTACAAGTTTTAAACAAGAGTCCTTTGCAAGGGAAATATACATACATAACAACCCAAAATGCTATACTAAGGCCCTAAGCTAGTCCCTTTTAACATTATATACATAACTAGCAAAATGAAGGAATTGATTCCTAGTCTATCCTTCAATTCTATTCTTCAAAAAACAATGTGATCTCTTACAACATCAGTACCATTTGCTCTCGTGTCAAGCTTGATCATCGCAGTCATACAACATAACACAAACACAAAAGTAAAGGTAAGCTTAAATAAAAGAATCATACCATAAAAAGGTAAAAGCATAATGACATAACTTAAAAGAGAAGCTTGAATAAATCATTCATTCCCAAATCAATTCAAGCATATGATACGATGATCTCAATTCATATTTTAATCTCATATGCATATGCATCATGTAATGTTATGTGGACACAACTCCATGGAGATTCTTACAACTTTTGCTAGAGAATACTATTGTAGTCAGGAGTGGCAGGAAATAATAATTATTGTAATCAAGTTTTGATTTGTGAAACCATTTTCTAGTTTATAAAGTAAAAAACGTAGCTTTGTTTGCATGAATCAATATAAACTTAAGTGTTTCTACTTTCCCCTAAAGTTACTTGAATTGTATTCTCTTGTGTTGTTTTTGACACACATTGTCACAAAAGACTGCATTTGAAAACCTTTGTGAAAACTCTATTTCATTAGCATTGGATGACAGTTCACCCTTTCTTTTAAACAAAGATGGTTTTTCTATTTATTGGATGATACATTCAGAACTTTATTTTTAACATATTTGTTTGTGAAAATCATATGATTGCAAAAAAAAACTTTCATTTTTATCAAACACATTATTTAACCTCACTTCTAGTGTGATATTTTTATTTCATTTTTTGAATGAAGATTTGGAAATAAAACATAAAGGATAGACCTGACATCCCAACAACGTTAACACCCCAGACCCACCTATCACACGCCACTCTCAGGAAATTATTAAAAAAAACAAATACAAAGTAGAAACAACAAGGACTCTGCAAAAGCAAATACAAAATTAAGAAAATCTATAGGAAGGAAGACCAATTCTATCCCTTCCAAAATGCACTTTAAGGAAATCTGGTAAGGAATCCCACCAAGTAAATCCAGTAGAGGAAAGTCCAAAATTTGCATGCTCTATCAGCACAGTTATTACCTTTATTTGTTATTTATTAAACTCAATGCATATATTGACATGAATAGAAAAATAAGGTAAAATATGTTTTTGATACTTGTAACATTTTTTAAATTTAATTTTAGTCTTTTTAAAAAAATTAGTGGTATTTTGATCTTTCTAATTTGAAAATATTCCACTTTTAATCCTCAAAATGGTTATAATTAGTATCTCTTGTCTTATATATAAGAAACAAAAAATAACATTTTCTTAGTCCTTCTTATAACAAACATAGGGTTACATTATTGTTAAATTTCCTTTTTATCCATAAATAATAATGAGGTCTATTAATGTTATACACTCACTTCCCCTAATTAAAGTGAGTGCTTTTATTGAGTTATCAACAAAACGAGGTACACTCATTGGTTGCAAAATTATCTTTTAAGAAATAACTACATATTAAATCTTTTAGTTTCATGGGTATTCTTGGAATAAAATTAACTTTATGCTAAATTAACCAATCTAACCATTTTTATTGATCTTGATGAATCATGTAATTGTTTTTTATATAAAAGAACATAGGTAGTATCATTAAATAACAGGTATACAATGCCAAACAAATTCACTTTATGAACCAGAACTAGAGTTTTTCTAAAGGATAAAATATGTTTTAGTCTCTCAACTATCCAAGTTTTTTTTAGTCCCTAAACTAAATGTTGATAGGTATTGGTCCTCAAACTATTTTTTTTGTTTGATTTTTGGTCCATGCCGTCAAGTTTTTTCGTTAAATGATGGAATGGAAGTTCATTTTGTTAGATATAGGGGGAGCATGAAGAAGGATCAAGATATATGTTGAAATTGAATGAGTCTTTTAGCTTTTAACATGCCATTCAGTTGAAGGCATTTGTAATTGCTTGATTTATGAGATAATCATCCTATGATCCTTTGCATTGCATAAACATTCATTGACTTGCATTCATGATTTTACAAAAGCACATGGACTGTGAAAAAGGTTTAAGATTTCATGATTGCATCAAAGACAAGGTTTCATGGTTTTAAGTTTTTGGAAAAACCATTTTGGACTGTGTTAATCAATTACCACATATTGGTAATCTATTACTTGAGCCTTGAAAAACATTTTAATCAATTACCCACATTATATAATCGATTACTTAGTATAAACACAGAACATGAGTTGACTGTGATAATCGATTACCACTTATTCGTAATCAATTACTTAGTTTATTTTTGAAAAGAAGTATCCCTGTAGTAACAAAGTACAGGTCGAAATAATCGATTACTTTGTTCATATATCCTTTCCAAAAAACTGAAGAACATTTTAATCAATTAAATTTGTTTTCAATCGATTACATTTGAAGTTTTAATCGATTACATTGGCGATTTAATCGATTACATTCACTTACAACTATTTTTACAAATAGATGATGGGTTTTCTGAAACTCACAACACATTACTCTATGAAATTATTCAAAGTTTTCATAAGCCTTGTGAAAGTGAGAAAGGATATTCTGAGTTCTAAAGTTCTTGTCCAACATATTCAAATCTTAATGGTGTATTGAAAGATTTATTGGGAAAGATTTCAAACAAGCTTTTGGAGAGGACGTTCTGAAACTTGTTTTTCATTTCAACTCTGATTGGTAAATCATATTCATTCATATTCATTGGATCATCAGGTTGTCTCTCTCCATTAACTTTGCTTGTAAATTCGTTTTAGTATTTTTGGTTGTTTGTAACTATTTCAAAGAGGTTCTTTAAAGCTTTTCTAGAATAGGATTCTCTATGTCTTAATCATTAGAAGTCTAATAGGTTTTAGATTTCAAATCTTTATCTAGGGTTGATAAAGGGTGATCTTTTGTAAGCTTGTAAAGAACAGATTTTGATATAATGGAAGAAGAAACAGGATGTAGCTTCTTTTGTTTAGAGGTGAACCAGTATAAGTTCTTGTGTTGATTACTTTCTTTTAATATTCTCTTGCTATCTTATTCTGTGATTCTTGGTGAATTTTTTATTACTCAAGAAGTGAATTTTTTGTTATTGTTTTCTTGGGCTGAGTGGTTTGATTGATTGAAACATTCTTGTTTTAATTGTGATAAAAATCATATAACTCTGATTTTCTAAAGATTTTTTAAAAGGTCAAGTTTCAACCAATTTATCCCCCTCTTGGTTATTGTATGTGTTCACTATTGTTTTCACATTTGTGGCAATTTTTTTTGATGATTTTTAACTGCACGAAATTGTCGTTAAAGTATTTAATTGCTTTTAAAAAAATTTGGCAGTTAAACCTCCAGAAATTGCTTTGCCTCAATTTCAAATGCACCTTTTTAAACCGTAACCCGAATCCACAATTTTTTTACTTCATCAAACAAATCCACCATCACTACCAGCACCAAAATAAAACCCATCATATGAATAGAGGAAAAGAGAATTGGTTTGTAGAGAAACGAAGAGAGAAAATAAAAAAGAGGAACAACACAACAATGGAGAGATAGGTTCTTGACACTCTGGCAAATTAGATCCAAACATCCTAAGTTCCTAGATCTATTTATGCTCTCCATCTGCACTCATATTTATGATTCGCGATTTCAATTTTGTGTTTCTGGTACAATTAGGTTTTCCTAGATCTATACACGTCAAATGAGCGAACCTATCAATGTTGGACACGCTGTACCTGGACGCAGAACCATGGTTAGCTTCTCCCTCTTCTGTAATGTGCACCACGGCCTCGCAAAGCTTAAGAAACCACAACCATTTTTGTTGGTGCCACCTCTACCAAATTTTCCCGGAGAGTGAGGTTTTGGTTTGTCCTTCGAAATACTCTACACCCTTTTGCTTGTGTTCCTCACAATCCCCTTTGTTTAGCAAAGTGTTCTTCAATTCGTGATGGGGTTTTATTTATCAATGGTAGCATTAACATCTTGCAAGGAAGGCGTGAATGGTAGACTACCATGGGTTTTTTGACATATATTTGATGCGTATCTATTAGAAGAGGGCGCAAGTATAGTTGCCATTTTCCTAAAAATATTGTTCATTTTACGGAGTCTAAAGCACTATGTTACTCCTTTATTGGATTATTTTTGTTTGTAATTCAAATTATCTTTGTTTTTTTATAAGCATTTTCTGGCATTTTCAGTCGCTAGAAAGTGGCTAAAAACATTTTTAATGTTTTCACGAAGCAATTTTGGCAATTAAAAATGGTTAAAATAAAAAAGCCATAAATCAATTGGCATGTCATCATTTAAAGGTAAAACTTGACGGCGGGAACCAAAAATCAAACGAAAAAATAGTTTGAGGACCATAACCGGTCAACATTTAGTTGAGGGACTAAAAATAAAAATCTGGGATAGTTGAGGGACTAAAACATATTTTTCCCTTTTCTAAATTAAAGAAACAAAAAAAGGATAATATTATTAGAACTAATATGTCTTTTGTATTTTGTATATGTACTTGTATAATTTTTATGCATGTATTGTCTGTTCTGTTCTTTTGTTTTTCTCTGTTGTAGTCGTTTGTTCAAAGGGTGCAATCTACACCCTTTCTTCTCTTGTACTCAATGACCTTGTGTCTATATACATAAAAGTCTTTTGGTTGAGTGTCATACACTTAAGCTTTACTAACATACCTAGAATTCTAAAGTCTCAAGTTGGTATCAGAGCGGAAACGATCCCGCTTTGGAGTCTCATTGTCGTCCATCAGTCCGCTGCCATTGATCGCCGAAATTTTTTCCACCAAACTCAGCCCAAGTGGTTTTGAGAGCAAAAGCTCTCTCACACATTGGTACAGTCAGCACCCCTGTTGGTCACATCTCATAGTTCGATTGTCGGAATTTCGTCATGCCTACATAGTTGTCTTTGTTGACTCCCTAGTGTTAGATACAGGGGGAGTTGGAAGAGGATCAACACAAGGGTGAAGCCATGTGTCTTAAATAGATTTTAGCTTTTTACATGTCATTCAATTGAAGGCATTTATAATTTGTTAAGTTGTTTAAGAGCCTTATCTTATGATCCCTTGCATTGCATAAACAAGATCATTAGCATGCATACATGATTTGTGTAAAGCATAAAGGTTTTCATGTTTGCATAAAGAAGCAAATTTCTCATGGTTAAGTTTTGGAAAATCACATTGTGCACTGACTTAATCGATTACCAGCATTGGTAATCTATTACTTAAGCCATGAAGAACTAATTAATCAATTACAACAAAATGGTAATCGATTACATAGTACAAAATATAGAATATGTCTTCCTGGGTTAATCTATTACATAGCGATTTAATCGATTACATTAACAAGTTTTGAAACCGAGATTGCCTGTGATAATCGATAACAAGTTGTTTTAATCGATTACATCACTCATATATCTTTTCCATAAAGAATTAAGAACACTTTAATCGATTAAAAAGGATATTAATTGATTACTTTAGTTAAAATAATCGATTACATGGACGATTTAATCGATTACATTCAATTAAATCAATTTTCTATAAAAAGTTGTTGGGTCTTTTGCTTTGGATAGAAATTGATAATTCGAATTTTCTATCACTTTCAAAAGCCCTCTGATTCTGAGAAAAGTTGTTGGGTCTATAGCCACCCTTTGTTCGTTTGGTTCTTGTTCGATGGTAGTTTTGTGGTGCTCAAAAATGGAATTACAGGGTTTTCTGCAACTAATGCCTCCACTGGTCTTATTTCTCCCTTCTCTATAACTCCTAATAACTAAGAAACTCCTTGTATGTGATTCTGTAGAGGAAATGAAGAAGACATTAGATAAACTGTTTATGGTTTTGATCTTGCAGAGCTTTCAGATTATGATCATGTGTGTGATCAAATTGTGTTCGGTGATCAAATTCCTTCAATGAATAGCTTAGTCACTATACTTCTTTGTGTTCCTAATTTGGTGAAAGATGAAAATGCAATTGCAACTATTGAGATTTTTGACCATGGTTTCCTCTCGTGGTAGGGGTAAAGTGGGTTATGGTAATAAAGGAGGAGGATGTGGTATTCGAGGTAAGATGTGGTGTTCTTATTGTGGAAAAGAAAACCATACTCAAAATAAGTGTTATGACCTACATGGTTGTCCTAATAAGGCAGCAAATGCCTCCACATTTAAAAAGGTTGAATCTAGATTTTCTGATGAAAAATATCAGAAGTACTTGAGGCTGAAATCTAGCAGCCAAGCTTAATCTTCTTTAGTACCAAATGTTTCAATAACCTACATTTCTCTGTCTATGGAAGGTCAAGGTCCATGGATAATTGATTCAAGTGCTTCTGATCACATTTCTGGTAATAATTTCTTGTTTTCCTCTATCTCTTCACCTAAGTTTCCTTACCTTATTATGTTAGCCAATGGATCCAAAGTTGCATCTCAGGAATTGGTCAAGTTCCTCTTTCTTCCTCCTTGAATTTAAATTATATTTTCTATATTCCTAATTATCCTAATAACCTAATTTCTCTAAGTCGGTTGACTCGTTCCTTAAATTACTCAATAACATTTGATGTTGATCCCTTTGTTATACAGAATCGTGGTACGAGCTAGTTGATTGGTGTAAGACATGAATCACGAGGCCTTCACTACTTGGAAACTAGCCCTTTTGTGTCCTATTTTGCTTCTTCATCTCCAAAGCTGTTGCATGATCTCGTCTAAGTCACCCAAGTCTTACAAAATTGAAGATAATGGTCCCAAGTCTTAGCAAGTTACATATATTAGATTGTGAATTTTGTTAATTAGGCAAACATGATAGATCATCCTTTCCAAAGCTAGTTGAAAAAAGATGCCACTCGTTTTTTTTCTACCTTTAATTCAGATATTTGGGGATCGAGTCGTGTAACATCTTTTGGTTTTAGATATTTTGTTACCTTTATTAATGAATATTCTCGATGTACTTGGACCTATTTAATGAAAGATAGATCTAAACTTTTGTCTTTTTTCATGTCTTTTTTCCATGATATTAAAAATCAATTTGGGAATTAAAATTCTTAGAAGTAACAATGCAAAGGAATATTTCTCTTCATAACTTTCTTCTTTTTTGTCCTTACAGGTAATCCTACATCAACCCAGATGCTCTCACACACCACAACAAAATAGAATAGCTAAAAGAAAAAATAGACATCTAGTAGAGACTACATGAACCCTTTTGCTTGATGCAAACGTCCTTGTTCATCATTGGGGTGATGTAGTCCTCACTGCCTATTTTTTAATAAATAGGATGCCCTCCTCGTCTCTTGATAATACAATTCCTCACTCTATTATCTTTCATAATGAACCCTTGTTTCATGTTTCTCCCAAAGTATTTGGTTGTACATGTTTTGTTCATGATGTTTCTCCAGGTCTTGATAAGCTCTCATCAAGAGCTATCAAATGTGTGTTTCTTGGTTATTCACATCTTTGAAAGGGATACAAATGTTACTCTCCAACCACCAAGAGATACTACATGTCAGTTGATGTTACCTTCTTTGAAGAAACCGTGTTCTTCTCCAAATAGGAGTACAACTCTATACAACAAGTTTTGCCTATTCCTTATCTCAGTCTCATGGTACCTCCTACTCATACAATATCCAATCAAGGAGAAATTCAGTCCATCTCTCCAATCAACAATCAAGCTGAATTATCTTCATCTTATATTTATACATCCCAGAGTAGGACACAAAGAGTTAGTTCCATAGTGAAAGAAGATTCTTTTGATTCATGTCATTCCTCCTCAGCTGATCCTACAACGAATCCTTCTTCCTCATCACTTTCTCCTGATGTAGACTTTGGTTGGCCTATTGCCCTTCAAAAAGGTATTCAGTCTACTCTAAACCCTCATCCAATCTTGAGTTACCATCATTTGTCTCCTTCATACTTCTCATTTGTTTCCTTTGTCTTATGTTATTGTTCCCAAAAAAGTCTATGAAGCATTTGTTTACCCTAGATGGTGACAAACCATGATTGTTGAGATGCAGGCATTTGAACAAAGTGGTACATAGGAGTTAGTTCCTCTTCCTTGTGGGAAGAATGCAATTGTTTGTCGGTGGTTATATGTTGTCAAGGTTGGTCCTAATGATGAAATCAATTGTCTTAAGTTCGACTGGTAGCCTTAACTCAAATATATGGTCTTGATTATAGGGATACATTTTCCTATTGTGGTCAAAATCACTAATGTACATCTTGTTCTTGCAATGGTTGTCATTTATCATTGACCTCTTCACCAATTAGACATTAAAAAAAATCTTCATGGTGAGTAGGAGAAGGAGATCTATATGGAGCAACCTCTTGGGTTTGTTGCTTAGGGGGAGTTTGGTTTGGTTTGCAAACTTCAGCAATCTTTTTATGGGCTTAAACAATCTCCAAGAGCTTTAGTTTGGAATATTTAGTCATGTTGTACAATGTTTTGGGATGAAACAGAGTGAAGCAGATCACTCTATTTTTTATTGTCACACTTACCCTAGTAAATGTGTTTACTTGGTTGTTTATGTTGATGATATAGTGATTACAGGAAATGATGATTCTAAAATCTCCCAGTTGAAACAACATTTCTTCAGTCACTTTCAAACCAAGGATCTAGGCCACCTAAAGTACTTCCTTGGTTTAAAGGTAGCTCAATCATTATTGTCTCGTAGAGGAAGTATGCTTTGGATGGAAGAGATAGGCATGATTAACTGTAGACCCATTGATAGTCCCATGGATCCAAATCAAAAGTTAATGGCAAATCAAGGTGAACTATATTCAAATCCAGAGAGATATAGAAGATTAATCGGGAAACTTATCTACCTTACAATTATCAGGCCTAACATTTCTTTTGCAATGGGAATTGTTAGTCAGTTTATGCAAGCTCCTCATGTTGATCACTAGAATGTTGTTCTTCGTATCCTTAGATATATCAAGACTCCAAGAAAGCGACTATTGTATGAAGATAAATGAGACACTCAAATTTCAGGATATTGCAGTGTTGATTAGGCAGGGTGTCTTATAGATAGGCACTCAACTACATGATATTGTGTATCTATTAGAGGAAATGTTATCTCTTAGAAGAGCAATAAGCATAAATAATGCTGCTAGATCAAGTGCAGAAGCGAAATATAGAGCTATGGCTTCAGTCACATGTGAATTAGTGTGGATCAAACAACTTATTGAAGAGCTAAAGTTTTGTGAAGTTCAGCCAATGAAGTTGTATTGTGATCATCAGGCAGCCCTTTCTATTGCCTCTAATCCAATGTTTAATGAGATAACAAAACATATAGAGATTGATTGCCATTTTGTGAGAGAGAAGTTGTTGTCCAAGGACATTGGTACATATTTTGTCAGCTCAAAAGTCAACTTGCCGATATTTTGACTAAATCCTTAACGGGGCCTCAGATTAATTTCATATGTTCCAAGCTTAGAGCATACAATTTATATGCTCTAACTTGAGGGGTAGTGTCAGAACTAATATGTATTATGTATTTTGTATATGTACTTATATATTTCTTTATGCTTTTACTATGTGTTCTTTTCTTTTCTTTTTCTCTGCTGTAGCCGTTTGTTTAGAGGGTGTGGTTGACACCCTTTCTTCTCTTGTACTCAATGACCTTGTATCTCTATATATAAAAGTATTTTGGTTAAGTGTCATACACTCAAGCTACACCAAAATACCTAGAGTTATAAAGTCTCAAGTAATATGTAACACCCTTATTTTATAAAGGAATTACTATGCTTTGTTTATTTAAAATAAGCAAAAAATATTAAGTAATGCTCTTACATACAATATTCAATTGTAAAGATTACATCAATAAGTAAACAAGTACTCGAAAATACTAACTATTTTTTTTCAAAACAAGAGATAACATCTTTGACGTAAATAAACACTAGTTAGATAATTCATAATAGATAACAATACATCGAAATAAAATCTCTAACGCACAGGCGATGTATTATTTACATAAAGTAGTAGAGTAAAACAATTTGGCAAGGATAACTTAGGTAATTACAAACCACCATAATAAAAGTACTGATCGAAAGATAATAAAAGGTACTACATGCAAATAATTGTATTAGATCTACCTGCCCATGTATATATCAGAAAGTAAACATCTAGTCATAAAGGACTAATCCTACTCACTACCCATTACCAACTAAACCATGCCTAGAGAAACTAAGAAGAACCCTCGTATGGGTCCTCCTTAATCCCTAATGACTCCTTTGCATCGTTCACATCCTCAGAAGGACCCTCTTCCATGATGTCATCATCAGTGTAGTCCTTCAAAATGGGTGCCAAATCAGTCGGACATCCGGGCAAGAGAAACTCTATTTGTGTGACTAGATTGTACGGTGGATAGGCAGATAAAGGGCGCTCACTACTAGGGGATGGCGAGACATACTCCCTCACAATATGTTGAGCAACGATCTCATCTATCATCATAGCAATGTTAGCCATAGAAGTTGTTGGACAAAGAACGAAAAGATGAAGAAGGCGAAAACGATGGAACACGCATATAGTCGAGTATCGGGTACTAAGTCAACACCAACAGTAAATCAAAGTAAAAGAGTGGAATGTGTGGCTCCCCTGCCACCGGTGAAGTACCGAACCTATTGTTGCCTGCGAAATGATCTTCCTTGAACCAAGGATCATGGTTCCACTGGCCATCTAGTGGTTGAATCGACATGTGGAACGCCAACTCCACTCTCGTGCCATCATCCTCTAAAACATAAGTTGTATGGGCGAGTCCTCCACTCTTCCATCATTCTACAAGCAAAAGAACCAAAGTCCACAATCACAAACACATTGCATAATTCACATATCCATTCCTAATGTTCGATTACACAATTTGCTCTCGTAGCCCTAATCTTTGACTTTACATTTTGTTCTACTATTCGGGCCCGACCTCCTCATTGACATGTTGTCGTAGAGGTCTTACATCTTTCATTTATTTTTCTGAGTGATGTTGTAGGAGTACATACCCTTACCCTTGTACTATGACCAGGCTACTCTTCACTACAACCAGTTATGCTTTCGGTTATTGTTGACATTGCTAAGTTAGCTACTCCAGCCTCATTGAGGTATCAGAACTTGATGCCATTTTTTTATCCCCAAGGACTCATGGCTCTCACCTCCATACCTCAGGTACCATCTATGGCCACCCACTCACTTCCATGTTCAACTACTCTCTTACCATCAATCCTCAGTGAGATTGCATTTAGGTGTAATGACCTAAAAATTATGCTAGATATTATTAATATTATTATTATTAGGATTAAATTTTTAAGAAGCGTATGTTATTATTAATTCTAAAAATGTATAACTTACAAAAGAGTTGAAACTAGTATATTATAGGTAACCATAGTCCTTGTTACAAAAGTCATTATTGAACAAGTACAAGCTTTTCCAAACAAAAGTCTACTTCATTTTTCTTCATTTCCACACCATCACTGACTTAGGTCATCAAGGAAGTTGACCATTGTTGCCATCTAAAAAAAATGAAACAAATCTAGTGAGAAATAAAAATTTCTCAGTAGGCAAGGCTAAACCACCGAACACATTAGTACGTTAGTAAATCATTAATATATTCAAACAAATTCATTAAAATAAATATGCAAATTATATGAATGCATGAAATGAACTATCACAGGGTGCAAATGGCCTCTACATATCGTACTGTATGTAGCTACACCTCGTACTGGATGTAGACGTTGCGATCGTCTTACGCAAACATGCATGAATTTTGCCATATATCTGCACCTGGGCACTACATATCGAACTGTATGTAGTATCAGATTTAGTTTCACACAATCTCGTACTGGACTTGGAAACATGAATCAACCTATAATTACATCAACTTCCATCCATAATAAAATACATATCATCTTATGGAAAGATATTTTTATCATAATATCATAGTACCAAAAGTATGGTTAGGCTACCATACCTTATTCAAGCAAAATCATACCAACTTAGGCATGATAATTGATTATCCTCAAGCTACAGACAAATCATGTTAGTATTCTAACTAATAAAACCACAATATATCTTTCAAATAATTTCTAATTCCTTTAAACCTTCATAAGAAAATATCATAACCTAGCATGCATCTTAATCTCCTTTCACCTACCACCTTACTACTTTATCCTCAAAATTGAATTATTCTAGTATTTGAACCATTTAACTACGCACCATTCAACCTTTACTTCTAAAAATTAATACAAAATAGTCCCATAATAAAAATATGAACTAATAGTCCAAATATCATCAAAATCACTTCCAAAGATCACTAAATATACTTCCAAATATCACTAATATTTTAGCATATAAATCATCATTTATCCTATGGTTTAAATGAACATTTCTACATCATAAAATAGACTTCAAATGACATAAATTTCCAGTCTAAATAATAGTCATAAATCTGTACATATAAGCATGTAAATCAGTCCAAAAATTTTCTTAACTAAAGATTAAAGCCTAGCCTACCTCAAGTGAGTTTGAGTCTTGAAAATAGAATGGAATACTTGGAAACATGAATCAACCTATAATTACATCAACTTCCATCCATAATAAAATACATATCATCTTATGGAAAGATATTTTTATCATAACATCATAGTACCAAAAGTATGGTTAGGCTACCATACCTTATTCAAGCAAAATCATACCAACTTAGGCATGATAATTGATTATCCTCAAGCTACAGACAAATCATGTTAGTATTCTAACTAATAAAACCACAATATATCTTCCAAATAATTTCTAATTCCTTTAAACCTTCATAAGAAAATATCATAACCTAGCATGCATCTTAATCTCCTTTCACCTACCACCTTACTACTTTATCCTCAAAATTGAATTATTCTAGTATTTGAACCATTTAACTACGCACCATTCAACCTTTACTTCTAAAAATTAATACAAAATAGTCCCATAATAAAAATATGAACTAACAGTCCAAATATCATCAAAATCACTTCCAAAGATCACTAAATATACTTCCAAATATCACTAATATTTTAGCATATAAATCATCATTTATCCTATGGTTTAAATGAACATTTCTACATCATAAAATAGACTTCAAATGACATAAATTTCCAGTCTAAATAATAGTCATAAATCTGTACATATAAGCATGTAAATCAGTCCAAAAATTTTCTTAACTAAAGATTAAAGCCTAGCCTACCTCAAGTGAGTTTGAGTCTTGAAAATAGAATGGAATAATGGCTGCCTTCTTTGGGAAGTCCTCTAAGAGATGAAGCCTTGATATCCTTCTTCTAAACTTGTCAAACTCTTCCTAA
>PYAF01002592.1:176801-201573 GCA_007407185.1 Glycine tomentella
AATATTTTTACAAAATAATATATATATATATATATATATTTAATACCTTATTTATAACACAAAATGAAAGTCTACGTATTTAATAGTTACATATTTGTAACATATTCAATACATTAAATATATGTGTTTATTTAATGCTTTATTTACAAAACTATAGTAAGAAAATTATTAAAATTTCCTTTGCATATAAAGTAGGTCTCATTTTTTCTTTTTTTCTTTTAAAAAACGTGTCTAATGTAATATTATAAATCTTAGTAAATCTAAATTGATAATAAAATAATATGTTAAAACATACATTATTATATATAAGATGAACATACACATCAAGAAAATACGTAAGATGAATATTGTGAGTAATGGCCTAATGGGTATGCAACAGAAAGAAAAAATATATAAAAAAGAAAAAGCAAATCCCAAAGAAACATTGTGGAAAAAGAGTTGGCGGGGCAGAGAGGGAAACAAAATTACAAACCCCTCCAAACCAAAATCCAAAACTGATTATTTTTTCTTCACAAAATATAAAAAAATAGAAAAGGAAATAAATCTTAAACACAAAAAATGGCACGAAAAAGGGAAAAAGGGGCGAATGGAGAAAAGCGTTAAATAAAAAACCGGAGCGATGGATCACAGTTTTCGGCATAGATGGACAACTCATCACCTCAAACTCTCAGAGAGTGGACACAACTTTTGATTTGGTGCTTCCTCCTCTCAGAAGCTGAAGCTGTTTCTGTTGTGCTAAGAAAAAAAACAAAAACAAAACAGAGATAGAGAGAAAGAGAAGAAAAAAAGAACACAGTTTCTTTCAAGGTTACACCTTTTCGATTATTGTTGCGTTTTTGTTTGTTGTTGTTGTTGCTGCTGCTGCTGCTGCAATGAAGGGTGGTGGTGGGAAGAGAAAGGATTTTATCTCGGAGGCTCCGAACGATGTTGTTGTTGTTGCTGCTGCTGCTGTTGGTGCTGGTGCTTCTGTTCCTTCTGATGGTGCTGATTTGGGTGTTGGAGATGTTGGGGGTGTGAAAGTTCAAAACGTTGAGGGAAACGAGGGTACCCTGTTGCGGAAAACTGAAGGACTGGAAGAAGAACCCCACCACGTGGAGGATGATGAAGGAGGAGAAGAAGAAGATTATGCTGAGGGAGAGGAAGAATATGAAGAAGAAAATGGTGGTACTGTTGCTGGGGGACAACAAGGTTTTCCTGCTCTTGGTGAAAATTTCTTTGAAGTGGAAGCCATACGCCGTAAGAGGGTGCGCAAGGTGAAAAACCCTTTTCCTCTTCTTTCGTGGCTCTTGGTTATGTTGAGGGTTGTGTGTTTTCCTTGTTTTGTGTTGTGTCTTTTTTTTTTTTTATAATTATTTTATCTGTAATGGGGATTTTTTTTCTAGTTATTTTTTGCTCCAATGGAGGATGCCTAGTGTCCGGATGACGTGGTGTCATTCAAGTCGTTGTGTCATTCATGTAGCCGACCTCCCCATAGGCTTTTTGTTGTTTTTCCTTTTCTTTGGTGATTGAGGGTTATGTTTTTCCTTGTTGTGTTGTGTCTGTGTTTTTATTTTTAAATTATTTTATCTATAATGGCGATATTTGTTTTTTCGAGTTGTGTTTTTGGTCTAGTTTTACCTAGAATGGGGGCATTTTTCCAAGTTAATTTTTTTTTTTTTGCTCTAATGGGGGTACCCTGTTTCTGATCGACGTCGTGTGATTCATGGAATCGATTTCTGATAGTGGGATAGTACTTTGTTGTTGCTGATGTTCTTCTTCCGTGGCCTGACTTGTTTTTTGGCTTCTCCTTTATGACAATGTGGATTTCAAATGTTGCAAATAACAGGGTGAGGTGCAATACTTAATCAAATGGTGAGTAACGCCTTTTGCTCATTTGTCTTTTGTTATTATTTTCTGGATTGGGTTGTAAAGATAAAGATGTGACAAATGGTGAAAAATAAGGATATAGGAAGAAAATGGGGTGCAAATGGGTTGGATGAGAGTGTGAATGTATGGATATCATTACTCAAAGGGAAAAGGGCCTAGTATGAAAACTTTATGTATGTATTTTTGCTGATTTGTTTGTTTGTTTAACTCTGAAGGAATGGTTGGCCTGAGACAGCCAACACTTGGGAGCCTCTGGAAAATCTAGAGTCTGTTCCTGATGTTGTTGAAGCTTTTGAGGAGAGGTATTCCCATTCTCCCCCATAAAATTTTTACATTTTTCTTTGGATCCTGTGTTATATTATGAGTAAGGATGTAGAAAGGCATATATTCCGATTATATTTTGTATTTGTGTTCTGTTTTGCTGTGATTGCGTGTTGCTTATAAGCAGAGGTAAAAGGACTGTAATTACCTGAAACTAGTTGGATTTATATGTCTAAATTGTGAAAATTGTCTGGTCACAAATTATTTTTATTTTATCTTTTTGTGGTTTTGAAGCTTGAAGTCCGGAAAACATCGTAAGCGCAAACGCAAGCATGTAGTCCATCATACTCAACCCAAAAAGCGGCTGGAGCGTTCGACCACTCCTTACAGCCTTCGGTGTTTTTCAACCAGTACAGCTGAGAACCATACACAGTCTGCTCCTCCTCTTAATGATCCTAGCCTTCCTGATATTCCCGCCTTCCCTCATACTGTGCTGTTTTCTGATGATGTGGGAAATGGTGCTGAAGGCAGCATTCTTAGAAAAGCCGCACCCAGTAATGTTAACAGGTCTGCAAATGGTTCAGAACAAAATATTAAAAGGAATGAGGAAAATGATTATGATCCTGTGCTTAGTGAGCTTAAAGCTATGACTTCCAATGGGAATGATACAGACAGGCTTGCAATACGAATTTCAGAAGCTAAGGGTTCTGGGCCTTCTGGCAGTAATGGTCAAATGGATGCTAAATCAAAGGGGGTTTGCATGGAAACAAGAGAAAGTGGCCACTGCCGGGGATCCAAAAGGAGAAAATGTGGTTCCGTAAAGAGGTTCAAGAAAGAATTATATGCTAATGAGCCTGCTAATACAGAAAATCCAGTTGGCATGCCTGTTGGTACAGCTGAGCCAGAACAAACAAGAGATGCTGGTTGTGGTGGCAATACTAATCATGCCAGACCTGCTAGCAATATTGTAAACATTGTAAAACCAGTAGGCTATTCAGCTTCAGTAGCCAGTGGAATGCAGGATGTTTTAGTAACCTTTGTGGCTTCAAAGTAAGTTACTCTGCTATTAACAATAAATTTCATTGTGCATTAGTCTTCATAATATGTTTGCTAAGATTAATTGATTTTTAGTCATGTTTATTTTTAAGATATCTTTCTTCTGTGATACAGCTTGTCAGTTTAGAAATGGAAAAGTGTTAGCTCTGGTTGCGAATGTCCACCCTTCAATAATGATTTTTTGGGTCCATGAAATTTTAGTCCTTATAACTGCTTTTTATTATATTTTGTAGAGACCAAATTGATCGAGCTTCTGATTAATAAATGAGGCCAGCCACAAATATTTGCAATGCAACATCATTTACTTATATTTTAATTGATAAAACATGTACTTATATGATTGATATAGAAAGAATGTTAATGTAGCTTGAAATTTATTGACTGGTCAAAGCATATTTTATTATTATTATTTTCTAACTTTTGCTACAAGTTAATAATTGAATTTTATTGTGCCTGTAGCTAGTGTTTTTCTTGTCTTTGGTTGATAAAGGAAGTGGGTGCTGAATTCTTGATAGAAAAGAGGGGAAATTGATGTAGTCCAACTGAATCCAATGCCCACAATTGCTAAAATATATAAAAAAATAAAACACTTACCTTCAAATTCTATGGTTCATCAACTAGATCTTGATGGGCTTTGAGGAGGCCCCACCTGATGATATGCTCCATTGGGGTCTTAAGAGAAGCAAAGAAAGGGAAATGGGAGTGGAAGTGTTGTTTGTACACACAAACATCAAGTGCCTAAGTCAAGCCTATCCAGCTTGGGTTCACTATTTCTCATGACTTGTATTGTAGTTAGCTTGATTGAGAATTGGTTTGATTAAGGAAATAACCTAGTATTAGGGTAAGGTCAAAGCTCTGGTTTAGGACACCACCTCTGACTAAGCACTAGTAAGCAAGGAAAGTAGTCCCATAGTGGAACTAGGGAAGAAAACATCTATAATCAACATCATCGGTATGGAAAGGAGTCGTTCAAATAAAGAAGTCACAAAAGGAAAGAATAAGGATTTGGATAAAGAGAAGAGTCGAGTTTAGCGGTAATGGAATAAGCCAAAGCTAGATCACTGGAGTTTAGGAAAATTGGTATAAGAGAACAAAATAGGTTTTGGAATGCATATTTCGAAGCCAAATAATCAACCAAGGAAGATTCCCTTGCGAAAAGGAGATGACACTAGTTTCATACTAATCTTCAATTTTCGAGATTCCCTAAGACATTGCCAGGAAGTGTTGTTTACTTGTTGACAATTGGATCAACTTAGGTAGTAAGGCTCAATTATGAGATTCAAAAATACAAATGTAAGGGGTCAAAAATCTTGGGATCAAAAGGTTGTTCAAAAAGGACCAAAAATCCTAGCTCCTAGGATCCATGAAGGGCTTTTTGGTTTCAAATTCCTAATTTTACTACCCTACTAGTATATACCAACTGAGTCGTGAATTAGATTGGATGGGCTGATGGGGAATCAAATTAGGAGTTGCGGAAAGGACTTAAGATACTATGTATCAAGACTCACGATAGCATTTTAGTGCTCGATCATTCAATATTGGATGGGTGATTTTTCCTTATAAAAAAAGTAGAAATAAATGTAGCTTGCTTACTTAGTGCTTGTGCTTAGGGATGATTTGTTTTTTTATTTTTTTATATATGCTATGATAGATCCTAGAATCAATACAATTAAAAAACCTATGAATTAGAGTAGAGCAATTGGCGTTGAATTTTTTCGGATTGATTAGAAGAAACAATAGGTGTAGTGAAGAAAACAAATCGGAGTTAGAGAGAAAGGGTAGGTTGAATCTGAAAAGTACTCTATGTGGGTAACTTTGTTAAGTTAATTGTGTATCATAAAAAATGTTATGTGCTCTTGGTAAAGAAAGAAATTGCTACTTTGTTTGACGGGCAATGAGCAATTAGCAAAAGCCAGGCCTGTATGGTATATCTTTGAATCCTTACTCAATATGCTTAATATGGTGATACCGCTGATTGTATCAACCTACATGTGTCACTCATGCATCAGTTGGTTCTAGTTATTGTCATTTGATTCCTTCATTTGTTCGATAAGAAATGTGAAACAAAAGAAGTTTCCTCCTATTGGGAATTAGATCCTAATCCCCTTGTACATAGATGAATTGATGGATTCATCAGATCCTAGGTCGAGATTGAAGGGGTTCGAACTCGCAACTTTACCAGTAAAGTGTCTAATAAGCTTAACACGAAACTAGTATGTTGCTTTTGTTAGAGTGTGGAGTTACCTTCACTCGACTTGCCACTTAGCATTTTCAAGGTTTAGCGAAGGAATCTCCCCTTGCCAAGGGTGTAGTGTAAGGCTAGCTAATACCGTTTTATGATCATGATACCCGTAGCCTTAAGTGAGCTCCCACTAGGTCAATATACTATGTTATTCTCTTATTGAGCCAAGTCTAGGCTTGCCAGCAAAGAAATATTATTAGATAGAAAAATATTGTGTACTTATATTCAAGAGGATGATGAATTATTCTAAAGACAAAGACACAAATACGTTCTTTGGTACTTCTTACTATTAAAGCCTGATTATATATTCAAATGTAATTTTGAATTGTATTTTTAGTGTAAACTTAACTATGATAGAAGGCACAACCTAGGGTTTTAAATTGTGGATAAGTGTGACCACAATTGTAGTTGCGTTGCGGTCAGAAAGTGTCTAAACCTTAATGTTGCAATTGGAATTGCATTCATGGACTGTTTTTTAAAACCTTGGGCATAACTTTGGGTTCCACAAGATTCATGTGAATGCTTATAGCCTATAGCAATAGAAATAAGCTGTTCTTGGTCTCTAGGTAGGATTTGCAACCTACATGGATTAAATGATGCCATTCCATTTCCTAAAAAACTAAGATTTGGAAAGGCTAAAATTAAGATCTCTCTATACATATTTTCATTAGGTTTTCTATGGTCTTTCTCTACCTTGTCTATTGGGTATGATCCATTTAATTACTTTTTTAACTAGGCCATCAAATTTAGTAGTCAACACTGGGATAGTGGAGTCGTTTTTAATAGTAGCTAGAGTGGCTGCAATTACGGCCAAAATAGCAGTGTTTATTAGTGCACTATAGTGATACCCTATCATGATATATGCTTCAAGAATCCATTTTACCCCTAGAACATCATTGTTTGGGGTTTTATTAGGTAAAATATTCCTCAAAAGGCCAGCCCTGGTGCAACGGAAAACTTGTGCCTTGGTAACCGGTTGGTCATGGGTTCGAATCCGGAGATTTGCATACGCAAGGGAAAAGCTGCTTACACTTTCCCATATCTTTGCGAAGCAAGGAGATTGGAGTTTGTTAGTTTTTTTCTTTATTCCCAAAAAAGTTACCTTTGTCTTGACCTCTATTCCTTCACAGTTCACTCATTTATTGGACTATTTTTTATCATGTGTTATATTCGTTCTTCTTTCTTTAGGCTTTCCACTCAGTTCACATTCTGCTTATTTTTTATTCAGTTTGTTGTGTTCTTTTTCTATTAATTTCATTATCATCATTCAATCTTTGATTTGATTACTATGTTATTAGTGCTCCTAGATTGGTGGTGATTGTGTCAAACTGTGACTTGTTATCTTGACTTTCTTTAATTTTGGGGTTTTGTTGTTTTTGAGTATTTTTATATGCAGTATAAATTATTTAGTTTGTTTTATAATATTTAAAATAGCAATTGTCCTGCTTCCTGCTGCGTGCCGCTATCCAAGATTAATAACTATGGCCTCAATTGGTTTTTATCTTAAAATGACCAAGCTGTTTTAGGCGAGACTGTTTTCTTTTCCTTATTAAGTTGTTACTTTAATTTTCTCTCCAATGCATTCAGTACTGAATTTATTTTGTCTTGTATGTCTACTAATGCACTTCAACATTCTCAACTTCGCAATATCTATCAATTTTTATTTCTGGTAAAAAAATTGTTTTCTTTCTTGTTGATGAATCTTTCTGCTGTGTGCCGCCATCCGAGATTGATAACTATGGCCTCTATTGGTTTTTATCTTCAAATGACCAAGCTGTTTTAGGCCAAACTGTTCTCTTTTCCTTGTTAAGTGGTAACTTTAATTTTCTCTTCAATGCATTCTGTACTGATTTTGTCTCATCTTGTATGTCTACTAATTCATCTCATCATTCTCAATTTTACAATATCTATGCCAAATTGTTTGTATGTCGTGTATATCTAGTAATCGACCTCAACATTCAGTACTGATTTTATTTCTTGTTGATGGATATCAAATTGCTTTGCCAGGTAAATGTGAACTGTTTCAATATCCTGAAAAATTTGTGGCTTAGATGAAGTCGTTATGCATTGACATTTGCTGAAAATTGAGATTTTACCAAATTGTGTTAAGCTTATTGGTTTTGTTTTCAATAATTTTTTTTCTAATGTTAAAGCAGTGCATGCTGCTCTGCATTTTCACTAGTCAATAATGCATAAGGCAGAGCAGCTGCCTCCAAAAATGCTATAGTGGGATAGTGGATTGCAGGATGGCTGCTATTCTAAATTTTTTTTCTCTCTCTCTCTCTCTCTATATATATATATAATATAGTTTCTATAAAAATGTATGTATTTGTCTAGTAATATTTTATATTCTTTTTAATTATTATACAGCTACTATAACTCTATCATGGTAGTGAAGCTTGCGAGTTAACTCGTTTTTTAACAGAATCGGGCATACTCATGCTGACTCTCGAGTTTGGACAGGGTCAGCGAGTTTGCAGAGGCTCTGTGACCGTGCAACCTTCACCATCGCCGGACATGGCACTGCAACCTTTGTTGTCGTCAACAGCCTTTGTGACCTCCTACTCTGTGTTCTCTTGTTTGGGGTTGCACTACTAATTTTCTAATTTTACAACACTTGATGGGTTAGGGTTTCAGGAAAGACATCTCTTGTTTGGGGGCAGCACTGCTAATGTAAAATGGTAACAGAACCTGATGGGTTAGGGTTTAAGAAAAGACACCTTTATCTTTTGTGTATTTTGAATTGTTGGGCCTCTGTTTGAGCCCAAAAACTTTTTTTTTCTCTGTAAAACATAACTTATAATGAATAGTTGTGCCTCTGTTTGTGCCTAACAACTTCTATTTTATGTAAAACATAACATATAATATATAATCAACTGAATAATAATAATTAATAATAATAATAAGTATACTAGTATTAAGAAAATGTAAAAAACTATTAAAGCACAATATATAATATAATAAACAAAATAATAATAATAAACTAAAAAAACAAGCATTTGTAGGTATTTTATATTTTTATTATATTATTTTATATTAAGTAGACTCTTATGAATTTGAGTCTAGTCTATGAATCTCCTACGAGTTTACATAGATTATTGGGTTTGTGTCCTTGAACTCCATTTAATTATTACAATTTTTATTTATATATCACTATAATGATATATAAATGTTATATATTTGTCTCTATTATATTTTCTTTCGGTAGAGATCACAGGTATTGAAAAAAACCCCTAGCCTCTTTCTCCAATCAGCTGCCACCTCTTTCTTGCATCAACACCCACTCTTACCCATTAATTATTATCCTCTTTGACTAGAGGTTTGCATAACACCTTTGACTCGCCATAATACTCACCGTAAGGTGCAAAGCCAAGGTTGCCTCATTGGAAATTGGATAACAGAGGCACAATAGAGGTGTTGCACAACAGAAGCTTTCTGCTTAAGCTCTCTTGTCAGGCAGGTGAGGCACAAGAGGTTGGCTGTGAATATGGCCACGAGAGGTGCTGTGGTGGAAAGTCGTTCTGTGATTGCTCTTTGAGGAGCGGCAGGGTGCTGCTCTGTTCGGCTACCGCGATTGCAGTCTTATTGTGCACAATTCACAGCTATGATTTTCAGAACTAGTCATGCATTTTCCTTTGTATATATGTTTATCCTCTAAATCTAGAGTGAGGCTAAATTTCAGAAAGGAAATGTGTTGATTAAGAATAGTTTTTCCATTTTAAAATTGGTATCTTTACATATGATTTCAATTTGAAGTAACCAAAATGAAGTTGTTATAGTATATTTGCTTTAGACACTTGATTCCTTTAGTGAATCAACTGAGGTAGAATGTCCGGAGAAGAAATATATGGGAAGGAAAGGATTATATCACTTGATTCCTTTATTGCTTTAGGCCCTTGATTTCTTTATTTAAAGCAAGTTTTGAAAGTTTTCACACATGTAAGCCTACAATATTTTTGAAGGATGATCCTGCCTGCCATTTTTTATAATTTTGAAAGCATGAAGAGGAGGAAAATCATTACAGTTAGGTGAGGATCATAGTTATCAGAATCTTAAAAGGCTTTGTATCTTACGATCCATGAATGAATAATGTGAATCTTATGATTAACAAGATTCAATGATTCATTATTTTTTTAGTTTTCTTTCACCAGTTCTCATGAAAAAATTTAAAAGTCATATAAGCCTAAATTATTCAATGAAAAGAAATTGAAAGAACACTCCTGAACTTATCTTATTTGACTACTGCACTACTTTATTTGTTTTTCACTCATTTAATGCAAATATTCTATTTAGCTATTTAATTGCTTTGTTTCCATTCTACTAAAATAAGGCTTCACAAACTCAGATTTAATAGAACACATGCATCTCATGCTCCTAGACTTTTGTTTTTTTAGTTACTGGTCATGAATATGTGCTTTAATATGTTTTTGTTAGTTGCATATGCTATGTTTTATTATTGACCATGAATCTTACAATCAACAATACAATTCCATTCACAATTTGATCCCGATTCAACTACCATGGTGAGGATTAATCTATATTTAAAATTTTAAGCTAATAAATAACTTGGATTGTGTATAGGAGAGCAACAAAGGAAGCAAAAGGCTTTTATTTATATCCAGACTCTAACTGCCACATAAGTTTATTCAAGGTCATTGAGCAAATGTGCTTATTCTGTTTGCTTTTGGGATTCGGAGAGCCTAGGATTTCATTTTCATTATTCAATTTTGTTCCTAAATGTGTATCCTTTACACCTCATTTATTTATATCAAGACTTTGCAGGTCTATTCTATGAGTGGATTCTAATTTCTCTGAGCTGAATTATTTAGTATTCATACAACATGCTTCTTTACCTAATGCTTATCTTGTCAACTTTGTAGGTCTGATGGAACAGAAGTGATGGTTGACAACAAGTATCTAAAAGCATTTAATCCACTTCTTGTAGTACCCTATACCTTCACATTATTACATTTAATTATTGGGTTATTATCTTTTTGGTCCCTCATCTTTTGAGGATTTCCATTTTTAGTCCTTAAATTTTTTTAATCCGTTTTTAGTCCCTCAATATTTTTTTGGTTCTGCTTTTGGTCCTTGATGTAAATTTTATGAGGAACTAAAACCAGTCAAAAAATTTGAGGAAGTAAACGAAAATCCACAAAGATGAGGGACCAAAAATTTCATAAACTCCTTAATTATTTCCTCAATGCCTCATTAAAATGTTGCTATGGCCTCTTTTCACCTAAACCCTAATATTTTTCATATGTTGCAGCTGATCAATTTCTATGAGCAGCATCTTCGCTACAGCCCTACATTGTGACCAAACAGAGAATAGAAGGTGCTTTTGAGTATGTAGTTAGGTTCACACGATTGTGCTTAGTTAGTAGTTGTGTTGAAGAATGTCTTACTTTTGTAGATGCAGAAGATAGTAAAGGATAAGAAATGCATTGTTTGTTAGTTACACGTAGGTATGACTTTAACAAGTGGTTGTCAGTGTGGCTATATACTGACTGTGATGCATGCTGATGGCATAAAGAACTATATATTTTGAATGCCTCAAACACACGAGGATAGACAATAGTTTCTTAGGAGTTAGTCAAGAATTAAAAACTATTTTGGATTATTGCCAATTTTTGTGGAAGTTCTTGGCTATTTCTGAGCGATTGTTTGCCTATTATATTTTGAATACTGATTGGTTGATTGGTTAACATGATTCTAAAGGAAAATCCACCCAATTAACTGTTAAGGTGCATGTAATTTTTTTTGGATGAAGTGCTATGTTTCACCCAGTTTTGTTCCTGCATGAGATGCAAGTTTGCTTGGAAAGTTTTAATTTATTTTATGTATAGGACTCAGTATTCAGAAGTTATTTTGGTTTTGGATTTCCTATTAATCCAAGTGTAAGCATTTAATTAAATTTGATTGATTATGTTTCAATTACATTTCATATAAGAATTTTCACTGGTGCAGTGAAGCATGTAACTCTCACTTGTTATGGTCAGACATTATTATAAAGCACAAAGTAAGCGAGAAGAGATTAACAAAAAATAAAGCACAAAGCAAGCGAGAAGAGATTAACAAAAAAGAAGAGTCATATTAAGTGAATAAGTTTGTGAAGTGATTACATATGCTATACATTAATTATAGTTTAAAATGCACTTGTATGGGCTAAGGCTCGTTGACTGCTTAGTCTGTGATCAGACGTTTATTTCCTGCACTTTCACTTTTATTATTGTATCTTGGACCTCACTGCATTTTGGAAAACTCAATGTAAATTTACATTCCAGAATAATCCATATAATGGTGATTTTTGGGCCTAATCTATTTGCTGGCTAAACGAATTTGATCTAAGGGTTAGAGGACAAACCCATTTAGCCACACAAAATTTAAGGATTTTTTTATAAATATTTTTAATTATTTTAAAGTAAAAAAAATCCTTTCTAATAGAAAATTGATAATTCTTTAGTGGTAGAATTTAATAGAAAAATAATTTTATTATGCAATCAAATGTTTTTTTTTAATAAAAACAAAGAAGCAAACAATAACCAGAGTTGTTTGCGTCAATAAATAATTGATACATCAACCATTAATAATTAAGTAAAATCATTTTAGTGATTAGTTATTTTTTTTTACCAATATATTCAGTTTTAGTTAAATTTTGTTTTTTTTTACTTAGTAATATATTTTTCAATTATTTTTTTTAAAATTATTCTTAGTCCAGAGGTAGTCTGTTTAACAATGAACAATAAATTAAAGATGAGTGTGGATCGAGAAAGCAGGTTTTTTTTTTTTTTTTTTCATCGCGGATTAATTTGCAGAAGAATTGGGTATTATATGACTCATCAAGTAATTACAATAGCAATTGAAGCAATCCTGTGTCCCTGTTTGAAGATGGACCCTATTAAATCATTTACTTCAGGCAGGGGTTGAGTGTTGACATAGAATGTATATCATGCTGATATAATTAATAGTCACCTGTGATTCATCCATATAATGGGAATCTTAATCCGGACACTAAATTAGTGTCTTTTTCTTTTCAATTTCATGAAAAACAAATATTGTTTAGAGAAAATGTAATAACATTACCATTGCTTTGAATAATATGATCTTCATCATCCAATAGAATCTTTGACCAAAATTGATCGTTTTGGTTTTCCGGGTAAAAGTAGAGATAAACAAAAAAAAATTTGGTTGGCATCCAACTTCCTTGTGTTAAATATCAAATTATTCTCTGTCTTGAGAAAATGATAGAAACTCAAAAGTGGGCTTTACATGAGACGTACGTTGGGATAGCTCAACCAATTATTAGACAAATGTCACCAAATAAAGGAACAAACTTTATGTCATTCCTATCTGCAAAATACCTTCCAATGCAATTCTCTTATAAATTGCATACCAATTCTTCTTTTAACATTGTAACATCATAATCACATATATTAGTGAGAAGATGGAAAGGGGGCCATCACCACTAATGCCTTCTCTTTTCTTGCTTTGCTTGGGATTCCTAATCTATTGGCCTAGTTTGTTTTCCATTTTAGACACATTATTATCTTCATTTCAATGGGTATCAGAAGTTGATGAGAAAAGCCTTACAACCTTAATCTTGGTGCTTCTTGTTCTTTTAGTATATGCATTTCTTCACATGCCTTCTTCATTCCCCTTTGGAAAGTCATCTTATGGCATAAACCGTCACGCTAGCATCTCAAGGAATGATTATGTTGGATTTGAATTTGGCTTGGGAACACTGCTCTTATTTTTGGTCTTTATTCTTCTGTATAATCTATTTTGACAACATAGACCCCTCGTCATAAATCTCTCTCTGCACTGTAATGTTTTATGCACTAAATTTTGTCACAATGATCCACTACAAGAGAGTTGTTATTTTAGCACCATTTTTTTGCGTGTGCATATTCGCTCGGGCTTCCTGATTTGCTTGAATTCTCATGAATACTTATGCTGCTGCAGGCAGTGGCGGAGCAAGAAAGAATTTTAGATAATCCCAAATTTTAAGTAGTGTCAAATTTTATTTTTAGATAGTGCTAAATTTTATTTTTAATTCTAATTAATTATATAAGTATATATAATTATTAAAAAAAATTCTTCATCCCTCAATAACCGCATATTTTATTTTTTAAATAGTGTCATAGCAGGCCTCCAAGTGGCTCCGCCACTTTCTGCAGAGTGCTAAAGGTAGTTCAAGTTTGAAATTTTATAATGAAAAGTAGGTATTTGATTTCCTGGACTTCCTTTGGCTCAAACCAGATGAAAGAAATGTCTATATATGCAAATGATTTGTAAGTTTTAGTATTGGAAAGTGCTAAAGCTGTCTGCTGCTTGCTCTCTTGGCACCTACATTCCACCTTGTAGAATATGATGTATTTATCAAACGGTTTTTTTTTTTTTTTTTTAAGTGCTGCATTGTAAATTTACATGTAGTGTACTACAATTCATGTGTCTAACTTCAATATATTATAAAGAGAAATTTCCTTCTGAAATTATTTTATGTTCACCACTTCATGAACAGATTTCCCAACAGCTTATTACTACAAAAATTGCTTTTAACATCGCTAAGTTAACATCGGTTTTCCCGATTTTCTGGAAAATCGATGTTAATGAAAACGTGGTGATAAATTCGTAATTAATAGGACATGGTTAACATCGGTTTTGTAAAAAACCTGGAAAACCGATGTTAATGTGTTCTTGTTAACATCGATTTTACAGATTTTTAAGAAAATCGATGTTAACAGGAACACGTTAACATCGGTTTTTCAATGAAAACCGATGTTGTTGCTATTATAAGACCTAGCCCCCAAATTAAACACTCTTCTTCACTCTCGTGTCTATCTCTCACTCTCGGTGTCGCCCTTCACTGTGCCTACCACTTTCATGGTCACGGTCACCTGAATCGCTCTCATTGTCGGTGTCGGGCTCATTCTCATGGTGCTTCCATTGTCGGTGTCGGGTTCCATTGTCGACGCTTCCATTGTCGATGTCGCAGCTCCCACAAGGTACGTGTACTTCCATTGATGAAACCACAAGCTTCTTTTTCTTCTTTTTCTTTTGCATTTGTGTTCTTCTTCTGAGCTTCTTTTTCTCTTGTGTAGCTTCTTTTCCACTGTTGGTGTAACTTCTTTTGCTCCTTACTAGCAAGAAAAACCGTGAGGTAAGGGAACAAAGCCAACAAAACCGTGAGATTGAATGTTATGGATTTGATAAACTAATTTTGCATATTGTAGAATATCTTATGAAGCAACTAATTTTGCATATTGATTCCTGGACCACAATGTAGTTTATGGTTACGATTGAATGTTATGGATTTGATTAACTTGTTTAGATGGCTGGTTGAAGAATTTAGGACAGCTTAGTGGCTGATTAAGTAGACCAACAAGGTAGCCTATTAACCATTAAATAATGAGAATTTAGGACAGCTTAGTGGCTGATTTTAGTGTTTTGTACAGGTAATGATAGCTCTATCATAAAAACCTCAGAGCTCTAGCTATAAATTTCATGACAAAGTTTAATCCCACCACTAGCTTTTTTTGGTATATTATGTATGATAATCCTTGAGTTAATCAGTTAGGATCAAATTGTGGAAACGGTGCATTGGAAGCTGGTGTTGGCAAGTGCAGGGTGGTATTTATGCTTCTTGGCATGATTATAGATTCTTACGATTCATGATTTGGATCACATGATTCAATATGAATTGGGTAGCCAACAATTCATATCATATGATAAATCATAGATAACTTTGAATCTATCTATAGATAGATGAATTAGTGCAATTCCATATCATTGACACGAATCACATGATTAAGCTATTCATTTTTTTTTTATTTTTTTTAGTTATCTTTCACTATTTCTTATTAATGAGATCGATAAGATGGATAAGTTTAATTTAAATTGTTCAAAGAAAAGGAATTTGTTAAAGTTGTTTGAGAATGCTTTATTAATGTTTTTATATTTCTAGCTTGTTGTAGAATCTTGTAGAAGCTCTTAGAAGCTGTCCTGTAATCTATCACCATAGGCTAGGTTGTAGCCTTCATCAGGAACTATTTTTTGTACTATCTATCAATTCTTATATATATATATATATATATATATATGTATGTATGTATGTATGTATGTATGTATCCCTTACCAAACTAAGACTGAGGATCCGTTTTGTGTGCATATTTTCATAATCAAACATTTCAAGTGAATTGAAGGAGCATTATAGAATGCACCTTATTTAATTATTCAAATGTTTTATTTTCATTCTCTAAGACAAGGATTTCACACCGTCACTTTTTTTATGCATTGTATTCTGTTTTTCTATTTTAGTCTGGTGAAATAGAGGTTTCACTCACTTAGTTGTGACTCATGATTTTGTTTCATGATATTGATGATCTTTTTCTAGATTAAAATTATTACACAATACTATACATCATTTATCATGCATGCAAGACTTTATTGTTGTTGTTGTTGTTGTTGTTGTTTTTGTTGTTGTTGTTGTTGTTGTTGTTGTTGTAGTAGTAGTAGTTCACACACCTTTAGTTTTTAAATATCAATGTTAAAATAGTTTCCTAGAGCATATAATTGACTTTGATAGGTATATAGTGTAATGTTCTATGTTCATTGTAGGTTGTAAGAGAGCGATCCCTTTTCCCATTTGCTTTGTCTTGCTTTGCTGAATCTTTTCTTGCATTAGGTACATAACTGTGACGTCGAAGTGATATAAAAGCTCAAACAACAATCTATGATGAATACAAGATAATAGTCACTCTTCTTTAAGTACTATTACTATCCTTAAATTTCTAATGACATGTATAGAATGAACTTTTTGACCTATAAGTAAATTAGGTAATTTTGGTTGTGTTTGTCTAGGCCATAATGCAGTATTGTTGTAAAACTTTAGTAATTTAGGTAATTTATGCTTCATTGGTGATTGTTTTGAAAATATGAATGATAGTAGTAGTGACTTATGTAGGCTAAGACTCACACCATCGGCAACCGTATCCTACATATATAATCCTTGTCATACACCACTGTTTTTGTCCTAGATGCAGTCAACCACATTAGTATTTTATTAAAATTGTGTGTGTGTCGTCTTTGAATATAACATCTTCACTGTTCAACATCATTTGTATGCAATTGTCCTTTGACTCTGTGTATCGTCATCATGACATGCATTGTTGGAGATTGTCATTGACCATCATCTCAGGTACTTACGAATGTCCTTCATATTTTTTTAGGTTGTATATGTAATGTGTGCTTTTGTAACTTGTTTTATGTTATTAATGAATATTGGTCTATATAAAATTGATGTTTATTATGAGTGAACCTTAGTTTCCCGTTTGAGATTCATTACAGTGATTCTTTCGGACAGTTAAATTTGTCACTGTATTGATTCTTGAATTTTCCGTTTGGACAGTTTGGGAAGACTTATATTTTTTTTTATTATATTCATATGTATAGGTTGGCTTTTCTTTTTCTTAAATTTGATGAAATTCCTGTACAATGCATTTCACTTTGTTCTCCGGGTGCATAGTTGACTGTGGTGGAACTCATGTCACCGCTTTCATGTCGTGTACTTGGAGATCAAAGCGAAATGCTGCCAAAATTTTGTCAAGTTTAAGTAAAGAAACTCAACCTAGACATATGAATATACTATAAAAATATGTCTTCCTAAATGGGATAGGGCCACACCTTGAATGAAAAAGTGAGATTTTCATGCATGCAATAACTTTGTGAGTATCACAAAGTTATTAATTAGATTGATTGAAGTTGGATGAATGCATGTCGCATGAGCACTGAGTATGAGGAAGACGTTGAACATTTCTTGCAATTTGCCTCCGAAAGAAGTCGGCCGGATGGGGATGGAAAATACTTATGTCCTTGTATAAATTGTTTGAATGGGAGAAGCCAAGCAGTGGACAACATGTGGGAACATCTTTTGTGTGATAGGATTAAGAGGAATTATACCACATGGATATGGCATGGTGAATTGACAGACATGCAAAGGGGGTCGTAAACTGAACCGCTTGATGTTGACATCGGAGATCGATTAGAAGACATAATTCGTGCTCTG
Organism: Glycine tomentella; assembly: GCA_007407185.1. Taxonomy (NCBI): domain Eukaryota; kingdom Viridiplantae; phylum Streptophyta; class Magnoliopsida; order Fabales; family Fabaceae; genus Glycine; species Glycine tomentella. Next base: position 194,291 of record PYAF01002592.1, read on the forward strand.
GGACATGAGTCTTTTCAGCAAGCACATGCCCCTATGTATGATACATTGGAAAGTGATTCGAAGAAGCCGTTGTATTCGGGGTGCAAAGAGTCATTGACACTGTTGTCAGCGGTGTTAAATCTGGTTAATGTCAAGGCCAGATATGAGTAGAGTGACAAAAGCTTCGGTTCACTGCTTCAGGTAGTTCAGGAGATGCTTCCAGATGAAAACATGTTGCCAAGAAGTTATTATCAGGCGAAGAAGATACTTTGTCCAATGGGTATGGAGTATGCCTGTCCTAATAATTTTTTTATATTATCTTGTTTCGAATTTTACAATTTCATAAGTAACCTAAGTAACCTTACTTGTCACTTAACTTTACTTATTTATGTTTTTGTTTTTAACAGGATCATGACTACACCTCCGAGCTCCCCTCCTCGTCCTAAGTCAACACCTCCTCTTCCTGAGTCAGGATCTCCTCATGCTGAGTCAACACGTCCATGTCGTGAGTCAGTACCTTCATCATCTACGGCGAAGAAGACTAGAAAAGTAACATGGCTGAGGTCATTGGCTACCAGACCTGCCGATGTTGAGAGACCAGTGGGTCATGTGGATCCTGCCACGGGGAAGGTTGATGTCCTCAGGCAAAGAAATTAAGGACGTATCTAGGGTCGTGGCTAGAGACAACGTGGATGTCACCACTGCTAACTGAAAGGAAGTTCCTGCAGTGCAGAAGGAGTTGATTTGGGAGGACATTTAGGTATTACAATTAAATGTCCAATGTGATTGCTTGTAGTAATATAATTTAAATGTCATCGTAACTGTTAAACCCACTTGATTGTAACGTGGGCTGAATTTGATATACCTGAAGCGTCCGACCAACGGACCAAGAAGAAAATTCTGCAGACAGTTGGAGAGCGATAAAGGCGGTTTAAGTCAGATCTGACCTCTAAATAGGTTCTGGCACAAGGTAAGGACAACGATGCCAACACTGTCTGTGACAAATATGGTATTAGTAAGGAACAGTGACACCAATTCTGTGAGAGTCGTAGAGCCGCTTCATGGGAGGTTAGCTGAGTTGAATGACAATTTCACTGATATGGAGTCTTTGAAACACATTTTTTTTACATCTATCTGTGTAATTCTTATAGGATGTTAGAAAGAAGGCTCAGGCCATCTCGAAGATGAACACTGCCCCTCACGTGTTGTCTCGCGGGGTTACGATTTGTTAGAAAAGAAATTGATGGAGGAAAAAGAAAAGAAACGATTGGAAGAACTAGCCCAAGGTGAGAGCACGAAGACCATCATTCATCCTTGTCCCCTATTGGACGACACATGAAGTGGAAGCTAATTCACACCAAAAAACTAGACAAATGACTTCTGAGGTGACACGTGAGATTATAGAGAGGATTGTAAGTCAAACGATGGTTTCATACACCTTTAATGATTTTTTGGCTCACAAATTACAAAACTAATGTTCTACTTATTTTGATTGCAGGAGTCCCATGATGAGCAATCTACAGAGGGTAGCTTTGCCGCTAGTGGACGTTAGTATGTCCTGACTGCTGCCATTGGGCGACCAGAGCACCCTGGCCGTGTCCGTGCTGCTAGAGCAGGAGTGACAATAAAATAATACTTTGGACCGGCTGCATCAACCTCTCGCAAGAAGTCTAAGTCCATGAACCCTGAGGCCTTGGATCAACTTAAACAGAACATCAGGGAAGAGCTGGAGCAATCGATCACTGAGAAAGTGACTCAACAACTGATGATGTCCTTCAGCCAAATGTAGTTCTAGATGCAGTCTATTGTCCAGTCTCAGGGTATGATGCCACCTCTGACAGTTGAGTCAGTCCTTATGGTGCTCGTGTCAGCACCAAGGGAAGTTGTGTCGATCCCTCGGGGAATGACCCAGACACGGGTGCATCTGACATGCATGGGTTGTATGTCGATGACAATTCTCCCCGCTTGGTTGCCCTTGGAAGAGTTTATAAGGGATCGACAACCGTGCATAACGTCCCTCTTGCCAATGATGAGGTCAAGGTGGGTGTTGAGGAAGTTCGAGATGCTGATGCTCACGTCCCTGTACCCACTGACGAGGTTCAGTTAGTGGGGCATGCCATTAAAACTTTTCTTGCTTGGCCGACACATCTTGTACAACCTATTTTGAATAAGGTAACTCATTGTTGGCTTGTTTCTTCTCATTTAAGAATGATTTGTCTCATAAAAAGTCAAGACAGTAGTTCACTTATGTTTCTTAACTGTGTAGGATAAACATGGATTTAAGGGACCGGCAAAACCTGTACATAAGCCGGAACCAATTGACAATCCCCTGTATCAGGTCACATTGACCATCCCAGATCTTTTCCTCAGATCCATGTAGGTGCCATGGGACCCTACCTTGTTCGGGTGTACAATGAAAACTTCTCATTTTACATAAAACATGAGGACATTTTTGAGATACTCCATGGTGGTCAATGTCTGAACATCTCCATTATACAATTGCGGATTTTGTAAGTCATTTTCAATTGGCTACCGTTACATAAGTAATTGTTTTATATTCTTGCATAATTGACTTTATTTTCAAAACAATAGGCATATGAATGACTTATGTTTGCAATCAGATCATGCCGATTTGTATGGATTCAATGAGCCACAGTCCATACAGAGATCTGGGCAATCTTAATTTGAATCCAAGGATTATATGAAGAAATGGATGCAGAGTTCACAGAAAGATGTCTACCTTGCAACGTACTTGAATGGGTGAGTAGAAATGTGCAAATGAATTTAAATAATGTATGCAGTATAATAACTTCTTTTTCTCCAATGCTATGCACATTGCCAACTGGTCGTTATATGTCCTAAGGATAATGTTGTCGTGCGATTCTATTCGTGGCACAACAAGCCTGATAACTACTTTAAAGGAATTATTAATAGGTAGGTTGTAATTTGTAAGACATTTCTGTTATTTCTATGCCATGAATATGTTAATTGTACAATATGTATGCATGTTTCTCTTAAGCAATGCTTTGAAGGGAGTCCATGATATTCAAGGAAATAAATCAAAGACTATTACTAAATGGATTGCGCTTAAAGTAAGTCATTTAAATAATGGTTTATGTATTCAAAATTTTTTTTATTACTGTTTACACAAATTTCCGTTTAACTTTGACCATGTTATTGAATTTAGTGTAATAAGCAAAAAGGAAGCATTGAGTGTGGCTATTATGTCATGCATTGGATGTCGACGATAGTCCAAGGAGGCTTCAAGGATAACTGGGACATCGTAATTATAGAATTCAATAAAATTATGTTTTATTATGTCATGCAATATTTTACATATGAAAGACCACTGGAAGTCGAGAGATTGAAGGCTATTAGGGTTCAGTGGGCAACATTTTATCTTAAAGTTAGACATGAAATATTAGGTTAGGTGGTTAAGGGATTTTTAAACAATTGTATAAACATTTGGTTAGGAAATCATTTTTATGTGCATTGACACTATTGAATTTTATTTGTTATTGAAATATTATTTAATTGTATTGTATTCTGAAATTGGCTAGATGTCTGATATTTCATTTGCAGGTTAAATTTGGGTAAAATAAAAAATAGATAAAATGCTAAAAATAATTTTAAAAAACAACATTAAAAATCGATGTTAACTTACACTGCAACATTTGTTTTCAGTCAAAACCGATGTTAAATTACACTACAACAACGGTTTTCATGGAAAATCGATGTTGCTATCATGTAATAACATCGATTTTTATCTGAAAACCGATGTTGTTACATCTCAGCAACATCGGTTTTCATCAGAAAATCGATGTTGTCACTTGAATTAACATCGATTTTTAACAAAAACCGATGTTGAAATTTCAGATTTTACATTTTTTTACGTTTTATTTCTTAGATAACGATATCGTTTTTTACTCAAAAATGATGTTGTATACTTTTGGTTAAAATCATTTTTTCAAAACCGATGTTAACTGTCAAACTTTCAACGTCGCCAGATTCAACATCGGTTAAAAACCGATGTGGAATGTAAAAAATAACCGATGTTGAATATTGTTTTTCTAGTAGTGGCTTTAGGGGTGTAACAGATTGAATTGGAATTTTAAAAGACCATTTTGGATAAAGAAGTTTTTTAGATTTTGAAAGACTAGGTAGTAATTTGAAGCCTTTTGAATGGTGTTCTCCTTTGTTTAAATTACCAGACCTCCAGAGTCATATTACTTGATTAGTACGTGTTAGAATTTGTTTACTTATTTTTTCATCTTTGGGAAATGAAGCACAGTACAAAAAAGGATAAACATTGCCTAAATTTCATTGCAACTTCAAGTAACTAATCTCAAGGCAGGCCTGACTGAGTTCTCATGTTGTTAGCTCCATATAGAGCCATTCCTTTTTCTCTCCTTTCATCAAGCACATGAAGCAGTCCCGATGTAGTTAACAGTTTACATAATGCAAATACTAGACCTAAACTTTTTTTATGTGGAAAAGGAGTTTGGAAATAATACAAATCCACTTTTAAATACATCGATAAAAAGACCATTAAAGTCTAATAAATAAAGGAGCAAGTAATACAAATATATGAACAGTGTACAACTACATGTCTGTCAAACTTATTATACTAAACTAAACTTCTTACTGAAGTGCTGAAATCTCCAAACATGGCCTTTAGGAAGGGGAAGTTTGAAGTTCTGAATCTTCTTCATCTTGCCATAATTCTGATCACAAGGACAAATTTAATTCACTTTCAAAATAAACCACATTGGGCAGTACAACAGAATAAGATGAATATATGAAATTTGCATAGAATGAAAAAAAATGAAATTTGCAGTACAACGAAGCTCTTATTTTTTAAGCAAAAAATGTAAGAAAATCAATTCTAGGAAAAATGATTTTAAATTCTAAATTGAAACATGCAAGGTTATGATTAGGTTTTTAAAAGAAACGGGATATATCAAGGAATTAAACGAAGGAGAATTATAAACTTTGTATTTGTTTGAAAACTTTAGAATTATAAAATTTCATGAAAATAACAATCTAGTATTTTTTTTTTGGTAAATATACACTTTCATCCTTAAATTTGTTAGGCGCTAACAATTAGATTTTTGTTAACTCAAATGGTTGTACCTACATGACACTCTCAATGATGACGTGGTAGTTGATGATTGTCACGTGTAAAAAAATTGACTTTTAGGTTTGGTTTCTAAATTTAGCAACTTATTGTCATTTTGGTTCCTTAACTTAATTACATATTACTATTTTGGTATCTGAAAATACTTCTGAATTTTTAATTAAGTGTCACACTACATATAAATTATTAGCATAGTGATAATAAATGACATTTGTTTATAGTAATAATAATTATTTATAGTGATGAAAATTGAATGAAAAATAATTATCAAATATAGTAATATGAGACATTATATTTTATATTTGAAATCACTATCAATTTATTTATTATATTTTATTAAGTTAAAATTCTAACAAATAATATTATAACAGTGACAAACAACAATATAACTGCATTGAAAATAAATGAATATATGAAAATTAAATTAATTTTTCATACGAATCAAATTAAAAATATGTATTGTGTAAATACGTAGATACTAACTAATAATTTATTTTAAGAAATTAGTATACTTATTTAATTAAGGAGGAAATTAAAAGCAAATAGATACAAAATGGATCATTTTATTCAACAAAAATTAAAGACATTAGAGATTTTTGGATTTTTCACCTTTTATTGTATTTTCTTTAATTTTTTATACTCCAACATGACAAACAACAACTATCTTTTCCATTGAGAATATAATGAGTGAACTATATTATTATGCTCGATTTTGTTGGTAGTATATTTTCAACTTATAATGACTCATGTTCTCTAATACTATATCATCGAACAATTATGTAAAAACTGTAAAAGGGTATGTAAGAAAATAGTCCTAACACTTTTATTTTTGATATCCTCTTATACTCAATCATTATAAAAATAAAAAGTTGGTTTCTCAATATCTTGAAGATCCTTTATCTATTGTTATATATTTCATTTTATCTTTTTGATCTTTTTATTTGGTATTGTTCATTTTTTTTTATATTTTTAATCTTTTATTTTATTTTCCATTTAAACCCATTTAGTTATGTACCCCTTATTAAGTAAAATTTCATTTTTTTAAATTTTTACAAATTGACCATATTAAGTTGCATATTTTAAAATTTGACACATTCTTTTAAAAATTGTAGGAATTGTAATAATGAACAAGCAAAATAAACGATGGATAATACTTAAAAATCAAGCTTTCCCAGAGTATTTAAAGGGCATTGATGATTTCTTAGAATTTTTTTTTTCGAATTCCAAGAATAAAAACACAATTAGGTGTCCATGTTGTAGATGCAACTCCAAATCTGGATTTCAACAAAATTATGAGCATTGGGAGTTTCATGGAGAGAGCTAAAGTGATTTATCATCTGACGATGATGATGATTTTGAAGATGATGCTAATGTTGAAACGGGTGATGATGCTCAAACATACTCCATGCTTCATGGCATGCATCAATCACTAATATGGATGAAGATGATGTGTTTGATAGTCTTATGTCTTGTCATGCCAATATCAATGAGGAGCCTAATAAGGAAGCCAAAATGTTTTATAACTTATTGAAAGATGCTGAACAAAAATTATATCTAGGTTGCAAAAAAATTTCCAAGTTATCTTTTATCATGCGTCGTTTCTAGATGAAATATCTTTATGGATGGAGCAATACTTCATTCGATTCATTGCTAAAGTTATTTATAATAACCTGGGTTTTTTTTCAAAAAAAAAAAAAAAAATTCCAAGCCAGAGGCGTGGGAGCCACGCCAGGAGCGTGGGAAGTGCTCCAGAAAGCTAATTTCCACTGGAAAGCCACGCCAGGAGCGTGGGAAGTGCTCCAGAAAGTTGTTTTTCCCTGGAATCCCACGCTGGAGGCGTGGGAGGCCACGCTGGGAGCGTGGAAGGCACGTCTGAGGCCTATAAAAGGCCCAAAACACGAAAATTTCAGCATTTCTCTTCCTTTCTTCTTCCTCCTTCGTCCAGACCTCCGTTATTGCATGTCCTATGCTTACTAGGACCTCATATGCTAGCCTAAACACCTTCCTGTGACCTAGGAACGTGTTTTAACCGATTAGAAAGCTGAAATCCTTCATCATTTCCTTAGATTTGAGCAAAATCCATTACCTCAGAGAAACCTCTGAGACTTGAGTTTGGCGAAGAACCGTGGTTTGGGAAGGACACCAGAGCTTGGGAAAGCTGTCCTTC
>PYAF01002592.1:201673-219730 GCA_007407185.1 Glycine tomentella
ATGTTTATTTTAAGAAACTGGATCAGCAGGGCTTGTATTATGTGCCTTATATATATATGTTGTCTGTATGTTGATTCCCATACATAATGAATCAAGAAAAACGATTCTACGCTTCCGCTGGGTAATATTTTTACGTTTATAAGACGCTAAACTGATATTATTAATGATAACGCACCGGAGGCCTACGGGGTGTTACATTATTAGTTGAAGCTTTGCTTGAAGGAAATGTGCTTCCCGACTCAACGTATGATTGTCAAAGATTATTAAAGATCTTGGACTTGATTATGGTTAGATTGATGCTTGCGTTCATGATTGTATCTTATATAGAGGATGCTATAAAAACCTTGATGAATGTCCTATATGTAAGAAAAGTAGATAGCAAGAAAATAAGAAGAAAAACAATGTCCCCGATAAGATAGTTCACTACCTTCCAATAAAACTAAGACAACAAAGATTGATTATGCTTAAGCAAGTTGAAAAATATATGAAGTGGCATAAGAACAAAAGAGTCGATGATGGAATTTTAAGGCACCCAACAGACTCTTTGACTTGGAAATAATTTGATGATCAACACAGTTTTTTGTTTCAGATGCACGCAATGTGAGACTTGGCCTAACATCAGATGGTTTCAACCTTTTCAGTATAATGAGCACTAGCTACAATGTATGGCTCGTGTTTTTAATTCCTTATAACCTCCCCCCTTGGTTATGTATCAAACAACAAATTTTTATCTTATCGTTGCTTATTTCTGGTCCAAAAGGTCCTGGAAGTGATATTGATGTTCATCTTCAGCCATTAATTGATAACCTAAAGGAGTTATGGGATATGGGTATTGAAACTTATGATGCTTCATCAAGACAAAATTTCCAGCTGCATGCTGCCTTAATATGGACCATTAATGATTTTTCAGCTTATGGAATGTTATCTGGATAGAGTACTAAAGGAGAATTAACTTATCCTTATTGTAACATAGAAACACACTCTCTTTATTTGAAATATGGTCACAAGCAATGTTACTATTGGAGATAAGGAGGTTTGAGAGAGAAATATTTAGTGTTGGGTGCATGAAGTATTACACCAAGAGGCATCAGATTTGGAATGCTCAACAGTGTTACCTCCAGCTTAGGGAAAACCCTAGTAATATAGCAAGCTATTGGGCTCCAGCCCATATGAACCCATATAACCATACAATAACCTATTGGACTTGTATGTGAACATATTAATATTTAATATATATGTTAAATATCTTCAAAATCACCTCCTATGTTCACCATACAGCACAATCCAATAAGGTAGTCAGTGTAATGTTCAAACAAAAATGAATCATCCACATCCAGTCCAAGACAATCAGCTCGGATCGGTCAAAGAGTTTTAATAATAAAATATTAAACTCAAACAACATTTGCAATCAAACTAAGTGAATCATCATTCTCATGAATCTGTTTTGAGATCAATATAACAATATAAATACCAAGAGTTTTGATTAAATCTAAACTCATCCAAATCCCAACATTTCAAAATCAGTTCACAACCAACATATGCATAACAATCAAATATAAGTAGGCCAATCAAAATAGTCTAAGGCTTTACAAATATAAGAAAGAAGCATGATACTTACAATGTTCACAAAATAGAAATAACAAAATGTAAGTCTCAAGTAAATGGAACCCAACATAATGGGCAATAGCAAGTGAACTGTCAAGTTCCCTACTACTCTAAGTCTCAAGTAAATGGACTCCAACATAATGGGTAATAGCAAGTGAACTGTCAAGTTCCCTACTACTCTAAATGATATATTCATATATCAAGTTGGTCATCCTCCTAAGGATCCAACTTCTTAAGCTCTCCTCCATCTCTACCATCCCTTGTAGAATGTCAAATATGAATTTCATATAATCATGAATTCAATAATTTGAATAAACTACTAAAAATGTCTAGTTGTACTAAAAGAACTTAGCATCATATCATCAGCCAGAGAAGAACATATATCAATGTCATAAAAATATCATAATATCATGTTCATAAGCATCAAGCCAGTTTCATAAATTATGAACAAGGCCTAAATAGTTTAAGTTATAAAGAGTCATCAACCTAAGTTTATTTGTAAGAGAGTAACGATTGTCTCGTTTCATAGAATAAAACCAATAGTCACATCACTTACAATAACCTAGTATTGTAATGTCAAGTTTCAGTTAAGAACAAGACCAATAGGCTTCTTATATAATCAACTATTTCTATGTTTCAATTTGGAATGTCACAGTTACTAATTCCTTAATGTCAAATAAATCTAGCATCAAGTTTGGAATGAGATCATTTAACCAAAAGGATAGGCCAACCTGGTAGGATTGTATCATCAAGTTTGGAATGACACAAGCTTCCTAGATATTGGATTAAAATCATCTCATCAAGTTTGGAATGAGATCATTTAACCAAAAGGGTAGGCCAAACTGGTAGGATTGTATCATCAAGTTTGGAATGACACAAGCTTCCTAGATAGAACTTTGAATTGGATTAAAATCATCTTATCAAGTTTGGAATGAGATAACTCACCCTTTTCAAAATAGTTAGCAACCACGATCATCGATGAAACATATAAATTGTGCTTATCATTTGGCCAACAAAAGAAGATTCGATAATTCAAAACACACAATTTAAGGTAAGTAAATAATAATTAAGACTTGTCTACATAGCCTTTAACCCCATTTCCCCCATTGTTTTGAATAATCGATCTTTAGGCAAACCTTTTGTGAGAGCATCAGCCATGTTATCCTTCGATCTCACATCAACCAAAGTGATAACTCCTTGTTCTCTCAGATAATTCAACAACGTATGTCTTAGTCTCACATGTCTTCTCTTTGAATTAAAGATAGCATTCTTTACGACTCAGACTGCTGCTTGATTATCACAAAATAAACTTAAAGAATTAATATTTAGTTTAGTCAAAGGAATATCCATTATCAGATTCTTTATCCACTCTGCCTCTTCACCAGCTGAGTTTAAAGCAAAAAGTTCTGATTCCATTGATGACAACGCAATACAAGTTTGTCGTTTGGATTTCCAAGTAATAGCAGCTCCACCCAGAGTGAATACATATCCACTGGTGGATTTACTATTTCCAATTTCTGAACACCATGAGGCATCAGAATATCCATCCACAGTTGGAGGATAACCATAATAACATAGAGCATAATCTTTAGTACCTTTAAGGTATCTCATCAGCCTACTAAGGACGTCCCAATGCTCTTTACTAGGATTACTAGTGAAACGACTCAACATGCCAACTACAAAGGCTATTTTAGGTCTAGTGCAACTCATAGCATACATGAGACTACCTATCAGTTTTGAGTACTTTAACTGATCCACACTGGTCCCTTCATTAGGACTCAGTCTTTTGTTATAATCATATGGTGTCTAACTCAGTTTACACTCACTGTATCCCCAGGTAGAAAGTAGTTGCTCAATATAATGAGTTTGGCTAAGGGAGATAACTTGTCTTTCAAAGCTTACTTTCATATTGAGAATGGTATTAGCTATACTAAGATCTTTCATGTCAAATTCTCTAGCTAAAGTGGTTTTCACATCACTCACTATAGAATGATTGGAGCCAAGAATTAACATATCATCAACATACAAGCATATGATGACTATCTTATTTGACATGAAACGATAATAAAGGCATTTATCTTTACCACCTTGTCAAACTTAAGATGCCATATATTAGGTGCTTGTTTAAGACCATACAAAGATTTGTTCAATTTACAAACTTTTTCCTGAAGGCCTTTCATGACATACCTTTCAGGTTGTTCCATGTAGATTTCTTCATTTAACTCTCCATTTAAGAAAGTTGTCTTTACATCCATTTGATGCACTACAAAGTGTGCCAAAGCAAGAAGAATTCTTATAGTTGACAGATGACATATATGTGAATAATCGTAAAAAAAGTTTATTCCACTCTGTTGTTTAAAGCCTTTAGCTACTAAACGTACTTTATATCTAGCTATCGATCCGTCACTATTCAGTTTCTTTTTTAATACCCACTTACAGCCTATAGCCTTAGCCCCTTTTGGCAAATTGATTAGCTACCAAGTGTGATTATGTAGCAAAGAACTCATTTCATCATCTATGGCTTCTGCCCACAGTAAGGATTCTCTAGATCTCATTGATTCTTGACAAGAGAATAGATCACCCTCTATATGGTAAGTGACAAAGTCCTCACCAAAACTTTTAGAAGCTTTATCTCTTGTAGATTTTCTAACTGGGATTGGTTCAATAACCAGTTGTGTGAGATTAGTGTCAGAAGGACAAGCTATAGATTCTACAGGAGATTCTGAAATCATATCTGTAGATCCAAAAACCTTCAAGTCAAGATTGCTAACAAACTTGTACTCAAAGAATTCCGCATCTCTAGATTCTATCACTGTATTAGTAGATAGATCCAAAAATCTGTTTGCAGCACTATCTTCTGCACTACCTAGATATACACAAGTAGTGGTTCTAGGTCCCACCTTAGGCCTTTTAGGATCTTGTATCCTTACATAGGCAACACAACCCCAAGTTTTAAGGTTATCATATCTACAAGGACATTTGTGCCATATCTTATAAGGTTTCTTAGACAATTTAGAGTGCGGCAACTTGTTTAAGATGTGATTAGCAGTTAAAAAACAGCTTCTCCCCAATAGGAGGAAGGCATGCCAGCTGTAAGTAACATAGAATTTAGCATTTCAATTTAAGTTCTATTCTTACGCTCTACAACACCATTTGATTAGGGTGAGTAAGGAGTAGTGGTTTCAAGTATTATGCCTTCCAAAGCACAAAATTCCTTGAACCCAGTCATTGTATATTCTCCTCCTATATCACTCCTAAACATCTTAATTTTTAAATTAAGTTGATTTTCAACTCTAGATTTAAAAATCTTAAACTTTTCAAAAACCTCATCTTTCGATTTCAACAAATAAACATGAAAGTATCTAGAGAAATCATCTATGAAAGTGATTAGGTACTTTCGACCCCCTCTGGTGACATAGTTTTTAAAGTCACAAAGATCAGAATGTATAAGCTCAAGAGGTGTTGTGCTTTTAGAAACCGACTTAAAAGGTTTTCTAGTGATCTTAGTCTGTGCACACACTTCACATTTGTCGAATCGAATAGAAGTATCTAATGGAATGTTGTGAGTTTTAGATAAATGTTGCATTTTCCTATAGTTCACATGTCCAAGTCTATTATGTAATAATTTTGGATCAATCAAAGTAGAACTAACATGGTTTATGCAATGCTATCAATATCTAAACTGAATCTATACATGCCATTGATCATAAATGCACAACCGAAGTAGCATGAGTTAACAAATAAAGTTACTTTACCATTCATAGTTGAAAAAGACATACCAGCTTTATCAAGTAAACTCATAGATATTAAATTCTTTTTAAGTAAAGGTACTACCTTAACATGTTTCAAAGTTAGTAACTTACCTGAAGAAAACACCAAATTAGTAGTTCTTGCATGAGTAACCCCTGCCTCACTACCATTACAATTTTCTACGGTGTCTTTCACTTCTATGATCTCAATGAGTAAATTCTCATCATTTGTTGTATGACTCATAGCACCACTATCCAACCACCACTAAGAAGAGACACTGACCTTTCCATTATTCATCATTCCAATGAAGGCTTAAGGCTCAGATTCACTAATTAGCATATTAGCCTAATTTTATGGTGTGTTGTTCTTTGACATCTTTGGTAGTTTACACTCTGCTGCCCAGTGACCCCACTTTCCACAGTTATGGCACTTGCCCTTTTTCTTCTTCTTGAAGACAGTCTTTTTGGCCTTTAACTATGAAGAGGATTCACCTTTTGGTGGCTTGGATTCTTTTTCCTGATATTTATGAAACTAAGTTGGCAACTTACTTTTGTTGTCCTACTTGTTCTAAACTTTTCCTACAAATGTTTTAATCTTCAATATGAATATATCTTTTTAATTCATCCAGCTCCATCTATTCTTTTAGTCTGTGCATGTCAATCTTAAAAGAATTTCATTCAGCGGGTAGTTTACTCAAAACAATATCAACAAAGAGATGATCAAAAGATTTAAGATTTCTGATATCATAGGAGTTGTGTTTTGCCATTTAAATTAAAGTAAAAGAGTTAGAAAGAGTGCACATTAAAATCCTCAAAAGTATACCAAACCTTCTAACTTTTCAAAACAGCTCTGTAGAGGTGAAATTTGTCAAATTTGACCCCAAAAATGAGTATGGAACGCCCAAAAACCTTAGGAACAATGATTTTTGGTTGCCGGAGACTTGCTGAAAAATAGTCGGAAAAGTTCACTGGTCGCCAGAAAAGTTCACCGGAGAAGACGAATTAGTCGTCGGAAAGTTCACTGGAGAAGACGAACTAGTCATCGGAGAGTTCGCCGGAGAAGACGAAGTTGCTGAAAAGTTCGTCGGAGAAGATGAATCAGTCATTGGAAAATTATAGAAACTTCAAACGACTATAGTTCCTTTGTTTGACATCCGTTTTTCGCAAATGACCACTCAAAACGATCGTCTCGACGAGTAGAACAAAACCCACAAGTTTTTAACTCACGAAATTGGCTAAAATTTCCAAGATCTAGCCTCAAAAGTTGCGGCTGCAAGGTTTTCAATCTCAGATCTTGGTTAATCCTTCCGTCGAAACACGAAAGTGATCACACCCTTGAGTTCCTCTCGACGAGATATTCGAAACAACATCTTACTTGCTCAAATTTGATACACGAAGCTAATACTTCAAGATTGTTGGAGGTAAGGAGGTTTGAGAGAAAAATATTACACCAAGAGGCGTCGGATTTGGAATGCTCAACAATGTTACCTCCAGCTTAGGGAAAATCCTAGTAATATAGCAAACTATCCCTAGTAATATAGCAAACTATTGGGCTCCAACCCATATGGACCCATATAACCATACAATAACCTATTAGACTTATATGTAAACATATTAATATTTAATATATATGTTAAATATCTTCAACAGTTACATGAATCAGTGTCGATTTTTACAGGTTGATCACCCTTAGCGTAAGAATAAGAGCTCATTTGATAATACTAAGGAGGTAAGGTATGCACTAAAATCATTGACAGGAGATGACATGTTAGCACAAGTTGAAAATCTGCATGTGATCTTTGAAAAATCTACAAGAAAAAGAAAATGAGGTGCAAAGATAAATCACAATTGAAAAAAAAAAGTATATTTTTTGAATTACCTTATTGGAGGACAATATTATTGAGACATAATTTAGATGTGACGACATAGAGAAAAATATTTGTGAAGGTGTTATTGGAACATTATTGTATATTCCAAGGAAAACAAAAGACACATTGAATTCTCGATTGGATTTGTGTCATATGGGTCTTAAAAAGCCACTTCATCATATTGATAATGGGGATAATTATTTAATTCCTCCTGCATGTCAAAGGAAGAAAAGATAAAGTTTTGTCAAATCTTAAAGGATGTGAAGTTTCCTGATGATATAGGTTGTTGCATAGATGTAAATAAATTGAATATCTAGGGACTTAAAAGTCATGATTATCATGTTCTATTTGAGAGAATTGTTCCTGTTGCCATAAAGGGATTACTTCCAAAGGATGTTGGCGATCCAAGGGTCGAGTTATCTTTGTTCTTTGGAAATTTGTGCTCTAAAGAATTGAACATGAATGAGTTGGATTGCTTAGAGAAGAACATTGCAGTAACTCTTTATAAGTTGGAATGCATTTTTCCACCATCATTTTTTGATGTCATGACTGACCTACCAATTCACTGGCAAATGAGGCAAAACTTGGAGGTCCGGTTCAATATTGATGGATGTATCCTAATGAAATGTTAGTTTAAATAGTATATTTTTTATTCAAAGGTTATTTTCCTATTATAATTCACAATATCATTAGTTTTACTTTGTTTACTATCAGATGTTTACGTGTACTAAAAGGTTATGTGCGTAATAAAGCACACCCAGTAAGGTTCCATGGTAGAAGGATATATGGCTGAAGAATGTATGATATTTTATGCTAGATATTCGGTAGATATGGATTCTAGATTGAATAGAGCAGGTAAATATATGGTACATGCAAGTGATTATTGCAATGGTTTATTAATGTTTAAGAACAATGGTCAATCTATTGGAAGGAATTCCTGGAAAACTATGAACTCTTTTGAAATTCAGCAAGCTCATTTTTACATAGTACAAAATTATGAAGAAGTTAGACCTTGGATTGAGTAAGTATCTTCACTCTTAGTTTTTACTAAAAAATTAATTACAAATTATATGAATTTAATATACTTAATATTTTATAAACATTTTGTACGGAGCACATGAGTTTGAACATGAGGTAGTAAGACTAATGTTTGTCTTATATTTAGGAATATAGACAAGAGGTACAAAGATCAATTCCTAAATGGTTTGAACGTGATATAAGAAAGATGAATATGGATTTTATCAGATATAACAAGGTTGTATTACGCGAATGATCTATTTGTCTAAGGTTGTCAACTTAGGTTGGTTTATTATGTTAAACATAATGACAAGAAAAATTGGTACACCGTGGTTAAAGTGAAGCCAAGAAATATTTTTGTGTTGCCACATGATGAAGATGACTTTGAGCCATATCAACTCAATGAGTTGAGTGATACATGATGACAGTTTGAAGCATAATTTGTAAACCAAGATGAAGAGATTTTAAATAGGGATGATTGTTATATTATATTGATCACAGAACAAGCGGAAGCATAGATGTAATTACAAAGATGAAGGATAGAAAAAGATACACCAGATTTTACTTGGTTCATTAACTTGCTATCAACAAGTTAACTAATCCAAGGGCAAAGGGATAATCTCCCAGTTTTTACTCAATTTATTGAATTCAGCTCTAGTAATACATAGGTAACAGAACCTATACATCAATTTCTACTTTACACAGAAATTACGAATTACCTAACACAATGAAACTAAAACACAGAACGAAGAACATACATCAAGGTATTAATATGAAATCTAAACAGGCAGAATTTCAAACACCTAGCAAATACAATAAGTTAAATCAAAGAAGATAAAAGCAATCTTCTTCACCTTCGTTCAACAGCCCGAGAATAAACCTCTCATCCAAGTTTCATCACAAACCCAACAAAACTCACAAAATCTCCTCAGTAAAGCTTCTTAATCAAAGAAAGGAAAACAAGGAAACTTACCTGGAACCGCAAGACAGTGAACAAGAATAACCTTTTATCAAGAACTCTGTTACCAGGCACTACCTTTGTCAGGAACGAGAGAAAAACCACCAAACCGAGAGAGAGAACTAGGGTTCTTTTGTTAGCCCCTTTTTGAACACACACATACAGCGAGAGAAAAAAAAATAGCTTCTGGAGTATTCTAACTAACTCCCTTATAAAACAGCACAAAGGAAAAAAAAGGATACTAAAGGAAGTGAATGAGCCAAGCCCAACACACACATACAACACTTAACAAAACGCATCGTATTGCTTATCTTGTTTTTACAGAAAATACAATTTTCAAACTCCACCTTATTTTTGGAAAAACAGAGCAAGAACCTAAATAGGAGATTAAACCCAATGCCGACTCAACTATATTCTAAATGCAGCAATTTTCAGTAAATTCAAAGCTTCCCTAAATTTACTAACAGGAACAACTTTAGTAAAAATGTTAGCAGGATTACATGCAGTATCAATCTTTTCTACCTTAACTTGATTATTAGCAATTATATCTCTAATGAAATGCAACCTAACATCTATATATTTGGTTCTTTCATGGTAAGCACAGTTTATGGACAAATGTATGGCACTTTGAGAATCACAAAATACCTGAGGGATACCTGAACTCAAACCAATTCAAAGGTAATACCTTTTAGCCAAAGAGCCTCCTTTACGGCTTCTGTCAAAGCCACATATTCAGCTTCTATAGTGGACAAAGCCACTATGTGTTGTAAGTTGGCCTTCCAACTAACAACATTACCTCCAACAGTAAATACAAGGCCAGTGAGGGACCTTCTTTTATCAAGGTCTGCAGCATAATCTGAGTCACAAAAACCCTTAAAAGAAAAATCATTAGAATCACAGGCAGAAAAATGCAAACAATGACTAGAGGTACCATGTAAGTATCTAAATAACCATTTAATAGCATTCCAATGTTCCTTACAAGGTCTAGTCATAAACCTACTTACCACACTAACACCATAGGCTATGTCAGGCCTAGTGCTAATCATAGCATACATCAAACTTCCTATGACATTAGCATAGGGCACATTTTCCATGTGCAACAATTCCTTAGTGGACAAATCACCTACAACAAATTTTAGTTTGAAGTGTGCCCCCAAGGGTACATTTACAGGTTTACTCATATGCAAAGAGAAAAGTTTTATGATCTTCTCAACATAATGGGACTGAGAAAGAGATAGATGCCTGCTCTTTCTGTCCCTAACAATATCCATGCCAAGAGTTCTCTTAGCAGGGCCTAAGATTTTCATATCAAACTCTTTAGTAAGCATACTTTTCAAATTTTCAATTTCATTACAGTCTTTAGAAGTAATTAACATATCATCTACATAGATAAGCAGATAAACATAGCAGCCATCATTCAAACATTTAAAATACACACAATGGGCAAAACTACATCTATCAAACCAATGGGACAGCACAAAAACATCAAATCTCCTATACCACTGCCTAGGAGACTGCTTCAGACCATAAATGGATTTCTTAAGCAAACACACCTTACCTTCTGAGCCTTTCTTTACAAACCCTTCAGGTTGCTCCATAAAGATCTGCTCAACTCTAAGTCAAAGACATCAACAATTGATAATATCAGCCTGATTGAGGTGTGTTTGACTACAGGAGAGAAAATCTCATGATAATCATGAAAGATAAGGCCTTGAAGCCCGAAGGCATGTGAGAAAACAAAATTTTTTTCAAGCAGAAACACACATACCACACAAGAATTATTCTTTAGGACATATATGTTACCTTGTTTATATTCGGAATTTGATGATCAAGGATAGGCTTGAAGATACAAGCCCTCTAATGTTGATCCACACTACTTCTTGTCAAGACTCAAGAACACTTCTTGAAGGCTACCAACAAACACCAAAGGAGGCAGGCTAGGCACACCAATGGAGAGGAAGAAGGTTAGGTTTTAAAGTTTTTTTACTTATCTAAGAGTCTCACCAATAGATGATATTGGTGGCTGAATATTCAGCCAAAACTCACACAAAGGGGCACGTGAAAATAGAGGAAAGTAGATAGGGTTTTTCCTCTAAAAACTATTGGAGAACTATGATCACAATAGCACACTTTATAGAAGAGTTTGAGTCAGATTTTTTAACCAAAAATTCTGATCATGAAGCATCCCACACGTGAAGAAAAGATAGAGTTGCTGCATTTCAAAAATTGCCAACAACCTCCTATCTTATCCTCCTAAGACCAAGTCAATTACTTGGGATTTATTTTTGCCAAATGATAATCATATATCAGCCGTATGTAAGCCCATAATCACCCCTCAAACTTCTTCCTAAAATCTAGGACATGATCATGATAAGATGCTAGTTGAATTCAAATTTAAATCTAGTTCTTATCTTCTCCTTTTGATATGAAACTAACTACTATAGTTAATTCATATTTAAATTCAAAATTTAAATTATCAAATTTAAATATTAGATAATTAATTTAACTATTTAAATTAATTAATAATGTCTTGGACTATCCAAGCCCATTAATTCCATTCATGCGCCCCTCTCTCTTTAAGATAAGTATCCAAACTCTTTCTTGGGCCAACAACTATTATTAGGCCCAAAACCTTTAATGCTATAATGTCATGACAATAAAGTGTTAGTGTGTGATTCATTAGGCCCAACATAGCTACTGACATAAATGAGTTTGGGCCCAACAAGGCCAGTACTCATTTAATGACAACACAAAGCACTAGCAATGCTTTGTTGCCCCAGAACTAGTTAGGTAAATGACAAGATCATCCTATTAAATCTATTTGTTTTCCGTATGTATTTCCTTTCGTCTTGGTTACCTTCCCATAAAACCTAGGGTAAAGAAATGTATCAGCCCTTGCGGTCTAGGCTAAGCTTTAATACGAAATAGGGAGTCTCCAATTTTACTGACTCTAAAGGCAAATCATCGCATGATTTCTTTTACTATGCATAGATTCCCGAGTCCCGTAAATGTCATCCCGATTTCTCCGATTTACAGATAACCTAATCTCTCGCAGAGATTTGACGAATTCCTTCAGCTAATCACCCTAGACTCGTGTTCTTTCAGGACATGCCCAAAGGTATACCTATGTATCTCCATGTTTCAGGCAGATGAGGTATACAATCAAAGCATGTCTTCTAGAACACAGTCCAAGTGAAAACTTCTGGTCTAAGGAAAGACACACCCAAATAATAAGAGACTACGTTAATGATACTATCTGTGAGATTTCCTCATAGAGTCTCTTTGTGGGTCCGTTCAGTGCGAGCTATACCCTTATAGGTCCACCCACGACTTTAGCTAAGACATCTCCATGTCTGTAGCTCATGAGGTCTTTACCTTGTATCTGCATACAAGTAGTTAATCTGTGCTAGTCTTACCCGAAATCATTGATCCCCATTCTCAGTGTCTCTAGAATAGGAACTTAAAATTTAGGAGTAGACATCTGGTATCCTTGAATCCTCATGATCGAGATCCCATCACTGATACTCAAGAGATACCTATTCTATTCCAAGGGTTTTATCTAGTTGCTCATATATTAATAATGATATTGAGACAGAATATGAAACATGATAAAGAACGCTTATAATTTATTCATGACAATATGAAAAGTACATGTACGTCCTAATCTAATGAAAACATTGTCTCTAGGACATCCATATACTAACAATCTCCTACATGGCCTAGAGCCAATCAGACCTAAGTCGTAAACCCAAAGCCTCATAATGACTATCAGGTTTTCTCTGAGAAACATCATTTGTCAGAGAGTTGGCTAGGTTATCATCTGTGAGAATATAATCCATCTTTACATCCATTTTATCAATGATCTCTCTAATCAGGTGATATCTGCGGAGCAGTGCTTAGATCTTTGATGAGTCCTAGTTTCCTTTGACTGCGCAATGGCCCCAGTGTTGTCACAATACAACTGTATGGGCTCATCCACGCTTGGAACCACCCGTAGTTCAGATATGAACTTCTTGATCCAGATGGCCTCCTTGGCTGCTTCTGAAGCGGCTATGTACTCAGCTTCTGTCGTAGAATCTGCTGTAGTCTCCTGCTTGGAACTCTTCCAAGATACTGCTCCACCATTTAAGGTGAATACGAACCCTGACTATGACTTGCAGTCATCTACCCCACCATAGACTAGAAACGCATCCTTAGTTCTTCTCAAGTACTTAAGGATGGTCTTGACTGCTGTCTAATGACCCTCTCCAAGATCTGACTGGTATCTGCTAGTACTGCTCAAAGCATATGAGACATCTGGTCTTGTACATATCATGGCATACATGATGGACCCAATAGTCGAAGCGTATGGAATTCTACTCATGCGGTCTTTCTCAGGCTGTGATTTAGGACACATAACCTTGGAAAGATGTACCCCATGACTGACGGAAAGAAAACCCCTTTTCGACCCTTCCATGCTAAATCTTCTTAGCATCTTGTCAATATACATGGATTGAGATAATCCTAGCAGCCTTTTAGATCTATCTCTGTAGATCTTTATACCAAGTATAAAGGCCGCTTCTCCCAAATCCTTTATGGTGAAGCTTTCTGAAAGCCAGTCTTTAGTTGTTTGTAATGTGGGGATGTCATTTCCTATTAGTAGTATGTCGTCTACATAGAGTACTAAGAAAATAACATTGCTCCCACTATCCTTCTTGTAAACACAAGTTTCATCCTCGTTCTTGATGAATCCGTTACTTCTAACAATTTCATCAAAACGAATATTCCAACTTCGTGATGTTTGCTTTAGCCCATATATCGACCTCTGGAGCTTGCATACCATATGTTCTTGGCCTTTGGATTCAAAACCTTCAGGTTGTGTCATGTACACTTCCTCCTTCAAGAATCCATTCAAGAAGGTAGTCTTGACATCCATTTGCCAAATCTCATAATCGTGATATGCTGCTATGGCAAGCATGATCCTAATAGATTTGATCATGGCAACGGGTGAGAAAGTCTCATCATAGTCAACACTTGTCTTTGACAATATCCTTTCGCAACCAACCTAGCTTTATAGGTTCGAACGTTGCCATTTGCATCAGTCTTTCTCTTAAAGACCCACTTATTACCGATAGGAATTTTTTCTTGCAGTTGTGGAACCAAGGTCCATACCTTGTTTTGATACATCGAATCTATTTCAGATTTCATGGCTTTTAGCCATTTAGAGGAGTCAACGTCCTTGACTGCCTCCTTATAGTTACTTGGTTCATTATCCTCTACGGTTTGTTGATTCTCAATCACAAACCCATACCTCTCAGGTGGATAGATGACCCTAGTAGACCTATGAAGTTGTGTGTTTACTTCTCCATTGGAGAACGTCGCCTGCGGTGCAGACTCGGGTTCCTCAATCTGTTCTTGTGGTCCTTGAACTTCTTCAAGATCAATTTTACTCCCACTGGCTCCTTGAGAGAGTAAATCATTCTCATGGAATTCAACATTTTTGGACACAAACACCTTGTGTCCATCCAATGAATAAAAGTAGTATCCCTTAGTACCTTTGGGATACCCCACAAATAGATATTTGGTGCTTTTAGCCCTAAAGTTGTCTGATGTCAAAGATTTCACATATGCTGGCGATCCCCATACTCTGAGATAACTCAGGTTGGGTCTCTTACCATTCCATATCTCATATGGAGTGGTCTGAACAGATTTAGACGGTATCCTATTTAGAAGGTATGCCGCCGTGTCTAAGGCATATCCCCAAAACAATTTTGGAAGTTGAGTCTCACTCACATAGACCTGACCATGTGTAACAAGGTTCTGTTTCTCCTTTCAGAGACACCATTTTGGTGTGGTGTGTAAGGTGCAGTAAGCTGCGAGAGGATTCCATTCTCTCTCAGATAATCCTGAAACTCATGGCTTAGATATTCACCACCACGATCTGATCATAATGTCTTAATCAATTTTCCACGCTGTTTCTCTACTTTATTCCTATACTCCTTGAACTTTTCAAAGGCCTCGGATTTATATCTCATCAGGTAAACATACCCAAATCTTGATTTATCATCTGTAAAGGTAATGAAATAGGAGTATCCTCCTCTAGCCTCTATAGACATTGGGCCACAAACATCAGAGTGAATGAGTTCTAATAACTCATTAGTCCTATGACTTTTAAGCCCTTTGGGCTTGTGACAAGTCATTTTCCCTTTTAGACAAGATTCACATTTTCCATAGGATTCCAAATCCATGGAATCTAGGTATCCATTTGCATGCATCCTAGACAATCTTGTTTCATTTATGTGCCCTATTCTACAGTGCCACATATAAGATTGATTATCTATCCTAGGTTGTTTCACATTGACATTCAGAACTTCTGTTCCCGTTTCTAAAACATATAAGCCATTTACCAAAGAAGTAGTAGCATAAACCATATCATTCACAATGATAGAAAATGTACCATCCCTAATAGTAAAAGAAAAACCATCTCGTTCTAAACAAGAAATTGAAATAATGTTTCTAGAAATGTCCGGAACATAAAGGCAATTATTCAAATGCAATAAAAGGCTCGTAGGCAAAATGAGGTCTGTATCTCCAACAGCTTGAGCAGCAACTCTTGCTTCATTACCAACGTGGAGGTCAACCTCATTCTTCTCCAATCTCCTGAAACTCTTAAGTACCTGCAACATATTGCAGATGTAAGAACCACAACTGGTATCTAATACCCATGAAGTCGGATTAGCAGAAAAATAATTGATCTCAATCATGTAAATACCTGAGGCAGAAGCATTATTATGTTTCTTGTCCTTCACACTCTTCAGGTAGTCTGGACAGTTTCTCTTCCAATGGTCAGTCTTGCCACAGTGGAAGCACACACCATCGCTTTTGTCCTTAGGTGCACTCTTACCCTTCTTGTTGCCCTTCTTCTTCTTGGGTTTTCCTTTGGGCTTAAGGGAGTTTCCTTTTGCAGGCTCCTTAGCCTTACCCTTGGCCTTATTAGGCCCACCAATCAGAAGAGAGTGTGTCTTATCTTTTTTGATAGACACCTTAGCAGTTGTTAACATACTTAACAACTCAAGCAAGCTCACAAGCATCCCATGCATGTTATAATTCATAATGAATTGACTAAAGGAAGATGGCAGTGATGTGAGGACTAAGTCATTACTTAGCTCGACATCCATCACGAAGCCTAGATTTCCTAGCTTCTTAATGAGCCCAATCATCTTAAGAACATGACTGCTCACACTCATGCTCTCAGACATCCTACACGAGAACAATTCTTGAGAGGCCTCATACCTCTCATGTCTGCCTTTAACATCATACAACTCCTTGAGATGCAAGATGATAGAGGGAGCATCCATATGCTCATGCTGCTTTTGTAGCTCAGGCGACATGGATGCCAACATGATGCATACTGCCATTGTATTGTCATTCATGGGCTGTTTATGAGCTTCCATATTGTAGAACTCATAATCAGCTTCCCCTTCCTTAGGAGCTATGGGTAAATTACCTTCTAGGACATAAGTGATTTTCTCGGCCCTAAGAACAATTCTCAGGTTCCGATACCAGTCCGTAAAATTTGAACCGTTCAGTTTGTTCGTATCAAGAATAGAGCGCAGTGACAATTGATTAGTCATACTATTAACTGAGAAAATGTAAAGATAAACTAATCAATATATTGTCATGAAATAAGAACAAATTATTAAAGACTTTAAATAACATGCCCCTCCTACTATTTTATCTAAGTCAATTACCCTTGTTATTTTGACTTCGGGTTATTTTATCTTAAAATTACCTTAGTGGGATTAAGACTACGTTTATTTATTTTAATCTTCGTCTGAGACCGCAAAATTAAACTAAATAATGGGTTGATCCTTATCAACAGTATCTCATACCTTCTCTTAGCATCAGGTTGACAACTCCTTGTCACTCAGTGGTGCATCTCATGCAACCAACCTGACATTATTACCCCAAATACATAAGCCCGGCTGAGCCTGCAACTCATGCATTCAGTTAAGCACTAATCAACACCTTAAGTGTCTTACACTTCTAATACTGCTCTTATTCAACGAAACATGGGTCCCAACTGAGTTGTGGCGCACCACCATGTAGAGGAATTTCGAGTGGCATTGGTGGTGGGAGGTAATCATATGCTTAATAATTGATTCCTTTTAAGGGTTTCTTTTATTTTAATGGGTCTCATCAAACGTGTAAGTACTATTATCATGCTAGTCGTATCCTATATCAAACATCTATCTGATTACACTAGTCGCTTTTGGACATGCATAATAAAACATCCATTCGTGATACTCTATCTCATGCATACTAGTCATTTTTAAAACATACAAGCATATAAAACAAATTTTATATGAGATAGTCATGGTGCTCGTGCATTCTTTCTTCTTGCTCCTAGGCCGCAGCTCCATCATGAAATCTTTCATGCCTAAACGCCACTAGCCTAATTTTTCTAATTACAAAATAATTAAAGAAACTCCAATACATCTTTGGAGGAACAAAAGAATACACAAAATTTAAAATTCAAAATTACAACTCCAATTTAAACTAAAACAAAATTTGAATTCAAATTTAAAACATTTAAATTCAAATATTTAAATTCAAAATTTAAATTCGAGCACCATGACCATCCTCTTCCATATCTGCACTTTAAAGGTTAGACAACTAACAAGCACACAATATTATTATTTCTGAAATGACCAAAATATGCATCCAAATACATAATTCAAATTTTTGTTGATTCTTTCTCAAAGAACACAAAATTAAATCATACAATCAACTATTTATATACATATAGACTTGTATGAGAAATTTTGTCACAAAAATATTATGTTATGCTCATGAACAATTCATTATAACAAAAAATAAC
>PYAF01002592.1:230864-252494 GCA_007407185.1 Glycine tomentella
GCCTTAAAACCCAACGCAAAATCTTTAGAGAGAAGGCAGAGCTTTTAGAGAGAAGGCAGAGCTTTTAGAGAGAAGCTGGAATAGTGCAAATAGTGAAATTTTGGGGTTTAAAAGGAGTGGGAACCGCCCAGAATTGGGCAGCACTGGAGCCGCCCAAAACCAGGCGGTTCTACCCCCTTGGAACCGCCTGGTTTTGGGCGGCTCCAGTGCTGCCCAATTCTGGGCGGTTCCCACTGCCCCAGATTGGTAAATAGTTTTGAAACCGCCCCAAATGCGTAATTTTTTATTTAATTTGTATTATTTAGGTTCTTTTGCCGTGCTTATGGACGTCAAACAACTTCTCAAAAATCAATGAAGCTTAATAAACCTAATGGTGAAGCTAAGGAAGTTCAATTTAAATTCGAACACCTTGGTCCTTTTTGTTTCTTATGTGGTATCCTTGGAAATGTTGATGAAAATTGCAGGAAATTAATTTTTGCTGCTTACAAATGACAATGACAGAAGAGG
The DNA here is from genome assembly GCA_007407185.1 of Glycine tomentella. NCBI lineage: Eukaryota > Viridiplantae > Streptophyta > Magnoliopsida > Fabales > Fabaceae > Glycine > Glycine tomentella. The sequence continues at coordinate 231,372 of PYAF01002592.1, forward strand.
CTGGGGGCGAACTTGTGTGCCGATGACCGTAGCTACGGTGGGAGTCGAAGATCCAGATGCCTTCGTGAGGAATGAGAAGCTGATGATTGGAAGAGTCTAATCATTACAGGTAAATTTAATTATGCTATTAATGGTCATAATTCAGCCACCATAATTATTTCCAATCAAGAAACAGACAAAAAGCAGACATCATATATGATAGAATTATTTCACAATCCTCACCTGATCTCTCCTAATAATGCATCCCAATCAATACCAACAACAGATTCTATGGAGGTTGATTCTTCTTATTCAAATGGCACAATCATTAATAATCAAGAGCTAATTATTATAGATAAAAAGAGACATTTGGTTGGGGATGAAGGTGGTCACGTCACAACTTCCACACACGACCAAATCCTAACAACCCATGCAACTGCAACCCAAAAAAACATTGCTCTTGGCTAGTATTTTTATTGGGAAGCCCTGGCAACCAGGCCCGCTAGGGACAATGACTTTTCTCAGCTGGAATTGTCGGGCCTGGGAAACCCGAGCACGGTTCCAACTCTCTGTGATTTGGTTCGTTCATACCACATTGATGTTTTATTTCTTTGTGAAACTTTGGTGGCTGCTTCTCGTATTGAAGACATTAGAGCACAACTTGATTTTGATTTGTGCTTTGTTGTGAACTGTTGGATTAAACTTTAATAATAATAAATTAGATATGTGAAGAGTCATATTCCTAGGTGAAGATATGAATGTTTTTAAATTGCTCCCACTTGCTATTACTTATAAATAGCATATCATATAAAAGGCCAATGTGTGGCTTGACAGACCATTATCTAAATACATCAGAAGTATTCTATCAGAGAGATTGTTGTGTGTTTGTGTGAGTGCACCAGTGTGTGTGAGGACCTGTGATACCACAAATTGGTATCAGAGTGTGAGAAAATGGAGAGTGGGCCAAGTAGTAGTCTGCCACTACCCCGCCTTACAAAGGCTAATTACGAAAACTGGAGTATCTAAATGAAAACTCTTTTGGGAGCCCATGATAGTTGGGAGGTTGTCCATGGTGGTTTCGAGGAACCAACATCCACAACAGGATATACAGCGACGCAGAACAAGACATTGAAGGAGACGAGGTTGAAAGACAAAGGGGCGTTGTACATGTTATTCTGGACTGTTGATGATTCCGGGTTTGAGAAGATCGTTGGTGCAACAACTTCAAAGGAGGCGTGGGACATTCTTGCAAATGTCTACAAGGGATCCTATCGAGTTAGACAAGTTCAACTTCAAACTCTCCGTGGAGAGTTGGAAGGAATAAAAATGAAGGAAGGAGAAGGGGTATCCGGTTTCATCAGCCGGGTCCAGACCGTGGTAAATCAACTAAACAAAAATGGAGAGGTGTTGTCCGATGCCAGAGTGGTGGAGAAAATTATGAGGTCTCTCACTGACGACTTCGAGAATGTTGTATGCGCGATTGAGGAGTCAAAGGACCTAGCAACGCTCACCGTTGACGAACTTGTTGGTTCCTTGTAGGCACATGAACAAAGAAAGAAAAAGAAGAAAGAAGAGTCACTGGAGCAAGCACTCCAGACAAAAGCTTCAATCAAAGACGAGAAAGCGCTCTATTCTCACAATTTCCAAGATAGATGTCGTGGCCGAGGTGGATGTGGACATGACCGAGGTGGTAGAGGCCGAGGTCAAGAAGGAAGGAATAAGGAGCAGGCTGAATCAAGTCAGCAGAATTGGCGATGCCGAGGTCGTGGAAGAGGCCGACATTCAAATCCATCGAATGTAGAATGTTTTAAATGCGGAAAGTATGGACATTACTCGAGAGATTGCAACTCGGACAGATGTTACAACTGTGGTCGAGTCGGACATTTTGCGAAGGATTGCCGAGATGAAAGAATAAATGAAACTTCAAACCTTGTTATAGAAGGAGAAGTAAGAGATCAAGGAATTCTGATGATGATTAGAAATGAAGTCAACCAGGGATCCGAGATGGAATTGTATCTAGACACTGGTGCAAGCAATTATATGTGTGGGCATAAGCATTTGTTCAGTAATCTGAGACAAATAGAAGTCAGACATGTTTCGTTTGGAGATGCTTCAAAGGTTGATGTCAAAGGCCGAGGTACGATTTGTTTCTTGTAGAAAGATGGACGAATTGGGCGCATCCGAGATGTCTATTATGTGCCCGATCTAAAACGTAATATTCTTAGTGTGGGACAACTAATGGAGAATGGCTACTCGATTCTCATGACAGGCCGAGTTCTCCTCTTAAAGGATAAACAAGGACGTTTGATAGTTTGAGTTCAGATGGAGAAAAATAGAATGTTCAAACTAATGTTGAGGAGTGTGCAGGTCGGCTGTTTGCAAACTGAGATGAGTGATGAAGTATCCTTATGGCATCGCCGGTTTGGGCATCTTCACTACGGAGGCCTGGCCGAGATGATGAACAAGAAAATGGTGGATGGGTTACCGAGTTTGAACTGTAAAAAGAGATTTTGTGAAGAATGTGTGCTAAGCAAGCATGCTAGGAGTCCATTTCAAAAGACGATCAAATACAGATCTCAACAACCACTAGAACTAATTCATACCGACTTGTGTGGACCCATCTCTCCTGGGTCTCTCAGTGGAAAAAGGTATTTTGTCTCGTTTATAGACGATTTTAGTCGTAAAACTTGGGTGTATTTGCTGGAAGAAAAATCCAAAGTGCTTGAAGTATTCAAGAGTTTTAAGATGATGATAGAAAATGCAACTGGAAGGTGAATCAAGTCGATCCGTTCTGACCGAGGTGGGGAGTACACATCAATTGCATTTAAAAGGTATTGCGAGGAGCATGGGATAAGAAGGTTATTAACTGCACCGTACTCACCACAACAAAATGGAGTAGTTGAGAGGAAAAATCGTACCATTCTTGACATGGTAAGATGAATGTTAAAAACGAAGAAAATGCCTAAGGAGTTTTGGGGGGAGGCCGTACTGTGTGCTGTGTATGTGCAGAATCGCTGTCCGCATTCCAGTCTGAATGGAAAAACCCCACAGGAAGCATAGACGGGTCAGAAGCCATCAGTAGGCCATTTCAGAGTCTTCAGAAGTGTTGCTTATGCACACATCCCTGATCAGCAAAGAACCATGTTGGAAGACAAGAGCAGGAAATTTATTTTAATTGGATATGATGAAAAGACAAAGAGATACAAGTTGTTGAATCCCGGCACCAAGAAAGTAATAATAAGTCGAGATGTGAAAGTTAATGAAGAAGATGAATGGAACTGGAGCACTTCATCCGAGGTCATCTTAGATCCCGGACAGACGCTTACTCAACAAGAAAAGAAGGCGGATCACCAAGTTGGATCCCGTCAAGAAGTGAGACATCTGATGAAGATGAGATGAGACAACCCCGAATGAGGAGTTTGCAGGACCTGTATGATTCAACTAATGAAGCTCACCTTATTTGTTTGTTGACAGATTCTGAAGAAATAACATTCGAAGAGGCAATCCGAGATGAAAAATGGCAAACCGCCATGAATGAAGAAATCAAGGCCATTGAACGGAATGAAACTTGGGAGTTGACCGAGCTACCAAAAGGAAGTCAGCCCATTGGAGTTAAATGGTTTTATAAGAAAAAGATGAATACTAAGGGAGAGGTAGAACAATATAAAGCCTGACTGGTAGCTAACGGGTATAAACAAAAGGCAGGAATAGACTATGACGAAGCGTTCGCACCCGTTGCAAGAATGGACACAATCAGACTATTGATCTCGCAAGCAGCACAATTTGGATGGCTGATTTACCAAATGGATGTCAAGTCGGCATTTCTGAATGGTGTACTTGAAGAGAAAGTGTATCTCGAACAACCCCCGGGATACTTGAAAGCCGGAGAAGAAAAGAAAGTGTTAAGATTGGAGAAAGCTTTGTACAGACTAAAACAGGCACCGAGGGCTTGGAATACTTGCATTGATGCATACTTCAAGCAGGATGGTTTTGAACAATGTCCTTATGAGAATGCCCTCTATATTAAGAAAAACGGAGATGATTTGTTGCTTGTAGCTTTATATGTTGATGACTTGATCTTTATAGGGAACAATGAAGAAATGGCACAAGAGTTCAAGAAAAGAATGTCAAAAGAATTCGAAATGACTGATCTTGGCCTGATGAGATACTTTCTCGGTTTGGAAGTCAGACAAGACAAAGTCGGAATATTTGTCTCTCAGGAGACTTATGCTAAGGGAATATTGAAAAGGTTTAATATGTCGGATTGTAACCCGGTTTCAACTCCTATGGAACCCGGTTCAAAACTTTCAAAGTATGATGGAGGAGAACGTGTTGATCCAAGAAACTATAGAAGCTTGGTGGGTTGCTTGAGATATTTAACATGTACGAGGCCGGATCTGTGTTTAAGTGTTGGAATTATAAGTCGGTTTATGGAAGAGCCGAGTTACTCTCATTGGAAAGTGGCTAAAAGGATTCTAAGATATATTCAAGGAACAATCTCTCAAGGACTTCTCTACTCAAAGTCGGAAAATTACAGGTTAAAAGGCTACTCGGACAGTGACTGGTGTGGAGACGTGGACGATAGGAAGAGCACGGCTGGTTATGTATTCTTTATGAAAAACATAGCTTTTGCCTGGATGTCAAAGAAGGAACCAATTGTGACTCTATCAACTTGTGAAGCCGAGTACGTTGCGGCATCCTGGTGCATTTGCCATGCAGTTTGGTTGAGGAGTCTGTTGGAAAAGCTGGGACGAGTTCAAGACAGTCCAACCGAGATCCGAGTAGATAATAAGTCAGCAACCAAGTTAGTTAAGAACCCGATCAATCACGAAAGGAGCAAGCATATCGACGTCAGATTCCACTTCATCCGAGATCAAGTAAAAGGAAAGAAGGTGGAGTTACTTCATGTGGCAAGCCGAGATCAAGTCGAAGATGTTTTCACGAAGCCATTACAGACATTGCTGCTGGAAAATTGTAAGAAGATGTTGGGGATGAAAGACGGAAGAAATATTTAAAGTTTATGGGGGGATTTTGTTGGATTAAACTTTAATAATAATAAATTAGATATGTGAATAGTCATGTCCTTGGGTGAAGAAGTTACTCATGTGAAGAGTCATGTCCCTAGGTGAAGAGTTACTCAAGTGAAGAGTCATGTCTTTAAGTTTCTTTAAGTTTACGTTAGTAGACAATTTATTAGATATGAATGTTTTTAAATTGTTCCCACTTGCTATTGCTTATCAATAGCATCTCATGTAAAAGCCAATGTGTGGCTTGGCAGACCATTATCTAAATATATCAGAAGTATTCTACCAGAGAGATTGTTGTATGTTTGTGTGAGTGCATCAGTGTGTGTGAGGACCTGTGATACCACATGAACTCCATTGGCAAAAGTGGAGGTTTGGCCCTTTTCTGGAAGAACCCTTTTTGTCTGCCATCTAATTAGTTACTCTCAAAACTTCAGAAACGTCTAGGTACATGCCACAATGAGGAAAGCTTCTTATGTACCTTTCTGGAGATTAACTGGTTGTTATGGTTTTTCCAGAAAGGGACATAAGCAGTGGCGGAACCATGTTAAAATAAGCTATGGTTGTGATATTATCTAAAAAATAAAATTTGTAGTTATTGAGTGACATATTTTTTTTAATAATTATATATATTTATATAATTAATTAGAATTAAAAATAAAATTTGGCATTACCTAAAAATAAAATTTAACACTACTTAACATTTGGCATTATCTAAAATTTAAAGCTGGCTCCGCCACTGGATATAGGAAAGATCTTGGAACTTGATATGTGACCTAGCTGCTGATACATCTCTTCCCTGGTTAATCTTTGGTTACTTTAATGACTTTCTCTCTAATGACGAGAAAATAGGTTTTGTTAACCACCCTCTTGGCTTCTTAGAGGTTTTCGTGAGACTCTTTTAGAATGCAATCTTCATGACCTTCCCATGGAATGATATTAATTCACTTTGGTTAGAAGGCTTGTGAACATGATGGAGTAGAGGAAGAAGGGGATAGAGGCCTTGCAACTTTGGAATGGATTGACCTTTTCCTTAATTTCAGATTACTTAGTGGTCTATCCTCAAAATCTGACCACGCATCTATCATTCTCAACCTTGATGGCATTCATAGAAGAGGCTTTAAAAGGCAATTTCGTTTTGAGAATGCTTGGCTACTTGATCCTAACTTGAATGATGTGGTGGTGAGAGGTTGGTCTTCTTCTCAATTTGATAACTTTCTTGTTCCAAGGAGATGGATGATTAGGGAAGGACTATCAGAAGGAATTTTTCTAATAAAATTGATGCCTCTAGAAGAGATTTGGAGGACACTCATCTCTCCAATAATTTTCAAGATGTTGCTCATTTTGTGGAACTCAAATCCAAATTAGGCGCACTCATTGCTCAAGAAGAAACGTATTGGCGTCAGAGAGCAAATATTTTTTGGTTGAAGGATGGTGATGTAAATTAAAAGTTTTTTCACTCCTCAGCCTCCTCAAGGAAAAAATCGAATTTTATCTCGTCTCTCACTTGTGAAAATGGCTCTATTGCTCGTGGCCATAGTGACAAATGTGATGTATAGCAATTTCTTATTTCAAAAAACTTTTGACTTTGGATAGTTCTTGTAATGATTTTATGCCAGTTATTAATAATATCTCCTTGTGTGTTTCTGCCAATGATAATGACTCTCTTTTGGCCACTTTTTCTATTAAGGAATTTTAATCAACTCTCTTTGAAATGAAATCTGACAAATCCTCAGGCCTTGATGGCCTAAACCCTGCTTTCTTGAAGAGATTCTGGCTCTTGTGTGGTCTTGAAATTTTCCACACAGGCATTACATGGGTCAAAACTGGTAACTTTCCCCTCAGGTCAACAACACCACCATTGTTCTTATTCCCAATTATTTCCAAAGTTCTTACTAATTGTTTGAAACATTTACTCCCTCAGTGCATCTCTTTTGAACAATTAGCTTTTGTTGAAGATCGTGTTATGCTGCCATCCTAAGTTATCCACCACATGAGATGTAAAATAAAAAATAAAAACACAACATTGGCGTGGTTCATTGCTGATTTGATACTAAGCAAAATTACAACTAAAAATATATGATATGGTGCCAAAATTTTTTTGTACGTGTGTACATCTTGGCTAGGGTATATCCACATTCCACACTCATTCGGGTCCATCATTTCTTGGGACAATAACATTGTCTTCTGGGGCAGATGCCCTCCTGAACACCGATCCTAGTTGAATTCCAGCACCTGCACGAGAACTTTCTTGGCCAGAGTGGCTATTATCACCTCTTTGTCCTTTTTTCTTTGCCTTTTGTGCCCAACCTACAAGACGTGCTTGCACTTGTTCATCAAATATGGCCTTCTTAAAGTGAGTTCCCATCTACATTGTGTGTAACATGTGTTAGAATGTCAATGCAAAGAGACCTTTAATTTTAAATATAAGAAAATTGGTTTGCAATTGAGATTGTTGGAAGGAAACTCAAAACTCACCTGTGTAACGATTGCATAAAGGGGCATGGTACTATAGCTACATAGTAACTGAATAAATACCCTACGAACCCAAACAAAAAGGGGTAAGGAAGACATTCAAATTTAGAATGCACGTGGAAAGAAGTCAAAATACAAAGAAATTAATGAAGATAATTTGAGAAATAAGGAAGTAATTTGGTTGGTTGGAATCTCATGAATACAAAAAATAGGTGATTGGAAGGAAATGGATCTCTTCATGCGAACATTTTGTACTATCCCTTTCTTAAAAAAAAAAATCAAATAGGTGAGTACATTTACAAAGTATTGTAGTTACCCAATAATGAGCCTTGGAACAATGTAACGAACCCGCCCCATTATACAGGAGTCAAAGCCATATGTAACCTGAGAAACAAACTAAAAAGGTTATATTCATTAAAATTATGGGGAAAAAAAACAAATAAAAAACCAAAAGGGAAAACTAAAATGGAAAAGCAAAGGAAAACATAAATTGTGCTTTATTAATCCAATATGCTCACCCATATCCAAAAGAAAAATGCAATCTCAAAAGCATTTTGGAAGAGGATGAAGTGAATCAAGAAGAGGACAATGTGCGGACGATTAAACCAGAAGTGGTCATCTCTTGGTTGAACAACTAATTCACCTTCTATGGCCGAATGCTTCTCAGCTACTTCATGAGCTAGTTGGATTATTACATGCTCCAACTTAGTACCCACAGCAAGTAGAAGCTGAAGAATGCAAACCAACAAAAGAAAAATTAATTAAAGAGGAAGATATATACAAGGTTGGGAGACAAACAATCATAGAGAATTAATGTGTAGACATGCTATGCATACACTGTTAACAAGAAATCAAAATTGATAGAGGGGTAAGTGGGTAACACTTGTATTAATACATGACCCTTCTATAGGTAGAATTTTAATTATGGAAAACAGAAAAAGAAATTTTACAAACGACTCATTTAAGCGCAAAATTTAATCAAGAATATAGAAATTTAACTAGTAAAGTATATATGTTGCTTACTATTGGTAAATAATTACCTATCCTACAAGAACATCCAATTCCATCCATTTACCACCACTAAGAGAAAAAAATAGATATATCATTAACACATGACATGTTACGTACAGTAATGTAGTTCTAATTGGATTTTGAAGGATATTATAGACCAATTTACTACAAGCCAAGAAACAGTTTTGCTCTTGAATTGTACTTATTCAGAAATTAAGATATGATGATGTGTTAACGGTTAGAGTAAAATAAACGTACACAGAAAAGAACCAATCAAATTTATCAATATACTTACAATGAGAGGAATGAAAGAAATCCAGAAATATGAGTTCCAACCTGGAAAAGTAAACCAAACATCTTAATTTTGAGAGTCAAATTAATTTTCTTTGAATAGAAAAGCCAAAACATGCAATTGAACCACCACTCCTTATAGGCAAAGGTATATCATTATTGTTTTTTTTATAACTCAGGTATCGTTATTGTTAATGATCCTTATTGATCACACTTGAAATTAATTACGTAGACAATTTATATCCTTCACATCCTTTTTTTATGTGCAAGCATATTTTATTTACATTTATATCATCAACAAAAGCACAAAAATAGATTAGTAGGAAATTGCTACATTCGTAAACAATTTCACATGGTATAAAATTACCAACAAAATTGATCACTTAGATCGATGAAGGCCATAAGTAGAAACACAAAACAGGTTCTGGATCCCAGTTTTGGGCACCACAGAGAAGCTTCAAACATAGCAGAGCCAATTAGACTGTTATATAACATCTACAAATTGGGTTAGGTGGGCCATTGGGTTTATTATTAAAATGATAAAAAAATTGAAAAAACAAAAAAAAAATGAAAATTAATATTCTAACTCAAAAGTCTAAATTATATTGTAAGTATATCCACTAAATCGCATTAAATGCTTTTTTTAATGCTGACTATTATATTAGGTGTTGTTTCAAAAAAAAAAAAATTATATAGTTGGATGGGATTAGATATGAGATTATCAAACCCTATTCTCAACTTGACAAATTCATGAACCCAACACAAATCAAATATTTGGTTGGGTCACATCAGATTAGTTGGGTCAAGTATACCCATGATCACCATGCATGATCCATCCATGTTGTCAAGAAACCACAAAATTATAGTACAAAAATAATAATTGGGGTTTAATGTGATACAAGATATTGACAACAGAAAATGAAAATATATACTTGCAATTTTCCTGGTCTAATAAAGTATGTAATCAATTTATAACTGTAGTATTCAATTCATAAAAAAAAAAAAAAAAAAATCAAGAATAACTTTAAGTAAAAATTATAGATAACATGTAGTAGTAAAAAAAAGGTCATAACTTCAAAGTCTAGCAGCTTACCATGGACATTCAGCAACATAAAGATGACCACAAAGATCCAAAGATACCAACTGCAACCATGAAATTGTAATCGTAACTACAAAGAATAAAAAACTTACACAATAGGCTAAACAACAAAGAAAGTTTGCAATTGATGGATGAAGGTGTGTAATAAGTATAGAAGCTTAAATAATTACAAGAGAAATATTCTTCAGAAGCATATACCTTATACCAACAACTTTCTTGAAATCATCTTCAAGGGTACGAATCATGTATTTATGGAAATTAAACTTTGGATTTCCTTTGCAGTGGGTCTAAAACAGAGATACAAAACAGATAATATCATGAATCAATCATAGAAGCCAAGCTAGAGCTTATTTAACTTCACATTAAATACTCACCATAATGAAACCAAGCCTTAATGTCACATAATCTAATTTGGTCACAGATCCATAAAATTGCTTGAAGAATGATTTCTGAAAGAAACATGAAAAATGAGAAAGAATTAAAATAATTTCAGTAACAGCATGACAAAGTCACATGACCATAATTTCTATAGTTACTAGTGTGTGTTGTCTATACTCTATAGTAAGGATCAATCACAATTTTAACCCCTTAAGAAAATTGTCAATCGGTAAATGATGCTAGACTGGATCAGAGACCGTGAACCAAAGAAATTTAGCATATGTGTGGTTGCATTATATAACTTGTAATGGAAATGGTGGCATTAGTGTGTCTTCAAATGAAAGGATCAGAATATATATATATATATATATATATATATACACACACATACACATATTTATATATATATATATATATATATATATATATATATATATATAATCCTCTCTTTTATCAAAGTTTAAGACAATTAATACTTGTAAACAACTTACCACCCAACCCAGAACAGCAGAATCTTTGCCATGACCAGTAAAACGATTCTGGATAAAAGCGTGTTGTTGAACATGAGTCACTGTTGGTTCCAAAACTGCATTAAACCAATATGCATTTAAAGATCAGTTAGCAGAGTAAAAAATCGTTGGATGGCTAATACTAAGCATATTTTGCTAATCTAATCTAATGTGGTGCATATTTGCATTTAAAGTTTCATGTTGGTCACTCAAGAGGCATAAATTGAAGCGATTGAAAGATATGTAAAATAAGAGATTGGTTATGAGATAGCTTTTCAGAAGTTCAATCAGCAACATAATTTGTGATTTCATTTGTTGTTTTGGAATAGATTTTGATGAAAGAATACAAAGCTCATCTAAACTGATTGGTGCATAAATGCATTTGAAGTTTCATGTTAGCCATTCAAGAGACATATTAAAGAGATTAAAACAATTGTAAACTGAAAGATCAATTATCAAAGGAGAAATCAAGTAAAATAGAGTTAACAATATGTAATTGAAATTTAAACTGAATGGACAACTGAGGGGTCACTCCCACTTCAATTTTTATATATGATGATGATAAATAGATGTTTTAAAAGTTAGCAATCACACAAAAAGAAATTTGGCCTACAGGATCATGATGAGTAGAAAGGCATAGTGCTTGATGGCTACCAAATGCTCCATAGGTTAATGAAATAATTGAACATAGAGAAAGTAATTAACCAATTAGTATATCTGTTTACCTGGTTGTGTTTCATTTATATTGTCATTGCCAATTGAGTCTTCCCAGTGCTTCCACTCACGTATCTGTTTATCAGAGTTAAATTTTTTTTATTTATGGAATCAGAGTTAATTATTTTTATTTATGGAATCAGAGTTCATTATTAGTACTGTAAAAAAATGTTTTAAACTAGCACATCTTATAATAAAGCATATTATGCACTCACTTTTAACCCTCCAAAGATAACAGTGAGAACACAAAATGTGACATGGGCCACAGCTAGGACAAAAATAAAGGTATGAAGGTGGTGCAGTGCCTCCACAGATAATAGAGGAACCTTGCCCTGAAAACAAAATTTAAATACATACCATGACACTTTGGTTATGCAATTAAAATTGAATATCGAAGGCATAAAAATGAGAAATCATCAAATAAAAACTGTCAAAATAACTATGAATATGATAATTGAAACAACAACAGCAAAGCCTTAGGTCGGCTACATGGATCGCTCGACGTCATTTGACACTATTAAAAATCAAACTTTCAGGAATATTATTAAACTTAAATTTCCCTTGATAATCGAAAGGAAGAGATAAAAAAATGGCCATAGCCATAACGCATTTTATTCTATGTTTTTGATACCTTCCTAGCACAGTGACCAAGTTTTTCTCCTGTTGCTGGTTGGTGATCCTCATTCTCACTCTCAGCTAAAAGGCGCCTAGCAGTGCCAGAAATATCAGAGAAAGAGAAAAAAGTCTGAAAATGTGATGTGGTTTTTGTTGATTCTTCCTTTTCTTTATCCTTTAGACTGCAAGGAAGCATATGGTGAGTCCAACCCACTGGAACACAAATTCTGATTATCCCATTTTGTGTTATTGTCAGTAGCAGAGAAATAAAGCCCAACAGCATCAACTCTGAAACAAAAACAGAAAACAGAAAAGGAAAAAAAAATACAAAATTAATCACATCCCGATTTTCATAAAAGAAGTCCCTGTATACCCATTAATCATTAAGAAGAATTATGCATTCTTGAATCAAAATTAGAGTTTTATCTCAATTACTAATGCTTATTGTGGTGAAACTCTAATTTGAGAACCACACCAAAAGCCAAAAAGCATGTGCAGTTAAAAAGCGCCTAAGTCTTGTTTCAAAATTGATCACATCATCCCATTTAGCCTATAAAATTGATCACATCCCATTTTTTCATATAAGAAATCTCCGCATACCCATTAAAAATTAAGGGAAAAAAATGGGAAGTCAACTCGTTGATAGTTAACCATATTTCATGGCTGATCAGTCGCTAATTCCTCACCAACAGGTACACTCATGAATCAAAAATTAGACTTTCAATAACTCGTGTTGACTTCATCATTCAAGTTAGTCTTGCAAAACTCTAACTTTGAGAACCACACCAAAAGAACAAAAGCATGTATAGTTGAGGATCACTTAAGTTTTGTTGTAAAATTGACCATATATTCATATTTCATTTAATAAAAAAAATGAAAAGAAAGGATAAAAAAAAGCACCTTCTTTAATTTTTTCCAAGGCTTCATAGAGTGGCTTCTGATTCTTCCTCTTGAGAAACTTCCCTCCATAGTGAAGAAACCTTTCAGCAGCAAACGAAGCAGCAACAATCACAGAACAAACAACAGCAACAACCCAAGTAGGAGTGAATTCCAAATTGTTCCCTTCTTCACCTCCACCACCCATTTTCTCTTCACTCTTCTAAACCTCTCTCTATATCCCTATATATATATATATATATATATATATATATATATATATATATATATATATATATATATAAGCTCTTCCTCTCTGTCCTATTGTGTTAATTTCAATTTTTCTGTGTGGAAAGTGGGAAACTATTTAATACCCTATTGGCTCAATAACTCGTCACATTCAAAATTTTAATTGTGCTGAGGTTTGAACTCTGAAAGCTCGAATTTATTGTTGACTTTGGAACATGATGAATTTGACATGCCTTAACAACTCTTGTAGGGTGTTCATTCTGCAAAACCCCGCGGTTAAGGCGACTTTTGACGTATGAACGTGTTACAACTTAATTACAACAACTACTATACTATAGTCTCACGATTCAATGCTATGATCTATGTACAGTATCTGATTCCGTTTAAATTACTGTCCATTTATAGAGTTTTTCTAACCTTGTATACGCGCTGCTTACTTAATTAGTTCAAAAGACCAAGTGATTGGTTCATCAAGTTGGTTTAACTTTATTTTATTTCAAAAGAAAAATGTGATGTAGTCATAAAAAAATCAAAGTGATTGATTCGGTGCCTTAAATTTTTTTAAGAGGGTACCATTGTCTTTTCATCGAAAATCAATAAAAAGAATACTTCAACTGTTTCTATTTATAATAGAGTTAAGAATTTTTTATCTCTTATTATAAGATTTCATTTCATCTCTCTTAATGTATTAATTATTTTTTGACTAAAATATCTTGAATTGTTTCTTTCTCTCTCATATGAAGATCGAAGAATATGAACAAATTTCCAGTAAAGTTAAGGATAAATTTTAAAAAATATTATAAATATAAACAAATTTAATTTTAATAACTAAATTAATAAGTGTAAATTAGCCCATTAGAGAAATTATTTGAAAGATAATAAGTTATGCATGCACTACTAGAAAAATGATTTTCCACATCGCTAAGTTAACATCGGTTATTGAAAAAACGCGGTGGCATATTCATAAATAACATGAGTTTGTTAACATTGATTTTTTGAAAAAACCGATGTTAACATGAGTTTGTTAATATCGATTTTTGGAAACCGATGTTAATATAAGTTAGTTAACATCGGTTTTTTGAGTTTCTCATGAATAACATCGATTTTATTAAAAAATCGATGTTGTTGGGTTTTTTATAAAATGATTTATGGCGCCTAAACCCTTCACTCTCGCTCTCTCACTCTCACTTTCGCGATAGTTGTGAAACTCCGGTCTCGCTCTCTCACTCTCGAGGTGGTGGTGAAACTCCGATGTCGCTCTCTCACTCTAGCGACGGTGGTGAAACTCCGGTGTCACTCTCTCACTCTCGCTATCTCTTACCCTTTCGTCTCTCTCGCTTTCACTCTTCACTCTCGCTCTCTCAGTCTCGCTCGTGACTTCAAATCCTCGTCCCCAGGTTAGTAGTGTTCTGGCACTGGTATATATGTTTGTTTCTGAGCAACTAAAGCTTTGTCTGTTCTTGGCAACTTAAACATTGAATGTAATGCTCTGTGATTTCTTTGTTCTTGCCAACTATTTGTTTGATAAAATGCCTAATTTGTGTATGACGATATTATGTTGTGGGGGTTTGATGTGGGGGGTTGAGTAGGATTGGTTGTTCACTCTTGACTAATTAGTTATCAGCTTCTATGGGTTCTGGCATTGTTCACATGTTTTTGAAGAACTTATCTTTGTTAATTTGTTTTCTCAATGGACTACTAGTATATTGGACATAGTATATAGAACAGACTTTGTCAGGTCAATTTTTGGAATTTGCATCTTATTTAATAATAAGACATGAAACACATACAATCACATTTTATTCCAACTGATTCCAAGTGTTTCATCAATACTGAGGGCTTTTTTATCATTGTCATTGTAGTGAAATGATTAGGCTTTTTTATCACTGTTTATGCAGAGTGTAATACCCCGTATGCATCCGGTGCATTAACATTGATTTATGGTCATTAAGTGCAGCGATTATCACAGATAATTAATTCGGAAGCAATAAACAAAATGACGTCATCAAACGTCATTAACAACACCCACTGTACATCATATATAGTGAATTCTCATAATATACAATGTATATCTCAAAACTATACAAAATCGCTATTAGGGTACAAAACCATAGGCATATATCAAAATGTAGAGCTAACATGCTCTCAACCCTATGCCTAAGGTTCTCACAGAACCTATCCCTGCTCGGGCCTCTTGCCCTGGGATCTCTCAGCAGCTCCCTGAGTATCACCTGCAAAACATAACCCCAACAGGGGTGAGATAACAATCTCAGTAAACTCAGGGTCCTTGGAGGTCTTTCCTCCCCCTGGTTCACTTCTATGCATATAATATCAAAATTGGCATTACGCTAGCCATCACAGCTCTCAAGCCATAACAACACATATACACATGTCTCAAGGGTTTATCAATACCCTTTTTATAAAACGCATCAATATCATTTAGCCATCACGGCCCTCAACAGTTCGCAACATATCACATGTATATTTTAACTCAGATACAACATATACAAAGATAGATATATTATATTCCTTGAGAAATATCATCTGCAACAAGTACATTCTCCAAGGATTTACTCACATATATAACCGTATTGCTTGGGAAAAGATCATCTGCGACAGGTATCTTATTCCAGGACACACTCAGACATATATGGCACTTCCGAGAGAAGCTCATCTGCAACAGGTGCATTCTCTCAGGTTTTATCACATACACACATATATTGACCACTTAGAGTTGTTCCATGTAACTCTGGCTCTAAGGGAAGTCCATATTTAGTCCGTTCTACTGGCCAGAGAAAATCTCATCAATCAACACACATAGCCTCAATCCATGTATATCAAGTATTTAATCAAAATAGTAACACACAATTTCAATATACATGCATCAATTCATACCATAACCATCACTGATGGAACACAATCAACGGGAAACACTCTCAAGAACAAAGAGCTTACCTACTCTCAGCGCTACATCAGCTCTCCCGGCTTCGTGGTCACAACCACCAGCAATGTCTGTATCACGCCCTACACAAGGCATACAAACAATCAATCAATAACGGTCTTCAACCGTTAGAATGAAAGGAAACACTATCCCTTTCCATTACAACCTCTCTATTCTCTATCTTAGGGTTATCAGAGCTAACCACCTTATAGGCGATTCACAGACCCTTAACAGGATCTATCTCAGCCTAGCCAAGGTACTAGAGTCTCTCTAAGATTCTGCATAAACCAATTCCATGTCCTAACCAGACCATATTTCAATGATTATCAATTTCATCAAAATAGTTACTTCAACACGTTTTCA
The DNA here is from genome assembly GCA_007407185.1 of Glycine tomentella. NCBI lineage: Eukaryota > Viridiplantae > Streptophyta > Magnoliopsida > Fabales > Fabaceae > Glycine > Glycine tomentella. Next base: position 247,896 of record PYAF01002592.1, read on the forward strand.
CCGTTTATATGGTCTCCTGAACATATTTTGTAAAAGAATCTAGGCTCATACGTATCATAATACCCTCCATTTAACCAACATTCTTCCTACTCATACATATATCAGAGCCAAAACCAAACTTCATCAATAGTCATGATTCAAAGTTCAATACACATCAGAACAGCCTCCTGAGCATACTTTTCTAAAGAATCCAAGCCTAATCCAGCCCTAACACAAATGGGTTACTATTCATCCCATTATCAATCTCACAAATCAATCGGTAAAACTTGAGTTTCTTACCTCTAAACTGTCGAGGAAGGCGAGAAGATCACTTCCCCAAGCTTTAGCGTCCTTGAATCGCCTTCTTTCCCTTCCAAATCTCAGTTTTACAAAGTTCCCTAGAGAACGGGATCTCTCCGATTGATGGTTCTCTTGAGAAACTGAAGCTAGAATCTAGCTCATGGAGGAGTTCTAATCAACTTTATATTTGGGTGGAAAGTGTTTAGATGAAGAATGGAGAAGATATGAAGTTTTCTACTTCATTAATGGCGGAAGGAGGCTCGAGGAAGAAGAAGAACCCAGAAATTCGTCCAAATGACCCTTTTATAGGGTCCTGAATGCGTCCCACGCTACTAGCGCCACTCCCCATGCTAATCGTGCTAAGAATTCGAAAGAAGTGGCTTTCTGGAGCATTCTGGCGCTAATCGTGCCAGATATTCGAATCTGGGGATCTCCAGGGCCATTTTGGCGCTAACAGCGCCATAACTGGTGGTAATCGTGCCACTCTGGCACACCTCCCACGCTAACAGTGCCAATTTCCACGCTAACGGCGCCACTCTCTGGTCATTGCTAAATCCGTCGCAAAATCCGTCGCTAATTTCGTCGCTAACACTTTTGTGACAGAATATAGTAAATTTAAATTTTTTTTCCATGTTATTATACAGAGACACACACAGGTTTATTTCTTCAAATTAACACAATAAAATAGCACAATAACGTTCAATATCATTTTCTGTTTAAATGTCAAATAGTGACAGACATAACTTCATTTGTGTATCTTCTTATTTTAGCTTCACCATTTTAAAATAATGAGTTGCTATGTTGTATGTGTAATTTAGAAATAATGGATGAAGATCACAAAACTTTGAAGGACATGGCAAAGATCATGATGATGATTAATAGAAAATCAAGTGACATCTTGAACACTGTTCACATTAAGGATCAGGTTAGAAATATTAATTATATTTTGCATTATACATGACATTATTTAACATACAGTATTGCTAATGTTAGTTTACTTTGAGTGTAGTGTTATGCTGAAATAATTAGGAGTTTTGCAATTAAATGAGAAAATGAATTAGAAGACACATGGCATCTGATAAATGCTGATGGAAAAAGACACTCAGTAAAATATAATCAATGCCTTGAAAACCTAGTCATTGTGGCTGGGTGGACAGAAATTAGAGATTACTATGGCCTCCCAGGTAATCACCAAATTACCATGACATATTTTGGACAGTCAGTGTTCCTTCTGACTGTATACAGAAACACTTCTCAACCCCAAGCTTTTCCCAAGTGGCATAGCTTATACAAACAAAATCCCAACTCAGTAATCTTCTGAATCTTGCTCAACCAATACAAAGTTACTTGTAGTAGCTTGGTGAGTTATTGATTTATGTATAAATAATTATCTCTGCATGTCAAATTTTAATCAACATATACATATCTAACATAAACTTAATGTTTATTTCAGGATATCCCAAGTACTATGTACTACTTTTTGAAAAATGCAGGCTTCACCCATGTGGGTTTTGAAGGTACTACACAATGCAAAATTGCGTACAATGATTGGAGGAAGAGTGCTAAAACAGGTGTTGGATGGAGGTCGTTTGCAATTGAAAATGGTTTGCAAGTTGGGTATGAACTTGTGGTGGAGTTCCTAGATCCAACTTCCAACATTGTTCTATGGTTCATGGCTTAATTGTAACTTATTTGCATTATAGTCTACCAAACTCTGAACACTTGCTTTATAACTTTTTTTTGTTATCTATATTTATATTATGATGCTTTTATTTTGTAAATAAACTTATGAACTAAAATTACAACATCATTATATTATATATATTAAAAAAATTAAAAAAACCAACATCGAATTTTTTGAAAATCGATGTTGTTGTTCGTAAATCAACATTAGTTTTAGTAAAACTAATGTTGATTTCACATATTTTACAATTTTTTATGTTAATTTCTTATTCGGCGACATCAACTTTTTAAAAACTGATGTTGTGGTATTATGTTAACATCGGTTTTTAAAACCGATGTTAACGTTAATACTTTCAACATCAGTTTAAAATCGATGTTGAATGTCCAAAAAAATCATGTTGAATGCTATTTTTCTAGTAGTGATGAATCCTTTAAAGTTTTAATATTTTATCTAATTATAGTTAATGTAAAATAATTTTATATTCTCATTCGATCACAAGTTATCATGTATGAAAAGTTTGTTGACTTTTACAATAATTAACTTAAAAGATATACCAACAATAATTTGTGATTAGATGATAATATAAAAATTAATCTTACTAAAAAAAGTTTGGTTTGTACCTAAGAACAACTATGAGAAATCCAAAAGGTTAAGGTAGTGGTGTAAAATCTTGTTGCCTTTATTGAGTGAAAACGATTTATTTAGCAAGAGAAATCATATTCAATTCTCACCTTATGCAAAAAAAATTGGACCAACAACAATCACACACAATAAGAAGGATTAGTCTCTAATATAATAGATTTAAAAACCTTTGACCTAGAAAAAAAAAACTATGAGAGGTTGTATCCGTTTCTGTCGACTGAAATTCCGAGAGGCTGACTCTCATCTGAAAAACGAACAATCAGGCCACGTTTTCATTGTATTTTCTAAATAGAATAAAGCTTCAAAATAAAATAAAATAATTGATAATATGAAAACTGAAAAGAACTTGACTTTGCCCGCATTAACCGGTCATTTTGTCTTTTCCTTAGAGTCAAGTCATCTGGTAGATCCCTTCATGTGTTTCTAATATTTGCTCTTCTAAATTTAACCTTTTTAATCAATTTACAAAATTAAGAAATAGAGTATTATGGATCAGATGGGGGTAGAGTATTAAATTTGCTAATACTTTTTTATTTTTTTTAAAACTACCTTTATTTATTTTTTTGGTCAACAAAAAATCTACCTTTAAAATTATTGAATTTTCTTTCTCTTAATTTTTCACTAAATTAATTTCCAATTAAATTCATTCATTAATGGATTAATGCATATCATTTGAGGATTTTTTTTATAAAAATAAATTAATTTATTAAATAATTTGACTGAATATTTTTTTTACAGAAATTTGACTGATATCTTAGAAAAAGAAATCAAGATAAATTTTCTAAAAAATTAAAAAGGATGGAGATAATAACTCTCAAGCACGTTGATTTAGAAATTGTTTAAGCAGGAGTGTTGGGGCAATAGTCATATTTGGAATGTCCATGAATGACGCAATCCTATGTAGAGAAATATTCATATGTGGAATATGTCTTGACTCTTGAAGAATAACTTTTTATGAATTATAAGGAAAAAAATTAGATATTTAAGATTTAAATCTATTCAGATATAATAATATAAATTCTCATTTTCAAAGGAAAAACAATATTTTATTAAAATTTAATTTTTTTAATAAAATATGTGACTTTATAATTGAAAATATATTTTATATTTTTTACAAAGTTAAAAATAATTATTTTAAAACTTGTTTTTGCTTAAATATTTTTTCCTTTAAAATGCATTTCTTCTAATTTTAAATAAATATTTAATCCTAAAGACCGATTTAAAATAAATTTTAAAGAAGAAATTTTAAAAAAATTAACATAAATGTATATAAAATAAACAAATTATGAAATTATATTCTAATAAAAAAACAAATTAATCAATCAATTATCATTATATAATAAGAAGGTTTTGTCATGTAAGAAATGCATGTAGCATCACTATATTCATTTTTTGCCTAAAATTCATCGATTTTTATTTTGTTTTTAAGTAATAAAAAATTATTATATTTAATTATAATAATTAATTTTAGCATATCTATATATAATTATATATATATATATAAGAAGATTTTAGTCATTCAATAGTTAATACTTTAGAGATTATTTTTCTATTGAAATAATCTATTCTTTTAATTTATAAAAATATGTTCTTAGAATAATTATAACCTTACTTTTAGATGCCATTGATTAATTTTTTTATGATTCAAGTATTGCCATGAATCCTACAACACATCCAATTATGTCGTCAATATAAAAAAGATTTTGTTATGTAGGCAAATATTACGTTAGAATACCACATTCATTTTTTTTTAACTGAAATGTCATTGATTATTTTAATTTATTTTTTAATTAATAAAATACATAATTACAGAAATTAAATAAATTAAATAAATTATAATGATTATTTATGTTGATAACATATATATATATATATATATATACACACTAAAATATACTTATATAAAATTTTAAAATAATTAAAAAGTACATTAAACATTATATTAATATAAAAGAATTGCATATTATAAATTCAACACTCAATACACATATCAC
>PYAF01002592.1:258125-268707 GCA_007407185.1 Glycine tomentella
TAATTTGATAATGTAAAATTAATATTTTATATAAAAATATAAAATAAATATTTTATTTTTTGATTTTTCTAAAATAAATAAGTTATATGCAAATTAAGACTTCTGGATAAATAAAGATAATTTAAAACAAATTAATATATATGAGAATTATTTAATGGGGAAGAGGTGAAGTACTTAAATTGGAAAATCAGTAAATAAAAATGTATTTTAGGTCGTGTTGGAATTCAAATTTGGAATTGTATGCATAAGCTATGTGTAAATTGTAAAAAAGATCTATGTACTAATTTAATTGAACGCTACCTTTTTTTTTTCAGATTTTGTTCTATGAAAATATATTATTTATTTTTCTAGAACTATTTCGTGAAAAATATTTGACTCAACTTCTTCTTTTGGAAAAAAAAAAAGATAAATTCAAAAAACAATCTAGCCAAACCAAAAAAGGGAGGGAATAATTTATCACTTATAATATTTTTAATATATATATTGGTGAATATCACTAATATTGTCAATATGATACATCTTAACCTAATCATATGAGTATCGTTGGATTTTTTTTTTCTTCTAACCAGGTTATTTTTACATAACTAAAAGTATAGGTTGGACGAGTAGATATTTAATTAGATATATGTCGTTAACAATGTATTTTAGAGTTTTAAAGGGAAAATGAAATAATTGCTAATGAAATGATAAGAAAAGATAAGAATATGGAATTTCGTGAATGGAAAATAATCAAAAGTTTAATCAACGAAGTGACGACATCATAGACTAGGAGTTTATGGTATAATCGAAATTTCATTAGGAGATTGATACGATAAACATGATAATTTAAACAATAAATAGATTTATATGATTCGGTTAATTTATGTGTTTATTTTTTTCTTTCGCATTATTCATTATATTTCATGGTTTGTTTTTCCTTTTTTTAATTATATCATTGTTGCAATAATAATTCTACAATATAATTTTAGACTGTGATGTTTAAATTGAGTATGAAATTTGATAGTGAAATTTAGTTGACTTTACTTGATAATCTAAAATAAGTTAAATCCGATTATTGACTTTGGACTATATAATTTTGGAGTATCTCTTTCTTCTTTTTTCTGTCTATATGCAGAAAAAAAATACACAATGTTTATGGCCAGCGTATAGCTGGAGTTTTCAAATTAAGCCTAAATAATTGTGGCTAATTGTTTTCTTCTATTCCGAGTAAGGTTTCTTTTTTTAGGTCCAGAATCCGAGCAAAGTTTAAAGTTAAACACACCAAACCTTGGATATTAAAAAATAAAAAAAATAAAAAAGTAGGCCAGGCAAGTTCATACAAACTACAACCTTTAAGAAATTCATCATATCAAATTTTCTGCAATGAATGTGGAAATCGAACATTTATAATATTAGTATGTAAAGACTATTATATATTTGTAGTCTATAGGTGTTATCAGGGTATATATGAATAATATGATATCATAAAAGAAAGAATAACTTACATCCTTTATTTCCTTTGGCTTTTGTTCCGTAGTAGTAATATCCTTAGGCTTCACTTTTGGTGATATTAATTCAACTTTTTTCTTGCTCTTCTTCTCTATAAGCCTCAAGATTTTCAAAGGGTCTATTTTCCCTTTTGCCTTGATTTCTCCTTTCTCAAACTCTATTTCCACACTCTGTACCCCTATTGAAAAATCACCATGACATAAAATTATTAACTCTGTTCATTAGTTCATAAATTTCGATCAGTAAATATTAAATGTGCTTTATATTTCGAAGACTATTTACTTTTTTCTTTATAAATTTTTTGGCAAATTAATTTGTAGGAGAATTAACAAGAAGATTAATAGAACTCATGAAAATTAAATTAACCATAGGGGAAAAAATTAGAATATGTTCATACCTTGGGTAACCATGAGATGCTTCTTGATTTTGCTCCCACATTCCTCGCAGTGCAGGTTAACTTTGTAAATAGCAGTGATCACTTCAATGTCTTGTTTCTTCTTTTCTTCTTTTCCTGCTGCCATTCCCTATTGTGCCAAATGAAGGCTTGGAGAGAATGAAAGAAGCAGTTTAAGAAAATGGATCAAGATCACTACAATGTTGCATATTGAAAGTTTAAAACTACAAGTTTTATTAACAAAATTTTTCTTGGTTTAGCTAATGGTAGCTCACCAATTTCTTGAAACTTGCTTACATGAACGAAAGAATCTTGTACGTTTCACCCAAATGGGCACAATCAGATCGTTAGTTGAGGATGTTGAATTTTTCATTGGTTTTTAGAACTGTTGTTATAAAATATTAAAGGCTAATTATACCAATTTCTTCTTATCTTAAAGCTAATTACACTTAGACTTATATATATTATGAACAATTTAACATGGTTTTAATTATGATAATAGTAGCAGTTACAATTTCATCACAATCTTTGATATCGTGAGAAATTACCGTCAAATGCAGCCACGCAATTATAATTACACTTGTATAGTAACTCCAAAAAGCTTGATGTTGTAGTTGGAATCACCATAATTTAAAATCTTACAATTTTATATGGTATTCTTACACTTGTGACACCCATTTTTTAATTAAAACTTTATACAATTCTTTCTTATTTTTATATATAAATCATATACATGACCCATCCCGTGTAACTTCCTCTTAGACAAATATAAATAATACTTGAAAATAACAAGGAAAATAGGTATGATTTTATAAACAAAAATGGTCTGAGTGTTAATTACTACACAAATAACATTAGGAGATCGATGAAATTATCTTCAAAATTAATTATTCAGTATTTTTTTAAAACAAAAGAACTATAAATAGTTATGTCAAAATACCTTTGAAAAAAAGTTATGTGAAAATAGTTTTTTTTTCTTTCGAAAATTACGAGATTGTTTAATGACTAAAATTGATGTAATCTTTAGATATTAAGAGACAAATTGTCATTTTTATTTAATAAGGAACTAAATTAATGCCGACACTCTCTATCTTTTAAAATTAAATTGATTTAAGATATCATTTAAAGGATCAAAATTAACAATTATTTCACTTTTCTCCCAATACATCCAAAAGAAAAACATTTATTTTCACTTTTAACGACAGCAAATCTGTTTCTATAGTTAAACCCAATTTTTGAAAGGGCTGCCTCTGACCCCACCATTACTCAACTACTATTTATATGTATTGTAAATATACCTTATTTAATATAACTAATGTCATACTCATACATTAATATATATATATATATATATTAAATTATACCGGTATAATTTTGATAATTATTATATTATTTTATAACTTCAATTGAATAATATTTTTTAAAACTAACCGTTGGATTGAAAGTTCATTTCACATAGATCATATATATAAAATTTTATATTAATCCAAAATCATATAGTATCCTCATTCGTATAGATTAAAATTGACGTAATATAAATATTTCAAAATATACTAAAATATAAATCATTTGATTACTTTCATGTTATTCAATTTTGATAAAGTTTGACAAAAATAATCTTAATAATATATAACTATAATTCAACGGTTTGATAAATAAAATTCACATTCTATATCAAGTCATAAAAATGATATAATAATTATTAAATTCCTACATGTGTAATTTGATTTATATGTATGTTACATGCATGTTGCTTGAGCATCATCCTATCTAGAATTCTGAATTTTAAAATAATAATAATAAAAATTTGGAACCCTGAATGGAGGACCAGGCGAACAACCAACCAAGAGAATAGGAGAAAATAATTAAATATGACTTGATCATAGGATAGATTCTAATTTAATTGTAAAGTTATAATATCAATAACAGCTAGTAACTACTATCAATGACATGTCAAGATTAATTATTATATGTGAATAGCAGGAAGTAACAAACAATGACTTGCAAAGATTAATTAGTACTATATGTGAATACCAGCCAGTAACAATGACTTGCCAAAATTAGTTGAGCTGTTTTATCGAACATGCATGCATCGACTTGAATTAATTGACTATTATCAAGTGGGGTTTAACAAAAAAAATATTTACTTCAAAATTCACGATCACTAATCACATTCAATTCAAGACAATATATATTATTATTGTAGTTAAATAAGTTCAAATACTCCACCAATAGGAGTCCAAAATCTTGTAATTACCTACCAACCGTCAACATGCAATCTTGGGCCGTTTTAGTTTTAATGCATATGTTTGTATTGGTGAGCTTCTTTAAAGCTCTTTCTATTTAAATCTTCATTTCTAAGTACACCCCCATACCCCCTTTCTACCTCTTAATTACCCATTATACATTTTTTCTTAAAGAAGTATGTCTCTTTTACTTTCCAAAAGTATCTTTCCAGAATTATATATATACACCTATTCTAGAAATGTATCTCCAAAACTATGATTCATAGTTTTGAAAATGTACTTTTGGAATAAGTATATATTTTTTAATAAAATTTCACTTAAGAATTAAGATAGTTGACAAGAAATAATAATAATAATAATAATAATAATAATAATAATAATAATAATAATAATAATAATAATAAACATTTATCTTATACCTATGTTTGTTGGTCTTATTTTCATCATATCATTAGTGTTCTTTAAATCCTATCTAAAGTTATATTTTAATCTTATCTTTATTATTCTTTAAACCCTAATTTTAAACTATCTTCACCATATATTAATTATATAATATTGTATTTTCATCATTATTATACAACATTTTGTATTTTCATTCATATAACACTATGTTTCAAGGTACGTTCATCAATAACTTCACATATTATACATCTTAATTACAAAGCAAATTTATTGATGATGGTTTCTTTCCTTTAAGTACATTCATTCATTTTCAAATCCAATTTTGTGTCAATGATTTTATGTTACATGAAGTTAGTGATGAACGTACCTTGAAACACATTGTCACATGAAGGAAAATGCAAAAAAAATGTATAATAATGATGAAAACACAATATAATGAATATATGGTGAAGATAGTTTAAAATTAGGGTTTAAAGAATAATAAAGATAAGATGAAAAATAAGATTTAAAGAACACTAATGATAGGATGAAAATAAGACTAACAAACATGGGTATAATATAAGTGTTTATCATCTCCTTTTTTATTTCTCGTCAACCATCTCAATTCTTAAGTGATATTTTATTAAAAAAATGTACTTATTCTGGAAGTATATATTTAAAACTATGAATCATAGTTCTAGAGATACATTTTTGGAACAAGGATATGTAATTTTAGAAATATATTTCTGGAAAATAAAAAGAAATGTACTTCTTTATGAAAAATGATATAAAAATGGGGTATGGGGTGTACTTATAAAAATGTGAGTGTAAATAGAAATACCCTTCTTTAATTATCACTATATTGGTTCAAGATGGGGCCAAGCTCCTTCCTCCTCCAACAATTACTTAATGCACTCCATTTTTTTTAATACACCCCAAAAGCTAAATAATGAATTAAAATGGACTATTATGCCCCTTGGTAGTGTTTTACTCCACCCATACCACCAAAGAGGATGTTATTGTGATGTAGCTGGCAAAAACCATCAACCTCTCCCACTCCTTTCCATCTTCCTCTTCACCACATCGCATCTCTCGTGGTGGAGGTGGATCTAAGGTTAAGGCCAACGTAGTGTGGGAGCTTGGCGGAAGTTTAACAGTCGACGATGAGAAAGAAGACAACAAAAGAGAGATTTGATGATGAAGGAGTAAAAGAGTGTGACCATCGTGAAATGGAAGTAGTGATTGAATTCGAGAACCATAAATATGAATTTAGTAATCCAGAAAACAAATGCATTGCGGATTATTAAATCTAGAATTATGGGTTTGGTCTGCTTCCATTTCCTCGGCTTGTCCTTAAATGTGTGACATTCATGGACTTTGTTAATGGTGTTCCCTTTATTGCTAAGTATATTCTCCAATTTTAGTTTATTTATTTTTAATAAAAATATCCTCCATAAAAACATGTTAGTACACGACACAAGATAGAAACATGTTTACATTTTGCATTGAGGTGTGTGCTCCCAATACAAAACTGGAACATGTTTCTATTTTGTATTAGGAAAACACACCCCAAGACAAAATATAAACAATTATCCAATGTATTGGTTCACAATATAAAATAATTTTTCATTTTGTATTTTTAACTAATACAAAATGGAAACACTTTTGATTTTGCATAGGGAAATTTGAGGTAATTGACAATTAACAAATAAAAATTGTATCATCCAATACAAAAAATAAATCAATAATAACAAATTGTGATAATAAAATTAGTAAGACTGATAACAATCACTACAAAAAAATAGAGCTTTTTTGGAGGTTTGATTTTGGCGGTCCCAATAATCCGCCCAAATTTTTTAATTTTTTTAAAAAGTTAACCATCAATTACGCATTTAAAAATTTTAAGTATAATATATTATATTTTTAAACACAAACAGTACCGTACAGCAGTGTATAATTTTAAAAAAATCCCAATCTCGTGACCCACACTCTGGCATCCACACTCCAGCACCTACACTGCAACTCTCATTTAGGGTTCTTCTTCTTCTTCTTCTTTCTCCGCCTTCTCTCTAACAATCTCAGGTTCAATTTTCCGATCTGGAAGCACTCATGGCTCGTTAGATTCCAGGTTCCTTAGAATGTCTTTGTTGGAAACTCTGTTTCTGTTTGATGCTTTTCTTCCTTAGATTGAACTTAAAATTATTTGTCTCAGGTTCATTGGAAACACGGTTTCTGTTCTAAGATTCATTCATTCGGTAAGCTTCTATTTCCATAAAGAAAATGAATCACCTCCTTCTTTCTTCCCCACTCTCAACGTTCATCATCATCATTATTATTATTATTATTATTATCATCATCATCATCATCATCTTTTTCCATAATAATGCCATACTGTATTATTTTAATTTTGTCTTCCTTGTTTGTAACAATTTTTGGGATGTGTAATTTTTTTCTTCTTTCTGTTTTGCCAAATAGTGAGAGTTATGAATGGGACATAAGAGGAAGAATCGATCTAATAGTGCTACAGGTATACACATTTTATCTATCTACTTGCTTTAGACTCAACAACAGTACTAGTAGCTTTAGTTAGTTGCTTGAAGCATGAGTTAGCTGGACTATATATCTTTTCTGTCTATCCTGGCTAGTGCAAAGTTACATTGAGGAAGACAACAACTGTTGTTTTTATAGTTGATTGAAATATACCATGGAACAACACCAGTGAAGATTTGATGTGGAATTTTCGTTTTAATTATATGAACTTTCGAATCTTTGGCAAGTGGATGGATCCAACTATTAAGCAGGTTCGTCCAATGCTTTTATAGCAGGGGGATTTGACATAGCCCTTTCTCCCTTTGATATAGATATTTAGAAACAGAGAAATTAAAGTACTACTATAATTTATGCAAATTAGTTACGGGATTTGACTGAGTTTATTCAATCTTGTCATTTTTTAATAAATAAATATTGTTTGATGTCGTGTCGTGAGCAAACTCATCATTCTTTCTATGATAAATATATTGTTTAATGTTGTAATATAATTTATTTTACATGAAGATTTATGTATACTTGTATGAATATCTTGTCTAGGGGTCAAAATAAGTCTGCAAGCAATGTTTGTTTTGCAGTGCTGTAATAATGAAGATTTATTGATGAGGGTGGTGGATGATATTTCTAATGATTGAATGTCTACAATTTATTTTAATTTCTGTATTCCGGGTCTTGCTAGGTTTTATTAGAAATCATATGAGAATGCATTTTAAAATAATAAGAGAATACATTTTAAAACTCTGTTTTCTGGTTATCTTTTGCTTCTTTTTTTTAGCCTTTATAAGGTTGACATATTATCAAACACTGTTATCTACATAAAGAGTGTTGTTGTGTGGTTTGTGTAGCATTCATTTCTGCCTATTAAATTTTGAATCTTGAAAACTCTGTATTGCCAAAATAATGCATTCCTCTTTAAAATCATTAAGCATTAAGAAAATGAAATTGCATCTACCTAGGTAGTTTTATACCTTTCTTGTTTCAATGAACTTGAACATCATTCTTTAACTTGATTTACATTTGTACTGAGTTTTATTGCAGTTGAAAAATCCACTGCCATTTAATTAATCATTTTGTATATCAGGCTGGGTTTGTGAATTCCTTGGCTTTTGCAAAATCAGGAGAATTTTTAGTTGCTGGAGTTGGACAGGTGAAATTTTGCTCAAACTATGTCCTGTTTGTATGCTTTTTTTTTTTTTTTTTTTTTTTTTTTTTTTTTTTTTGTATACTATTTCCTGAAATTTCACTGGAAAGACTGTCATGGACAGAAAAGCTGTCTGAGCATTTCAACTTTCTAGTTTGAAGGGTGGACTTTTGTATGATAATAAGGAAATTGATAAGAGTTATGTTATTTAAAACTTTTTTTATGAAGGTAGCATAAAACTAGAAATTTTGTTTTGTTGTTTGATTTAATGATGCCTTGAACTAGAAATTTGTCAGAGATTAGAATTAATGAAATAAAACATTATTAATGTTTTCCAAGGTAACCTCTACCGAAATGAATAAAAGAAATATCAACTAACAATTGCAGCTTTGCTAATATTACCAAGGTAAAAAAATTCTTCGAAATAACTATCACTATAATAAAAATTGTAGTTAATCACTAAACAAATTATAAAAAACTACACTTCACTTTTTATTTTTATGCAGAAAAAATTGAATAAAATATGCTTTTCAAGCCTGTTGTTTAGGGTGAATTGAGCAAACTTTGCCATTCAATTCTGTTAGTTACCTGTCATGTTTTGTCTAGAGGTCTGAATGTTCAACTACTATAGTAGATAGAAACTTGTTTAAGCTCTGGCTTGCATTCTCCCCTTAACTGTGAAAAAGGTTGAAAAGAAAGAAGCATGTTTCATCCCACATTTTGTGTTGTCTGTGATTGAGACAATTTCTTACCCAATAAACATTGATGTTATGCACGAACTTAATTTCTAAAATGATATATATCTTTTGAATATTAATGTTGGTTCAAGATATACTGATGGACATTGCAAATGTATTAATAGAGTGTGAATTTAAACTAATCTGATGCAGTTTGTATGAATTTTTTGGATCATTTAGCAACTCCAATTTGTTAGAAGAACGTTGTTTTTAGATGGTCCTTACTTATTGGAACTCACCTAAATATCCTATGATATGTAGCAACTACAAATTCAAGAAAATCTTCCAAAGTTTCGAAGACCATATACCAAATTGATAAATTTCTTCTAGATTAAGCAGAATGGAAAAACAAGAGAAATGACTGCACTTCTAAATTTATAAATTTCTTGAAGGGAATAATATCTTACTGCTAATCTATCTCATGCGGATATCCTCCCGATTTTATATTAGTGTATTATATCGCATTAATTAAATAATGACTAGCTACCTTGATCGATTAGTGATTGCAAATAACCCTTCCGTGTTTTTTTTTTTGGTGAGCCCTAAGCCCTTTAGTGTGATATACTTTAATACTTTGGGTAAAATTTTCTAGACTTCCATTACTGCTTCATGCATGATAATGCACGAAACAACAACCTAAATACTTTTCTTTTTTCATATGTTTTCTTCAGTTAGTGCTTTGCTTATCATAGTTTTATCTTGGACTAATAGTAATATTGATTGTTGCATATTCTGTCAAGCTAGCTAGCTACCTATAATTTTGGCTTTCTGTTCTTAGCTGTGTTTGTATTGGCCAGGTTCAGTTCTCATTTCAACTTATCTAACTTGAAAGTTGTTGTTTATATTGGCCTTATTCTGTGTTACAATTATAGGATAGAACTACTGATAATCAAGCTTCTAATTTAATGGAGTGATACTAAATCAGCTTTTTCCTTTTGATTGAAGTTCGTTTATCATGTTAAATTTTGTTTAATGCAATTATTAGGATGCTTCTTTGTCCTTTACTATGTTCGAATTTATAAACTAATTATTGATTTTACTAGAACAGTTGCATAATGGATAAATCATTGATTGATATGCCCCGAAATACAACTGAATATCTAGAGGGGTTAAATAAGTTCCTAGATTTTGCATTTGAGAACCGCTCCGTCAATGGTGCAATAAGGTGTCCATGTCCTAAATGTCACTGTGATAGATGGGAAACTAGAGATGTGGTGTTTGACCACTTAATTTGTAAGCAATTCCCAAAAAATTACAAAGTCTGGATATGGCATGGTCAAACATATGAAACAGTGGAATTAAGGGATACTGAAACAATAGATGAACCATTGCAAAATGAAAATCAAGTGATAGATATGATAAATGATGCATTTGGGAACAATAGACACCATGATGTGGAGCCTAATTTGTATGAAAAAGCATATGAGTTTGTAGATACTGTGCCTAATAAAGTAAATGAAGAAATTGCTGATTTGCTTAGAGATGGTATCGAAGAGTTGTATGAAGGGTGTCGAAAGTACTCAAAGTTGTCTTTTCTATTAAGGTTGTATCATATAAAATGTTTGTGCGGTATGACTGATAGAGCAATGACGATGATTTTGGAGTTATTGAAAGATGCATTTGAATATGCAAAGATTCCTACTTCATT
>PYAF01002592.1:279609-299984 GCA_007407185.1 Glycine tomentella
TTTTCTTAGCTTGTTTTGAGCCTTAGGCTCTTAAATATTAGTATTAGGTAGGTTAGGAAAGTGAGAGAAGTAAGATTTAGTGTGGAAACTCTGCCGGAAAGAAGCGGTGATGGGGCCCTTCATCAATTCTTCTCCTAAGAAGGTTCTCTCCATGCTTGGTTAGTTTCTCTTATGGATTGGATGTAATCTTCTACTTTTAGGTATTTCTTTTGATATTTATTTTTGCATAAGTCTTTCTATTTATTATTGGTAAATTTATTCCGTACTTAACGCTTGATATTACTTGATCACTAATATCACGAACTTAAACTCGAAGTGAGACTGAGAAGTAATCTTAGAGTTCGAAATGAATAAATTTACTCTTTATGTTACGTTGCTAGACATAGAGCATAACGTTTAGATTGCAAATAAACACGTGAATATAATCGTAACGCTGGGATATTTATTTCATATGCGAGACATCGATATTTGATAAATATTCTTAGGATTCTCAAATGCGAGACATCGATTTGGGGTGATTTTATGTGTGCATCAATAATAATAGAAAATAATTTATGCATGATAATATTAATTGGATACTAAGGGTATGAACGATGAAATCCAATCCTACGTCCTTAACTTAATCAAACACGTTTTATTAGTTTTCGTAATCTTCCGTAATCTTCCGTAATCTTCCGTATTAAGTTTATTATTTCCGTTTCTTCTAAATTTTCATCATTTCTGTTAATCCACAACTACATGAAACTCCGTTCACACTCACTGTACATAAACTATTAAACTGTTAAACTTTATTTGAATTAACTGAGTAGCACAAGTCCCTGTGGAGATGAACTTTTATAAATTTTGTAACTTACAACGACAATTGGTACGCTTGCCAAAAGTCTAACAATTTCGTAAACACAAAGAGCACAACGAAGACATTTTTTAAGAATCGTCTTGGAATTAAGTGTTTGATGACGGTTAGTTAAAAAATCATCTTAGAAACTTATTAGGAAAATAACCGGTGGCATTTTTAAAATTAAGTCGAAGTTATTGATGATGGGTTTTCAAAAACTGTCTTTGATTAAAAAATTACAAACTTTGATATTTTGATTACAAAGACGGTTTTTCCTAAACCGTCTATGTTTCTTGATTACAAATACTGTTTAGGCAAAACCGTCTTTGTTATCAAAATATCAAAGACGGTTTAGGCAAAACCCGTCTTTAAGTTAATAGACATAGTACCTTTTTCGACATTGTGTCTCGATCTACCCTACGAATAGTGATATTCTCTCGCGACCTAGCCTCAATCTGTCTCGTACGTTTTGCAACTTCGTCTCTATACCCTGTGAATTAAGCTTACTGACGCGCCTTCGCCTGACTCTCTTGCCCTGACGTCATCACTCTTGTAGCCTTCACTTTTCCACGACCTGCAATTGTACGTCTCATTTTATTGTTTTTCTTTTGCTTTGCTTTCCTTTTGCTTTGCTTATGTGCTTGTTTTTCTTTTATTGTTGTTTATTTGATGAGGCCTTATTTTCGTTATTGCTTGTTGATGTTGTTGTGGCAAAACAAGGTCGTGTTCTAAAAAATTGGTTGGGGGTACAAAAGCGTTTAGTTTGCTCTTGTGTTTCCGAAAGATGACCCATTATTCTTTGGCACCATCTATGGTCATTTTTTGATCTCTCTACCTTACAAAACTTGTTGAATATATTTAATATATATATATATATATATATATATATATAATATTAATATGTTCACATACAAGTCCAATAAGTTATTGTATGGTTATATGGGCCTATATGGGCGGAGCTCAATAGCTTGCTATATTACTAGGGTTTTCCCTAAGCTGGAGGTAACACTGTTGAGTATTCCACATCTGATGCATCTTGGTGTAATACTTCAAGCACCCAACACTACACTTTTTTCTCTCTCAAACCCCTTACCTTCAACAATCTTGAAGTATTAGTTTCGTGTATTAGATTTAAGAGAGTAAGGTGTTGTTTTGAAGATCTCATCGAGAGGAACTCAAGGGTGTGATCACTTTCGTGTTTCAATGAAAGGATTAACTGGGATCTGAGTTTAAAAACTTTGCAGTCACAACCTTTAAGTCCAGATCCTAGAAATTTCAGCCAATTTCACAAGTTGAAACCTTGTGGGTTTTGTTCTACTCATCGAGACGATCATTTTGACTGGTCACTCGTGTAAAACGGAGGTCAGACGAAGGAGATATAGTCGTTGGAAGTTTCTGCAATTCTCCGATGATTTTTCGACGTCTGGTTCGTCTTCTCCGGCGAACTTTTCCGGCAAGTTTTCAGCAAGTCTCCAGCGACCAAAAATAATAATTGGTCCTAAGGTTTTTAGGCGTTCTGGATCCATTTTAGGGGTCAAATTTTATAAATTTCACCTCTACAGTGCTGTTTTGAAAATTTAAAAGGTTTGGTATACTTTGGAGGATTTTAAGGTACACTCTTTCTAACTTTTTTACTTTGAATAAAGTGGCAAAACATAGCTCCTGTGATATCACAAAGCTTAAATCTTTTGATAATCTCTTTGTTGATCTTATGTTGAGTAAGCTACCTGTTGAATGAAATTCGTTTAAGACTGACATGCACAGACTAAAAGAATAGATGAGGCTGAATGAATTAAAAAGGTATATTCATATTGAAGATCAAAACATTTATAGAAAGAGTTTGGAACAAGAAGGACAACAAAAGTCAGTTGCCAACTTAGTTTCACATTCCTATAAATATCAGAAAAAGTCCTAATCACCAAAAGGTGAATCCTCTTCATAGTTAGAGGCCAAAAAGATTGTCTTAAAGAAGAAGAAGAAGAAGTGCAGGTGCCATAACTGTGGAAAGTGGGGTCAGTGGGCAGCAGAGTGTAAGCTACTAAAGATGCAAAGAACAACACACCACAAAATGAGGCTAATATGCTAATGGTAGTGTCTTTTCTGAGTGGTGGTTGGATAATGGTGCTACCTATCATGCGACAAATGATGGGAATTTACTCACTAAGGTCATAGAAGTGAAAGACACCGTGAAAAATTGTAATGGTAGTGAGGCAGAGGTGACTCATGTTGGAACTACTAATTTGGTGCTTTCTTCAAGTAAGTTACTAACTTTGAAACATGTTAAAATAGTATCTTTACTTAAAAGGAATTTAATATCTATGAGTTTACTTGATAAAGCTGATATGTCTTTTTCAACTATGAATGGTAGAGTAACTTTATATGTTAACTCATGTTACTTTGGTTGTGCATCTATGATTAATGTATAGACTGAGTTTAGATATTGATAGCATAAATCATGTTAGTTCTACTTTGATTGATCCAAAATTATTATATAATAGACTTGGACATGTGAACTATAGAAAAATGCAACATTTATCTAAAACTCACAACATTCCATTAGATATTTCTATTCGATTTGACAAATGTGAAGTATGTGCAGAGACTAACATCACTAGAAAATCTTTTAAGTCAGTTTCTAAAAGCACAACACTTCTTGAGCTAATACATTTTGATCCTTGTGACTTTAAAAACTGTTACTGGAGGGGGTCGGAAATATCTAATCACTTTCATAGATGATTTTTCTAGATATTGTCATGTTTATTTATTGAAAATCGAAAGATGAGGCTTTTGAAAATTGTAACATTTTTAAATCTAGAGTTGAAACCAACTTAATTTGAAAATTAAGAGGTTTAGGAGTGATAGAGGAGGAGAATATTCAATGACTGGGTTTAAAGAATTTTGTGCTTTGGAAGGCATAATACTTGAAACTACTGCTCCTTACTCACCCCAATCAAATGGTGTTGTTGAGCGTAACAATAGAACTTTAATCGAAATGCTAAATTATATGTTACTTACAGCTGGCATGCCTTCCTCTTATTGGGGAGAAGCTGTTTTAACTGCTAATCACATCTTAAACAGGTTGGCGCACTCTAAATTGTCTAAGACACCTTAAAACTTAGGGTTGTGTTGCCTATGCAAGGATACAAGATCCTAAATGACCTAAGGTGGGACCTAGAACGACTACTTGTGTACATCTAGGTAGTGCAGAAGATAGTGCTGCAGATAGACTTTTGGATCTATCTACTAACACAGTGATAGAATCTAGAGATGCATAATTCTTTGAGTACAAGTTTGTTAGAAATTTGACTTGAAGGTTTTTGGATATACAAATATGATTTCAGAATCTCCTATAGAATTTGTAGCTTGTCCTTCTGACACTAATCTCACACAACTGGTTATTCAACCAATCCAAGTTAGAAAATGTACAAGAGATAAAGTTTCTAAAAGTTTTGGTAAGGACTTTGTCACTTACCATATAGAGGATGATTCATTCTCCTATCAATAAGTAATGAGATATAGGGAATCCTTATTGTGGAAAGAAGCCATAGATGATGAAATGAGTTCTTTGCTACAGAATCACACTTGGAAACTAGTCAATTTGCCAAAAAGGCTATAGGCTGTAAGTGGGTATTAAAGAAGAAAC
Source organism: Glycine tomentella (assembly GCA_007407185.1). Lineage (NCBI taxonomy): Eukaryota > Viridiplantae > Streptophyta > Magnoliopsida > Fabales > Fabaceae > Glycine > Glycine tomentella. The sequence goes on from PYAF01002592.1 coordinate 284,088, forward strand.
TGAATAGTGATAGATCAATAACTAGATATAAAGCACGTTTAGTAGCTAAAGGCTTTGAACAACAAAGTAGAATAGACCTTTTTGACGTTTATTCACCTATATGTCATTTGTGAACTATATGAATTCTTCTTGCTTTGGCATCTATTGAACACTTTGTAGTGTATCAAATGGATGTAAAGACTATTTTCTTAAATGGAAAGTTAAATGAAGAAATATACATGGAACAACCTAAAGGGTATGTCACGAAAGACCTTGAGAAAAAAGTTTGTAAATTGAACAAATCTTTGTATGGTCTTAAACAAGCACCTAAGATGTGGCATCTTAAGTTTGACAAGGTGGTAAAAAGCTATGGCTTTCAGTCTAATTATTTAGATAAATGCCTTTATTATTGTTTCAAGTCAAATAAGATAGTCATCATATGCTTGTATGTTGATGACATGTTAATTCTTGGCTCCAATCATTCTATAGTGAGTGATGTGATAACCACTTTAGCTAAAGAATTTGACATGAAAGATCTTGGTATAGCTAATACCATTCTTGGTATGAAAGTAAGCTTTGAAAGGCAAGTTATCTCCCTTAGCCAAACTCTTTATATTGAGCAGTTACTTTTTACCTTGGGATACAATGAGTGTAAACCAAGTGAGACACCATATGATTATAACAAAAGACTGAGTCCTAATGAAGGGACTAGTGTGGATAAGTTAAAGTACTTAAAACTGATAAGTAGTCTCATGTATGCTAAGAGTTGCACTAGACCTGACATAGCCTTTACAGTTGGCATGTTGAGTCGTTTCACTAGTAATCCTAGTAAAGAGCATTGGGATGCCCTTAGTAGGCTGATGAGATACCTTAAAGGTACTAAAGATTATGCTCTATGTTATTATGGTTATCCTCCAATTGTGGATGGATATTCTGATGCCTCATAGTGTTCAAAAATTGGAAATAGTAAATCCACCAGTGGATATGTATTCACTCTGGTTGGAGCTGCTGTTACTTGAAAATCCAAAAGACAGACTTGTATTGTGTTGTCATCAATGGAATCAAAACTTTTTGTTTTAGCCTCAACTGGTGAAGAGGCAGAGTGGATAACGAATCCGATTATGGATATTCCTTTGACTCAACTAAAGATTAATTCTTTAAATTTATTTAGTGATAATCAAGCAGTAGTCCAAGTCGTAAAGAATGCTTTCTTTAATTCAAAGAGAAGACATGTGAGATTGAGACATGCGTTGTTGAATTATATGAGAGAACAAGAAGTTATCACCTTGGTCAATGTGAAATTGAAATATAACATGGCCGATACTCTCACAAAAGGTTTGCCTAAAGATTGATTATTCAAAATAGTAAGGGAAATGGGGTTAAAGACTATCTAGACAAGTCTTAATTATCATTTATTTAACTTTAATTGTGTGTTTTGAATTATCGAATATTCTTTTGCTAGCCAAATGATAAGCACAATTTATATGTTTCATTGATGATCGTGGTTGCTAACTATTTTGAAAAGAGTGACTTATCTCATTCCAAACTTGATTAGATGATTTTAATCCAATTCAAAAGTTCTATCTGGGAATCTTGTGTCATTCCAAACTTGATGATACAATCCTACCAGGTTGGCCTATCCTTTTGGTTAAATGATCTCATTCCAAACTTGATGAGATGATTTTAATCCAATATCTGGGAAGCTTGTGCCATTCCATACTTGATGATACAATCCTACCAGGTTGGCCTATACTTTTGGTTAAATGATCTCATACCAAACTTGATGCTAGATTATTTGACTTTAAGGAATTAGTAACTGTGACATTCTAAATTGAAACATAGAAATAGTTAATTATATAAGAAGCCTATTGGTCTTGTTCTTAATTGAAACTTGACATTACAAGACTAGGTTATTGTAAGTGACGTGACTATTAGTCTTATTCTGTGAAACGAGACAATCGTTACTCACTTACAAATAAACTTAGGTTGATGACTCTTTATAACTTAAACTATTTAGGCCTTGCTCATAATTTATGAAACTGGCTTGATACTTATGAATATGATATTATGATGTTTTATGACATTGATATATGTTCTTCTCTACCTGATGATATAATGCTAAGTTCTTTTAGTAGAACTAGACATTTTTAGTAGTTTATTCAAATGATTGAATTCATGATAATATAAAATTCATATTTGACATTCTACAGGGGATGATAGAGATGGAGGACAGCTTAGGAAGTTGGATCCTTAGGAGGATGACCAACTTGATATATGAATATATCATTTAGCATAGTAGGGAACTTGACAATTCATTTGCTATTGCCCATTGTGTTGGATTCCATTTAATTGAGACTTACATTTTGTTATTTCTATTTTGTGAACATTATGATTATTATGCTTCTTTCTTATATTTGTAAGGCCTTAGACTATTTTGACTGGCCTAGTTATACTTGATTGTTAAGCATATGTTGGTTGTGAACTGATTTTGAGATTGATTTTTAGATGTTGGGATTTGAATGGGTTTAGATTTAATCTAAAACTCTTGGTATTTATATTGTTATATTGATCTCAGAATAGATTCATGAGAATGATGATTCACTTAGTTTGATTGCAAATGTTGTCTGAGTTCAATATTTTATTATTGAAACTCTATTACCGATCCGAGTTGATTGTCTTGGACTGGATGTGGATGATTCATGTTTGTTTGAACATTACACTGATTACCTTATTGGATTGTGCTATATGGTGAACAGAGGAGAATATTGTTGAATATATTTAATATATATTAAATACTAATGTGTTCACATACAAACCCAATAAGTTATTGTATGATTATATGGGCCTATATGGGCTGAAGCCCAATAGCTTGCTATATTACTAGGGTTTTTCCCAAGCTGGAGATAACATTGTTGAACATTCCACATCTGATGTCTCTTGGTGTAATACTTCAAGCATCCACCACTAAACCTTTTTCTCTCTCAAACCCCTTACCTCCAACAAAACTTAACTAACATAAACAATTATACTACTCGATCTATGTTATTCATTTAAATGTATACATAATAAATATGTCTATTTTGTTTCTATCAAAGATGAATGATAGCATTCTAGTAAAATAAAAATAGGTATAGGATGGTGGAGGAAATGAGGGTAAGTCACGAAGATGTTGCATGGGGAGAGAAACATACAACGTAAAATATGTTTTTAAACCTTGTACACTTAATCCATAGTTTCAAATCAATCAATTTAGTCTCTATATTTTTAAAAAAAAAAAGAAGGTGAATTTAGTCCCTATTTAATCCCTTGATGCGATCATCCTATGTAAGGACTAAATACACTTTAGGCACTTCATATAGCATGCTACGTGTTGGTGTCTATGGTTGCATCGTAATAGAATAGTTGTCCATGGAGTTGCACCTGATATTTCTACTGTTCTTTTGCATACACAACACATTTCTTGGATTTGGCTCAAAAATGGGTCCTGATTCTCTAGTACTTTCGTTTGCTAGTTGGTGTACGAACGTACCCTTTGGATACTCTGCTGGCCTCTTTATGATGTGCCAGTTTTGGGTTACTTTCTTCGGAGTATTTGTTCTTTTAGGATGGTTTATATTTGATATGTTTGGTGCAAATTTATGTTATAGGTAGAATCTGCATTTCGTTTTGACATACTCGTTGTTGTATATTATGTGGTTCTCCCTGTTGGGTCACATTTCGTGGCCTTCTGTTATTAATATTTTCGATTGGTCTTTCAAAAATAAATAAAAAACTAAATTGAAAAAATAAAATAAAAATAGGGATGCTTGTATGCCTTGCAAACTGCGTCGTATAGTCCGTTGATTTTACAGCAATATGAAGCATCAAATTTATAGTACTAGACTTTTTTAGTAATTTCTGTAATAGATTTTCTATACTCTATAGACATTGAGCAGTTGGTCGAGTGTTACAAAAATGGAATTGAATAAGTAGATTGTAGGAGGAGACAACATTAATTTCTAGCTAGCTTAGCGGTTCTTTTTGTTCTAAATCTATTATTTGTGGGGTCTTATATATTTTGACATGAAATAATAGGATCTTCAACCTTAGCCACATCAAAGAGGAAGAGAAGGCTAATGATGTGTGTTCTTTTCTAGAACATAATGGTTGACATAATTTGTGCCACTCTTGGAGAAAGAAAATGGCAATGGTGGTTGGAGAAAAATGAAGTTTCCTGCCTTGAAATTCTTAGAGGACAAACTTTTGAAGTAGCCTGTTAAGCACCCTTTCCCAGTTTGGTTCAAGGGATTGGATGAAGCCAATTGAAGATGCTCCCCAAGTTTTAAGTTCAACCCTGAACCAAGAACTTTCTCTGCTCCTTCTTGGTTCCCACAGTTTGATCCATTCCCCACTATTGATGAAACTGCAACAGCTATTACTGAACGAAGACTCAGGTCTGTGTTGTGATCAAGGTTGTTAAAATCGAGATTTTACCTAGGATCAGGAGAGGGGATGAAAGATTGTAAATCGGGGATCGTAAGATCAGATCGAGATCCTACCTACGTCAATACTCAATACCTAAAATTCCTATATATAATCTATATGCATAAAAAACTCAATAAATAAAGAAGCAAACCTAGATTCATATATAAATTCATAAGTCATAACATAATATAAATTCATAAGTACATAACACAACACAATAAAAATTCAAGTCATAACATAACATTAATTCATATAAAATTAAAATTGTTTCAAGTTTCAAGTTTCAAGTTCCAAGTTCCAACTCTAGTCATTTAGGAGAGCATTCAACTCCTCTTGACAATTATCGTCATCTTCATTGTCATTAATGACATTTAGGATAAATTTTATAATGCAATAAATAAATCAACTCATATATTAGTAAAAGTCTCGATATTTAATGCTTATAGTCACACTTTACTTATGAATTAAAAATCATAACTACATTTTTTTATAAAAAATCATATCTTAATTTATGACAAAAAGAGAGAATACGTTCTTAACCCAGTTTTATTTTACTAATAACAGAGGACCAAACAGTACTTCCGCTGCAAGAAAAGGTTAGTTTGGTAAATAGGGTAGACGAGGGTTTATGAAGGGCTTTAACAAATCTGGAAGCACGAACACAACACAGCTTAGCCCTCTCCGCTGGCAGTCTTGCATTTGCGCACTTAAAAACCCCACTTTATAGTACTTAATTTCTATACCTCGCTAGGGTATGCACCAACCTTCAATTCTGAAAATCCCATTCCTTAATTCATCCCATTGCCAATGTTGAACCTCATTGCATCCTCGCGCATCCACCGGCTGCACCCCACGGTGCTCCGTCCTACATACGATTCCGCCTCGCCGCTGCTCAGAGTGCTGAGTTCTCTCGGTGGGTTAAGCTGGAGAAACACTAATGTTGGAGGGCTTAAGGCTCTGGCTTGAAAAAAAAAAAGCACAACCAGGGAAGGGAGACGGGAATGAAACGGAACAGAGAAGACAAAGTCACAAAGGGAGAAGGGAGAAGGGAGAACCGGAGAAGGGAGAAGGGAGAGCAGAGCACGACCAGTAGCGAAAACCGGAAAGGGAGAAGGGAGAACAGAACCTACCTGGTCGGCTGTCGAAGGTGCGTTTTTTCCCTTTTGAACTCGAGCCCTACCTTTTTATTCAAGCCCGACATAAGATCGGTGAGGATCGGAGATCCCACGATTTTACGGTCAAAATCGCGATCTTACCACGATCTCACTCGGCGCCGATCCTGCAACCGATCCGGATCGCCTTCCTCGGAAAAAATCGTAGGATCGTACGATGTTACGATCCAAAACGCGATTTTAACAACAGTGGATGTGATTTTGTTATTGTTTCTGCCAAAGCTTCTTTGAAAGGAGTTTGGTTTGTTATGCTTTGTTGATAGAAATTTTCTTGGAAATATTGATTTCCCTTGATAACTGGCCTAGTGGGGATTTTGTCAATTATTGGTGTTGTGGTAGTGTCACCCCCTTACTCCAAATGGAGCGTATAAAGTTATGGTATTGGGAACAAAAGCTGAGACTAGCTGGGGAAAATTTTAAGTTTGAAATTGAAGCCATTGTTGAAGGTAAGCGAAGATGGAATTGAGTTAATATGAGGAATTAGAAGCTGAATAAGTCATGTCTAGAGTGATTGTTGGGAACATGTGTAGTGTAACATGGTTTGGAATAGTGGTCGACTTGTTTGGTTCTTGATTCATCAAACTGGTGACTGAAACTCAGACCATTTTGTAGTGTGGTAAGAGCATTTCTAAAAGATGCATAATTGTGGTTTGTAGGGTGGTGGGATGTTGAAGAAGCTGACAACAACATGGAAGCAGCAGCTAAAGTGGTTGAAGTCATGGTTGTGGCTGAAAGTGGAAGAGGGTAGTTAGAGTACTTTTAGTGGTAGATCTCAATTTAGGATCTTAGATCACTTTTTAGTGGACTCCACCGTGCCACGTATCATTTTTTCCTTTAGTGCTAGATTTCATTTTGAGATCTTAGATAACTTTTAATGGGTCCCACATGGACTCCACCTTTAAATCTTTAGATTTTGATTTAATTAAATTTAACTAAGAAAGTAATTAAATTTAATTAATAAAGCATGGAAGAAGAAAAAATTAAATTTTGATGTTGAAACTATTTTTTTTTCATTTTTTTCCTTCCTCCTTCTTCCAGAAGGATCTTTTTTTGTTTAATTTTTTTTCTTCTCTTGGCTCCTCCATTCCTCCCTCTCTCCTCCGATTTTTTTTTCTTCCTCCTTTTGCCAGATGCTCCTCCCTCTCTCCTCAACGCTCCGCCTTCCTCCTCTGCCTATGACGCGAATCCCCTCCGTGCACAACAGGCTTCGCCTTCCTCCCCCCTCCGCTCGTGACATCGGACCTCCTCTTCCCCCTCCCCTCCGGTCGACCCCTTACCTCCTCTTCCCCCTCCATCGCGCAACCCCGCGTCATTTTAAGATCTGTCGATGAATAAATTTGTATTTTTTTAAAAAGAGTGCAGATCTTCAGAGTTCTTGGGAAAGAACTGGATTTCCATGTAGAGATTTTCAACCCTCATTTATTGCTGGATCTGGGGAAGGAGAAACCTTCAGCTGAAGATCCCTTCCCAATACCCAACACTAAAGGTGCTCTTATGAGTTCCTTCATATGTGATGATTAAGATGGACAAGTCCTCAGTACACCTTTGCACCTGAAGAGTTATTCATGCATTAAATTTAGGGCATTAATATTAGTAGTCAATAACAAGTGCTTCAATTTCTATATACAACAATAATAATGCATATATACGAGTTTAACTAATACTCTATATTTTTACACAGAGATTCAACATAAAATCACTAATTTACCATGTTATCTTATGTTTTTTTTTAAACCATGTTTTAAACTTAAAAAATTTATTTAATGTTTTTTAAATATATTTTATTTAATATTCACTACTAATAATATAAATATTAAAGATTAAGATATTAAATAAGGACATTTTAATTTAAAACAACATTTTTTAAATCCATTGAGTGTTTCTTAATTTATGTGTAATAATCTTAAAACATATATACACACACACACACACACACACACACACACACACACACACACACACATATATATATATATTTGTTTCAGGCTGAATGGAATATAGATGGAATGACTGAACAACAAATCTTAGACTTTACTTGCCAGATGACTATGGCTGCTACAGCCTACAAAACCAAAGGAGTATCTGATAGAAATACTGTTATAGCTATAATACAAAGATTTGCTGCATAACCATCTTCTCTCAGAGTTACCAATCTGAAATATATATATATATATATGGGGGTGGAAACGAGGCTAGGGGAAAGTTATCAGAACAACCAATGCATATGGAAAGCAGGAATAGAATACGGAATTCACATGGCTACGAACTATAAATGCAGTAGTAAAAATTTAAAATTTAAAACATAAATATAAAGTTAAACTCTCAAGCGTGGCAAGCCATCGGGATGAGAAGGAGTGGATGAGAAAAGAAAGATTCAGTTGTAGAAATAATACATACAATATGAGAAAATAAGATTTTATTTCTCAAAAAAAAGATTAAAGATTACACACTCGAAAATAGAAAAGATTGCTCAGAGGTATACCTAGGGAGAACTCTCTGAGAAGGAAACAAAGAAAAAAACTTGATTACAGAATGAGGGACGCAGCCCTTAAATAGACACAATTATTTCCTGTTTCTACAGTTCCGGTCACAAATACCGAAAAACCTACCGCTACAGTGAACAGTGCTGAACAGTAGTCTGCCGTAGGAAATGATGATGTTATGTTTGAGGTCAACAAAAGGAGCTTTCTCCACTTACCCTTTTGCTCATTGATGAAATTAAGCAAAAGGAGCTTTCTCCACTTTCCCTTCTGCTTATTTGTTTATGGTAGTGACTAGGTTGGATTCAGTCATCATCAAGATTGATGCCAAAGCAGTCGTCTTCATTCTGGTAGAAATCATCCGATGATTGTGAAGAGGCTTTGGTGGGCTCTTTGATTGGCTTCTTGGATGAGGAGCATGCGTCTTCATTCTCTTTCTTCAAGAGGTTAAAGATCATCTGCATATTTTCCTTGAACTTCTCTTTGGAGGTAGAAGATGCCAAGGCTGTTATGACTTGTGATCTTTGATTGAGGAACTTGCATGCTTCTAGGTCTACAGCTTTGGTTAGAGCTGGATGCTATTTAAACCAAAGCAATACCTATTCAGGATTAGCTCTTGAATAGTCAAACTGAGACCACCACTTAATAAGAGCTTGTCTACGAAGCATTGGCAATTGTCCCTTTACTGATACATTTCCATAGACATATCACCATTGGAAGATCCAGGCGAGAGACATTTTACTGAAGAAGTGTAAATCTACCGGAAATGGATCATTATCAGGGTGCTCAAACTTCTTAGTAAAAATTGTCAGTCCAGACACTACCTCAGAATGGAGTATCTCAAGGATTGGTCCATAAAAATTCCACCAGTGTAAAAACCACTGGGGAAACTTGTATTGGATATTTTGTTTGAAATAAATCAGCCATGAATGCATAAAGTCTTTATTCTAAAAATTAAAGACGTTATACTAGGCAGTTTGATAATCCCAGTATGAAAAACCAATGGGATCGTAGTTTTGAGAAAACCTTTTTATCTTATTCAATTCTCCAAATTCTTTTGGTGTTAGGACCTTAAGGATTTGCAGAGTTGAATAAGCGATTTTCTCAGAATCCTTATTTTTATGATGTTTAATCTGGACTGAGTTGGTGTCCATAAGAATAAACTCATAAAAATGTCTAGCCTTGAGCAGAGAGATTGGCCTAAAATGGTACTGATTGCCTTGAATATCTCTGGGAATGATCTTTTAGGGAACCCTGTTTGGCTTTGGGTCCCAGAATTCAGGTTCCATCTGTATGACATCCTGGTACTTGTTTTTTGGGACGTATTGGGTTTGAGATTTAGGCTTTTGGATCGCCAAAGGTTCAAGTTGTTGAATAATGACTTTGTCTTTTGCTTGATGGAGGATTAAAGGGGTTTCTACCATGTTTTTTATCATGGTTGCCAGAAATCTTTCACTGTCTTCTTCTTCAGAAGTAATGTCTGCCCAAGTTTTAGATGGAAGGCCTTTTGGAAGGTGAGTAAGACCCTGTTCCTGAAGGGCCAAAAGGACTTGCATTGGCATGACATAGTCTGCCTTTGTTTGTGATTGTGGTTTAGGATTCTAATTGATGGGTTCAGAAATTGATTGAGGTTCGGATTTCTGGGTAGAAGACCCAGTAATAGATTGAGGCAATTTCTGGGTTAATGACCCGGACTGGGTGGATGACCCAGATTTAGAATAATTTTTGGGACCTTCTTCTTGTTTGGACGAAGATCCAGACCCGGAATGGGCGATTAGACCGGCCACAACTAGTCTTGGTTTTGGTGGTTCTGCCTTTTCCTCTTCCTCGTGAGGAGGAAGATGATTTTACTGTATTTGGCATGAGATTGTTATTGCTGGTTTCTCCCCTGTAAATATTCACAAGTTAGATAGTCAGGTAGAGAGTTTAGGGTACCTTTGAGGAATTCTATATCAAAATCAAAAATACTCAAAATAGCTTGCCATCGGGCAAAAATCTGTTTAGATGCAAGGTTTTTAACATCCTTTAGTAAAATCTCTTTTGCATATTTACAATCAACACAAACTAAAAACCTTTGATTAAGCAAATCAGATTGAAATTTTGAAATGCACAAAACAATTGCTAAAACCTCCTTTTTAAATGTGGAATAATTCTGCTGGGCAGGATTCCAATGCTTTGAAGTAAATGCAATTATTTGTTCTTTGCCATTGACAGACTATTTGAGGATACCACCATAACCAATGTCAGAGGTATCAGTTTCAACAATATTTTTGGCAGAAGGATTAGGAAGGTAAAGACATGGAAGGTTTTTGACCTGGGACTTGATTTGTTTGACCAGATCAGTGTGAACACTAGTCCACGGAGGAGGAGTTTTCTTAAGACGATCATAGAGGGGTTTAGCCAGATTACTTAGCTGAGGAAAGAAGTCAACAACATAATTTAAACAGCCAAGAAATCGTTGGAGTTGGGTCTTTTTGATTATTTGATCTGGGAACTTGGTTGAGAATTCAATGGCACGATTAATAGGAGTGATTATGCCTTGATAGATGTTGTGACCAAGAAAGCGAATTTTAGTTTGGAAAAGATTGATTTTAGTTTTAGATAAAGCAAGACCATTTTTCTTAATTATATGAGTAAATATGTTAATGTGTTTAAAGTGTTGGTCAACAGATTGAGAGAAAACAAGGACATCGTCAATATAGACAATAATGAAGGAAGAGTAGGGATTAAAAATGTCATTCATAATTTTCTGGAATTCTGAAGGAGCATTTTTTAATCTAAAAGGCATGACTCTCCACTCATATTGTCCAAAAGGGACCGTAAAGGATGTTTTATAACCATCCCTTTCACTGATTTGAATTTGCCAAAATCCTGACTTCATATCAAACTTTGAAAAGATTTTAGCAGAAAAAAGACGATTAAGAGGATCCTTTTTATTTGGAATCGGATAACAGATCCACTTGAGGGCTTGATTGAGCGGTTTGTAGTTGATAACTAGACGAGGAGACCCACGCTCAATTTCAGCTGGTTTGTTGACATAAAAATCAGAACAAGACCAAGGACTTTTGCTTGTTCTGATTAATCATTTTTGCAAAAGTTCTTGGATTTCCTTTTGGCAATGGACGAGGAGTTCTTGACTCATCTGGATGGGTTGAGCCTTGGTGGGAATTTGTCGATCATTGAAGTCCTTTTCATAAGGGAGATCAACAATGTGCTGTTTTCTTTGCCAAAAAGCATTTGGAAGATCAGCACAGATAGAGTTCTGGATTTGGTTAGACAAGGACTGGACCCGATGCTGGATAACAGATTGATTAAGCAAATCATCAATTTTTTTATAAGAAATTTCTTCCTTAAGATAATTGATTTGGTTTTGCTTAAAAAAGATTGGGTTCAAGTTTCTAACAATGGGGTCCTTTAGAAACCTGAAAGTGATGGATTTATTCAAATAAGTAGTGGAAATACCCTTATCTGAAATGGTTATAGGGAAGATGGATTTGATAAAAGGTGTTCTCAATATAACCGAATTTTTAAGATTTTTGACTAAAAGAAAAGAAGTTTTAACCTTAAAATCATCCTTTTCAATAAAAGCGTCAGAAAGTTTGAAATTAACTCGAAGCTTAGACCCACTAGCAATACTAAGTCGCTTAGAAGTTTTTTCAAAATACTTTGTTGGAATTAATCCTTCCTAAATGTAGTTTGAATATGCCCCTGTGTCAAACAGAGCTTCAGTCTCAAGGAAAAAGGTTCCAACAATAATTTTGACCTTGATATAAAATTTTTGAATTGTTAACTGGTTTATTAATTCAAAAATCTTGGGGGGAATATCAGAATGTTCTTCCTCATCAGTTGGATCACCATATTGCAGAACACTCAAAATGTTTTGATGAACACTTTGTTGTTCTTTAATAAGGTGAATTTCAGCTTTCAGTTGGTTAATTTCATGCTGAAGGTCCTGAAGGGTTACTGGTTTAACAGTACTCTTATCAAAATTCATAAGAGTATTTTTAAGGTTAAACTCATTATTAACTAATAAATTGTTATTATTAGAAGATGAAGAGGACGATTCATCAAAAGATTTTTTAAGTTTAAACAAAAGATTTTTCTTCTCTTCAGGATCAGAAATGGAATTAATCACCTCAAAAAGAAGATCTTGCTCCCAGGTAAGGACATTAACCTGGGAAGAAGAAGGACAGTTTTCATCAGTCGAAGATAAATCATCTTCTTGAATTTGATTTAGATTTTCTGAATAGTGATCTTCAAAAGTATCTTTATTAGATTCTTCTTCAGAGGAGGATTCTACTAAGAGCTGATTAATCTGTTCTTCAACAGAGGGTTCTAGATTAAGGTTCCTAAGCTTTTTCTTAAGCCTGCAATATTGACTCTTATGGCCAGGTTTGCCACAAGTCCAACAGACTATAGGTTTCTTAGGAATGTTGACCTTATCAAAGGGAGGTTTGGTCTGGAACTCTCTTCTAAGCTTTCTGGGTGGGGTTCCAGACTTATGACGATGATAAACAGATTTCTTAGGCTTTTGTCTATCAGGATTATGGGTATTCTTTTTGGGTTTCATAGGTTTGGAGCAAGGAAGGCCAAACTGCTCACGAAATTTCCTAAATCCCTGCGATTTTGTGCCTTTTCTTTGGCAAGCTGATGCTGGATCTTATCATCTTGGCAAATCTTTAAAGCTACCTTCTGGACATAAGCAATAAGCTGACCATAACTTAATTACTTGTAGGGAATTTCATTGTTAGGGTGCTGACTACGAATCTTATCCCTAACCTTATCCCCTAAGGATTTTGGAAGACATGCAAGAAACTTTTCTTTCCAGAAAGGTTCTTGGCTATCTTCTCGGGTAAAGACTCTAGTAAGGAAGGTATCCTTATACCATCTGAAGTCAGCTATGGTCTTACACCTAAGATTGGAAAGGAGTTCAGCAAATCTATCTTTCCAGAGACTGGAATCTCCTATGAAATGCTGGATTATGGTGAAGATTAACTGGTTGACAGAGTTAGGGATTGGTTTTCCATCATGGGTTAGGATTGTGCCATCATTTTCCATTTTGACAGTATTCTGGATGGTAATCTTATGTTCTTTGGAAAGATAGTTGTCCCACCAGCCTTTTAGTTGTCCAGTAAAACCAGAAACTAAAATGGTTACAATAGTTGCTTCCGTGCAGTTAAGGGATGTATCATATGTTGTAGCAACCATAGTCATCTGCTAGAGGATACTGAGGATTTGGTACTCTGTTTTGCCATCTATTTTCCATTCATAGACATGATTGGCATTAAAGGATTTGGAATTTTCCCTTTCTTCTAAGAGAAGATCAGGAGCGGTCGCACTATGGTAATACAGCTTAGAAGGTTGCTTCCAGTTGGGCTGATTCCTAACAGGGTTAATTTGGACAGATCTATCTGAGTCGGAGTTTCTGTTTTCAAACTCAGCTTGGTTAAGGACATTGATTTCTTTGTCTTTGTTCTTTTGGGCTTCATGCCTAGATCTGGCTCTGGTAAGGGTTGGTCTAGAATGGGCTTCTTAGGATGTCTGAGGAGTATCTTGAATGATGATGGACGTTAATCCTTCAATTTTCTCATTGGACTCTTTAGAAGGTTGATTAAAAGCTCTGAGTTTCGTAAACTCTTTTCTAAGCTTATCAGTCATCCTAAACGGTTTGAAAATTGGGGTCTGAATAGTCTTAGAGGAGGAGGAAGAAGTGTTGGCTTCTAAACTAAGACTGGATCTTTCACCTAATTTTTCTCCTATGGATTGAAGATACCTATTGGTATAGTTGGATTGTTCCATAAGGTTCTTGATATCCTTAGGAGTTATAGGTTCAAATTCATCCCTAGACTTAAAGGGTGAGGCATAAATGTGACCATGCTTTTCATTCCTGACATTAGGAAGAATAAACTTGGTCGACAGAGGGAACTCAGATCTAACAATCTGGCCATCCTTAAGATCATACCTAGTGATAACACTAATGGAATTTGGTTCTAAGAAAGGATAATCTATCTTATGGTAAGCTACATAAGACTTAAACCAATCAAAGAAAAAGATTTGAGATTTCACAAGATTAAGAAAAGAATAATACTCTTCCCTAATCTGGTCTTTACTGTCATCCCTATAATGGCTAATAAATCACTCTCTTTGAGAAGTCATTTCCTCAGAGTCAAAATCTAGCTTAAGGGCTTCATAATCTATGCAGGTCTTATTAATCATGGATAACTTCATAATCTTGCATAGATGAAAAGGTTGGAGAGGGGATAGATCTAGCTGATTCTTCCTCATTATTTTCCTGCTGATAAACAGGCTGAGGAATGGAAGTCGAGATTTCTACACCCTGAAGCTTGGTTCTACTACTACTTCCACTTGGAGCAGCAGAGAAGGATTTCCTAGAAAAGACAGATCCAAACATCTCGGATCTAGAATCTCTAGTAAAGGATGATCTAGCTGTATTGAAGGAATTAGATCTATTAAAGGTGATCTCAACCCTTCCAGAGTCATACTGTCTGACTGACTCAAAGCTAGGCGTGGTCTGGGGTTTGGCTGGGGCTACTTTGTCCATGGCCCGTGTCTGAGGGAAATTAATGTCTTCCCACTTGATGACCTTCGGGATGACAACCTTAGCCTTGGATGTATCTGTGAGAAACAAGGTAGTTTCTCCAGTCTTCCTAGGCTTGAGAACCCTAGACATGCATGAGTTCATTACCTTGTATTGAACTCGATAGATGATATTAATTGGGATGGATCCAGTCTTCATATCAAGATTGTAAAGCTGGACATCTAAGGTTAAAATATCTAAAATATTGGCATCCTCAAGGCTGACAGTCCTATCAGGATAACATTTGAAATTGATTGGACCATTATTAAGGCTGGTCTCTACGGTGCCTAAGATGGAGTCGGTGAATTGATTATGACGGGAGTCTCTAAGACACAAAAGAATTGAGGTGTTTAATCATTCTATGCCCAAAGGTTTAGTTGCAACTTAGACACATTCAATATGCAAAAAACTGTATTTTTGTTTGAGATTTTAAATAACCGTTTGAAAGAAGTTTAATTTCATCAAAATCAATTTAAGACGTATGTTAGTTTCAACAATCCGAATTATGAAATCAGATTTACGAAAATAACTTCCGTCTGGTTTGTAAAGTTCTTTTTTTGGAATTCAGGGGATCTTCCAGTCATCCAGATCTTGATTAATATCCTCAAAAGAGACTTTTTCTTTGAAGATATTACAATTGGATTTGATTAAAGCTATAATAACCTAGGCTTTTATAAAAGAAAATAAAAGCAATTAAAATTTAAAATTTATAAAAATTCCGTCGCAAAAGCCTTAGTAACGGATTTAGCGACGGAGTCTGGCGCCAGGAGCGCCACAGATGCTGGGTTTTGGCGCCAGGAGCGCCAGGATGGCGTCAAGGGCGCTAGATACACTGTATGTTGGCGCCAGGAGCGCCAGGATGGCGCCAAGGGCGCCAAATGCACTGGAAACTGGCGCCAAGAGCGTGGCATGTCGGTCACGCCACTTATATAAGGCAAAAATCACGTTTTTCAGTGGAAAAACCACTGTTTATCTTCCTCCTCTGTCCTAGTAGCCATTTCTGAACTTTAGAAGCTTCAAACCTTCATTATAAACCACTAAAACCACCTCCTAATCACTCTAAACGGGATTAGCACCAATTGGAAGCTGTATTTCAGCCTAAATCCTAGAAAATTCCCAACCCTTGAATTCTTGAGAGGGAGCTGAATTGGCAAGGAGACAAAGCTGGTTTCAGGATACCAGAACTAGGAGGAAACCTTCTCTA
>PYAF01002592.1:301286-323749 GCA_007407185.1 Glycine tomentella
GACTGTATCTATGTTGTGATTTTGGGAAGTGAACCAGGGGGAGGGAAACCTCTGAAAACCCTGAGTTTACGGAGATGAATATCTCACCCCTGTTTTGGGGCTCATGTTGCAGGAACAGAGACAGGAGTGTCTGAGAAATCCCAAGGCAAGAGGCCTGAGCTGGGATAGTGTGAAGACAACCCTAGGTCTAGATGACTGGAGCTTGTTGGCTCCCATTTTGATTATTTTGGTCTGTATTTTGAAATCTTAGGGAGTAACTGGATAGTTTGAAAAATTGTACTGTGTATATGTCAGATATTCACAATATATGTATATAAAGTGTACTTATATTGAAATCCAGCTTCCGTTGTTGTTATTTCCATGCTTGCTGCGATACTCTGATATTGTAATAATGATAATACGCCGGGTGCATACGGGGTGTTACAAAAGCATTTTCAGCTTGAGAGGGATTAAAGGAAGAAGATGAGGGTTGGGAGGATTTAAAAGAAAGTCGGGAGGAGAAAGAGCGAAAGAGAGACATAGCATAAAATTAATCCCCTGATATCATTACCATCCTTTGGTTCTGTAAGGATATAAAGGTAGATCCGGATGAATTTTACTTTCTGAGATATATTCCAGACTTTTTTTTTAATCTCTTAACTGAAGCCAATGAATTTTCAGACAAAAGTTCAGATCTAGCGTTCCAATAATTTGTAGGATTTACTGCCCTCAACTCAACAGGACGTACCACCCTAGTAACTCCAGATCAGAACTTTCTCTGCTTATCATACTTACCAGTTAAGACATTAAGATCTTAAATCGTTTATAAAAGCAGAAAATAACAGTAAGTTTTAATAAGAGATACATGTCTGGATAATATTTCATATGAGTAAAAGATACACCAAATCTAGCCATATATTCCTACTTCCCCATCAGGCTCTGATACCATATTGGGGTGGAAGCGAGGCTAGGTGAAAGCTATCAGAACAACCAATGTATATAGAAAGTAGGAATAGAATACGGAATTCATATATATATATATATATATATATATATATATATATATATATATATAGAAGATTCGTAGTACATACTAGACATGAAAGGTGGAATTAAGAACTTAATTAGTGATAGATACCATTGAGGGGTATGATTCCTCTATCAACCAGAGTGCGATAGTGCATATATAAAACCCCAGAATGCAGCTGCACTGAGTGGAGAAAGGAGAACAGGGATTCCAAGTTCATGAGCAGCTTGTGTACGAAAAGTGACGAAGCAATCAGAGACTAATCAAGTAACTGGGGGAGCAGAGGCAGAATGGTTAAGTCTAGCAAGAAGGGTTGTGTTTTAGATTATTCTGCCCTGGCACAGTCAGGGTTGTGTTTTATATTGATTTTTTAATTGGGATTTTCTTAGAAATTGTTTACTTTTCTCTCTATAATTTTGATATGGTTTGGTTGCTGTTGTTTTATTTGGGTTTTTAGTTTTGGGTAACACGAGGGTTAGCAAAAGTAACTATTAAATTTCCTTAATAACTTCAAGTCTGGTAGGGTGTGAACAAGTTAATGATTGGAATGTAGGGTGGGGTTTTAAGTATCACGGTGAGATGTAATTTAGTTCTAACTAGTTTTTGACATTTTGTATTTGGTCATGTTGCGAGCAATTCTACCTTAAATTCTGAAAGAGCAGCATCTGTACATATGAGAGAACAAACTGGTCTGTTTTAAGTTATTGCTTTTATTATTTGAAGGGTTTATGGTTTATTTACAACATGTTCAGTAGTGTTTTAAACTTTTCAATCATTGGTTGTCCCCTTCCAATTAAGGAACGAGTCGCAGAATGCAGATTCTGTAATTGTTTGCTTTATAGAGAGAAGTAGAAAGATTGTTAAAGAATTAGGATTTTAAAACTCCATAGTTCATCTAGAGAGTATGTTTAGAAAAGATCATTAAGCCATATGGCTGCCATTTTGCCATTTTGCCAGTGAGCATTGTGATCACCAAAAAATGCAATCCCATGCTTTCTGGATAACATCATGTATGCACCCAAAACAAAATAAGGTTTTTTTTCCTTCTGTTGATTGCATTCCAAAACCATCATATGTAACAATAATGATGATTTATGATTTATTTGTTTACTTTTACTTTCTTTTGTGTTTCTCACTTTCGCATGACTAATTTCAGATTTGATCGGGACTGGAAACAGAATGAAGCATTTGTTGGTTCAGAAACAGTTATCCAGGTAATAGAAGTAATAGGAAACAAAAAACAAGTTACTAGTGGATGTTATCTGATTTTGGTTTCTTTTTAAAACAGTGAAACATCAGAATAATAAATTTTGTCTTCATTTCACATTATCCTTGGATTTTGAATTCCATACTGCCTATTTGGTGATTTTTTTAGTGTCATTAATATCATACATGTATTGAAGATTACTAAATGGTAACATGCTGGTTACCAAAAGACTGTCAATTGAAGCCTCTGACCTGAGTTTGAATGTTTCCATAGGTTTTATATTTTCTGTTACTAGAAAACCATTTGAATTTGTTGATCAAATATTTCTGTCTAGATTTTTGTTGCATCACAATGAAATTTAATTTATTCTGTGTTTTTATTCAAAAGACTAAGGATTGATGATGGAAAGAACTTAGACTTGTAATTTGTTACTTAGTTGCATGTTCGATTAAGTGCAAAAGAAAGGACGTAAAGCTATAAACTCATGGGACTATATATTGAGTATAGTGTTTATTTTATCAATTTTCTTGTGGTGAATTTCTGACACTAACATGTTCATGTAACTATCCATTCTTCACTGTTCTGTGTAAAATTCTATTTGGGAGATACGAAGTCATGCACAAAATTTTGTTCTTAAAGTTCAGAAGAATGGAATAAGTCAACAAAGTACCTCCTGCCCGACCAAAGAGAAAAGCTACTCGCCCATATCCTCAAAAAGCTCCTTAAAGATAGTATAGTCAATGCCAACCACTTTTAATGTTCCGTGGTTTTGTCAATTGTATCAACATGAAAAAAAAAAAACAAAAATACTCCAGCTGTGAATGGTGAAATCCCCTTATGCAAGTAAGCTAATCCACGAGCACCGCCTTGTGCAATCTTGAGTCTAGAATCCCATTTGAGAGCTGAACTTTCATCGACATGGATGGTTTAGCCAATAATCCAAGCTTCCATTCTCCGAGTATGAGTATATTAGCAATCTGTGATTGCCATGCCGACAATAACCTTTGAGAGGAACAATGTTCTTGTGTTGAGCTCTTGAAAGGGCATTTACTTCAGCTTGAATTCACGTTCCATCTTGCCACAATCCCCTTCAACTCTGTCAGACCTATTTACTTAATAATTCTACTCGAATGAATTAATAATTCTTAATAATTGATTCATGAGTTAGGTACTTAATTAGTCTATATTATTACGACAAAGTTCTCATGAAATTGCTATGGTATCGTTTATGTTGGATATTGCATTATGCTTGACTTTCGTGCCTTGTGTTAATTATTATGGACTTTGTTATGAGTAATATGTAGTTGATAAGCTGAATGCTTTTCATTTATAGTGTTATTTTTTATTCTTTTAAAAAGAAGCTGGACTAACTCTAATTATAATTTTGTTATGTTGTATTCATGTGTCTCCAATAACTAATGTGATTCCTCTAGCTTTTGTGCTTCTTGTCTCTCTTAATAAGGAAGCTTTTGAGGATTGGGTAATAACATTTTTTGCTCTCCTTGTATAATTTTTCAACAATGTGTGCTGTATTTTTATGTAGACCACAAGTATCTTTCACTAGAAACAATGTTCTTTGACTCGGATATAACCTCTATTAGCGGTATTGTTGTCCTAGTAATATGTTATTGTCAGTCAATTAAAGAAATGAGGTTATGGACATAATTCTTAATCTTTAATCTTTAACAATTGATTTTGGTTGTAGGTACAACTTTGTGACTCTATACGTGGGAAGTTAAGCTTGTTTTAGCCCGCGGTGTACTTGAGGCATCATTCCTATGATTTGTCTACCACTGCCATCACCGCCCTCTTTCTTGTTGTTTGTGACCATCTTTTGAGGTATGTATCTCTTTGTTACACTTATGTCCTATGAGTACTGTTTTATATTAAAGTTATGTGCATTGTAAGTGAATCGTAATTTTCCGTTTGAGATTCAATACAATGATTAATACAGATAGTTTGGATTAATCGTTGTATTGAATATTGAATTGTTCGTTTGCACAGTTTGGAAATAGTCATTTTTTATAGGTCAATTCATATGTCGAGGTTAAGTGTGTTTTGTTAAATTTAATGAAATTTGGCTTAGTGCATATCGCTTTGTTCTCTAGGTGTATACTTGATCGTGGTGAAATTATGTCACTACTTTCATTTCGTGTACTTGGAGACGAATGCGAAATGCTGCCAAAATTTAGTTAAATTTAACAAAACATACTTGTAGCTAATACGTATGAATGAAGTATAAAAAAGATCTTCCTGAATGGGATAGGACCACACCTTTTATGAAATGTGTGACATGTTCATGCATCTGGGATAACCGTATAAGTGTGACAACAAAGGAAACATGGATCGAAGTTGGATGAAAGCATAGTGCATTACTGAGAAGTATGAGAACGGGGTTGAACAATTCTTGAAATTTGTTGAACGTAATGCACCATCTATGGGTGGAAAATTTTATTGCCCATGTGTTAAATGTGGGAATGGGAGACACCAGTCAGTGAATGACATAAGATCACATCTTATATGTGATATGATCATTTCGAATTTATACAAAATGGATCTGGCATGGTGAATTTCCAGACATGCCAACAGTATGTGACACTTAGGCTATTGATGTGGACTTCGAAGATCGTCTAGAAGACATAATATGCAATATTGGACAAGAGGGTTTTCGGCAAGCACAGGCACTTTTCTATGACAAATTACAAAATCATTCAAAGTCACCATTGTATTCGGGGTGCACTACCTTTACACTGTTGTCAGTGGTGTTAGCTCTGGTAAACTTGAAGGCAAGATTTGGGTGGAGTGACAAAAAGCTTCACTGAATTGCTTGTGTTATTGAAGAAAATTCTCCCTGAAGATAACGTGTTGCCGAAAAATCACTACGAGACAAAGAAGATATTATGTCTGGTGGGTATGAATTACCAGAAAATTCATGCATGCCCTAATGATTGCATATTGTACAAAAATCAGTTTGTCGAAATGCACAAATGTCCCATATGTGGGGTATCACGGTACAAAGTTAAGGATGACGACTGTAGTGATGAATCAACCTCAAACGGTCGTCTAGAAAAAGTGTGTTGGTATTTTCCAATAATTCCAAGGTTTAAAAGATTGTTTGCAAATGGGAATGATGCAAAAAATCTTAGATGACATGCAGATGGCAAAAAAATAGATGGATGGTTGTGCCATTTGACTAATTCTCCCTAATAGAAGACAATTGATCGTTTGTATCCAGATTTTGGGGAGGAGCCATGAAACCTAAGGCTTGGTCTTGCTTCAGATGGAATGAATCATTTTAGTAACTTAAGCACTAACCACAATTTATGACCTGTTTTGCTGATGATTTACAACCTCCCTCCTTGGTTGTGCATGAAGTGAAAATAGATTATGTTGTGTATGATGATAGCGGGTCCAAGACAACCAAGAAATGATATTGATGTGTATCTGACTCCGTTGATTGAAGACTTGACAAAATTGTGGGTAGATGGGATGTGTGTGATGGGAATTTGTAGCAGACCTTCAGGTTGCATGCAATGGTATTTTTCACCATTGATGACTGTCCTGCATATGAGAATTTGAGTGGATATAGTGTCAAAGGACATAACACATGTCCTATCTATGAAAAATATACAAGCTTCATCCAACTGAAACATGCAAAGAAGACAATATATACTAGGAATCGAAGATTTCTCAAACCTTATCACCCGTATCGTCGATTGAAAAAAGATTTTAATGGAAGCCAGGAGAATGAAATTGCGCCGACTCCCTTAGCTGGAAACAAAGTTTATGATTTGATGAAGGACATGGCTACTATCTTTGGGAAGACCCAAAAGAAAAATGCCTCTGAGAAGAACATATGGAAGAAAAGGTCAATATTCTTTGATCTTTCATACTGATCCGATCTAGATATTAGACACTGTATAGACATCATGCATGTTGAGAAAAATGTCTATGATAGTTTGATTGACACCCTTCTTAACATTAAATGCACGACAAATGATGGTTTGAAGCAAGGTTGTCGAATCGCAATAGATATCATGAATCGTTCGGCTTTTTTTTGTATCGTGAATTGTATCGAATCGTAAGATTTAGAAACAAATTAAAAATAACTTAAACATATATAATAATATATAAATCCAAATTAAAAAAAATCCAAACACCAAAATATATAAGTAACCAACTATTCTTCGTTTTACAAAGGCATTTATACTTTTTTTTGATTTCATATAAATTAATTATACATTACACCATTCAAGCTTCTATTCAATCTCTCAAAATGAATATAAATTAATAACACTTTATTAAAATATATTATAATTTATCCAATCCTAGTTCCCACTCTATTAAAATGTGACAAGACAACAATATAGCTTAAACTTTAAAATTTTTAATAGGTTGTGTAAGCCCTGCAACTCATAAAGCTAGACGTATACCATCACACAATGACAACACATTTCATATAATAGGATAATACTACAACTGTAACTCAGAAAAATATTTTATACTATTTTAATTTCAATGCTCACATTTTAAAAGTAACAAACATACTCTTTTTCAACTAAAGTCGCCTCTCTTCTCTACAACCAAGAGACTTCAACTCTCTGTGCGTTGCCTTTCTTTTCTGTGGATCGCCTTCTTCTCTTTCTGCAAGTCGCTTCTTCTTTGCAACTTCAAGGCATCACTGTTTTCTGCTTAGAAACTCTCGATTTCTTTTTTCTTTCTATTCTTTTCGGTTTTATTTTGTTTGTTATTCTCATTATTAATTGGGATTTTGAGTCCCTAAATTTTCTGAAACCAAACGAATTTTTAGATTACATTTTTTATCTTCCAACTCCGTGACTGTTGGTTTTCTTTTTTTAAAATTTGAATCGGAAACTTTCAGCGATTCACAATTCAGTTTCGAATCGTATGATTTCATGATTCAATGTTGCGATTCAACTAAAAAATGATTCAATGGTCTAGTTCGTATTGTTTTTTGCCTGATACGTATCGTGCGATACTAACAACACTGGTTTGAAGTGTCGTCATGATTTGGTTGACATGGGTATATGCCAATAATTGCATCCAATGTCACAAGGTCGGCGAATGTATTTGCCACCAGCATGTCACACAATGTCAACAAAAGAGAAGAAAAGTTTTTGTCAGTGTTTATGGAGTGTGAAAGTCCCACAATGATACTCTTCAAATATCAAGAGCCTGGTTTTGGTCAAAGATCTCAAATTGGTTGGCTTGAAGTCTCATGATTGCCACGTGTTAATGCAACAACTATTGCCTGTGGCAGTTCGCAGTATCTTGCCTAACAAAATTAGGGTTGCCATAACTCGATTGTTCTTTTTTTTTAATGCTATCTGTAGCAAAGTCATTGAAGCTCGACAGTTGGATGATTTGGAGAATGAGGCTGCCATTGTCCTTTGTTAGTTGAAGATGTTTTTCCTTATTCATTTTTTGACATAATGGTTCACTTAATTGTTCAGCTAGTGAGGGAGATCAAGTTATGTGGTCCTGTTTTTTTACGGTGGATGTATTCGGTTGAGCGGTACATGAAGATCTTAAAAGGGTATACCAAGAATCAATACTGCCCAGAAGGATGCATTATGGAAAGGTACATGGCTGAAGAATCTATTGAGTTTTGTTCCGAGTACATTGAAACAGGTAAACCTGTTGGCTTTCCTCAAACTCATCATGACCGGACACAAGGAGGTAAAGGTACACGATGATACAATGTTGTAACTATGAGTCGACAGGAGGTTTCACAAGCACATTTGTATATTTTGAATAACACACAAGAGGTTCTTCCCTACATAGAAACTCAAACAATATGTGATAGATACTCACCGAAAAATGAACATGATGAAGGTGTTGCAAGAGCATAAAAAAACTTTCATAAACTGGTTTAAAGAAAAAATCATTGCTGATGACATTGCTTCCAAAACATTAAGACTCTTAGTTGTTGGGCCAAATCTCAATGTTTCCACTTGGAAGGGATTTGATATCAACAACTATTCCTTCTACACAAAGTCACAAGATGATAAAAGTAGTTTGTAGAACAGTGGGGTAAGTGTTGAGGCTGATTCTGACCACTTTTGTAATGCATTAGATAATAACCCGATTCGAGCGTCGATGCATTACTTTGGAGTGATTGAAGAAATCTGGGAGCTTGATTATACTGAATTTAGAGTGTCTGTTTTTAAGTGTAAGTAGGTTAATGGAAACACCAGCGTGCATCAAGATCATTTGGGATTTACTTTAGTACAACTTCATAAGGTGGCTTATAAGGACGAACTTTTCATCATGGTTGAACAAGCCAAACGGGTGTTTTACATCCAAGATCTTTGTGACTCAACATTTTCAATGGTTGTACAAGGAAGACCAACTGGTATCAATCACCAAAATGATGATTCTACACTTGATATTTGTGAGATGGTTGCTTTGTCCACACGAATATCTTCCATAATTAAAGAACATGATGTGGATGATGAACATGTAAATCGTAATGATCATGATGGTTTATGGGAGAACATTCACACATAATTGGTTAATAATTTAATATCAAAGTAATGTTTTTCATATTTAAAAGTAAATGCAATCTATATTTTTAACGTCGATATTTAGAATTTATTGCCTTTATGGTCTTTATAATTGTAGTTTAATAAATTTGTTTTCTTTGCATAGAGTTATGACAACACCCCCAAGGTCCCCTCCGCATTCAAATGAGCCTTTAGAGTCCACGTCTAGGAGGAGTAGACAATGTACATGGCTCAGAAGCTTGGTGGTAAGAAACTTGGATCAGCCTAGGCCAACAGTTAATGTCAATCCTGCAACTGGTAGAGGAACGACTTTCATAAAGAGAAGTTCCACAACTGTCTCGGGGTTGTAGCTCGAGAAAAAATTCCGATTATCCATTCCAGTTGGAAAGATGTACCCGAATCTCTAAAGAACCTAATATGGGATGACATTTTGGTGGGCAACATAACTATCTAAGTTTTTTATGGTTTCCTTTAACATCAATTTTTTTTCATTCCGTAACTCTTGCATAACATATTTTGACGCAGGGCAAATCTGATATCCAAGAAGCACCGAATGCCAAGAATGGCCACTAGATAGAGGCAATTTAAGTCTTCCCTAACCACTAAATACATATATGTTGGAGAAGAGGCCAAGATAAACAGGATCCTTCTGTTAAGTATGGTCTAGACCCAGAAACTCGTGAGGAATTTGTTGCAAGCAGAAAAACCCCTAATTGGCAGGTTAGATGTGAATGTCTTTTTTTTCCTTAAATTGGATTTAAAATATGCAATTTTATTTAAAAGTGATGTTGAAATTCTTTGGAATTTATCATAGGGAATAAGAAAAAAATCTCACGAAATTCAAAAACAGAATGATTGCCCGCACTTGCTGTCTTGTGGGGGTTATGATTTGCTTAAAAAAACTCATGGAGGAGAAAATTAAGAAAAGACAAGAAGATGCAATGAATACTTTGGAGCACCCAGGTCATGTTCATGTGGCAGACTCTGGTGTTACAATCAATCAATACTTTGGACACGCATCATGTGCCTCGAATAGTACATCAGCCTCAATCAGCCCACAACAATTGGCTGAGATACTGGAAACCTTAAGGAAGAGTGGAAGAAAGAAGTAGAAGAGGAAAACAAACAGAGTCTGGAAAAAATGAAACAAGAGTTGGAAGAGGCAATTAAAATTGAGTTATCCCATATGGTATCACAACACTTACCCTCGGTTGAGGCAGATACACAACTATTAGCTTCACGTGTCAGCTCAAAGGGGAGTTGTGCTGAAACTGCAGCCAATCCATCAGGGGAAGAGCATGCTACTGAAGTGGTGCCTACTATGGGGTTGTACGTTCACTGTAATGATTCTACACGGCTAGTGGCTTTGGGAAAAGTTTACGATGGAGCATCCACCATACACAATGTGGCTTATGCAGATGATGTGGTTAGGGTAAGTGTTGAAAAAGTGTATGACGGTGTCACTCAAGTCCCTTTTCTGACGTCAGGGATTCAGTATGTTAGACAGACCGTTCACACATTCATTGCATGGCCGACACATCTTGTCAAACCTGTATCACAAAAGGTATTTATTTATGTTTTACAATATTAAGATTAATTTTATTTATGTTAATTTTTTTTGTTAACATTAGGTTATTTATTAACTTTTGTAAACAAATAGGATTCACATATTTGTCCAACAAGACCCGTTGAACCTGTTCAAAGGTCGAATACTATTGACGGAGTTGATCCGTTGGGTGACTTGATTAAAAACTTGTATGATGTTTACCAGAAGCTGATTGAGTTATTGTGGGGTAGGACTAAATTTGGGATTGCGACTGTAGAAACATCCATCTTCATAACATAAATGAAATAATATCAGGTGCCTCATGTTTGAACATATCTATACTACAGTTGTGGATTATGTAAGTAAACTCGCTTTTAAGGTCTCTGATAGGTGGGGAAAATGTATTCTAGGAGGTGTAATTAGCTTTATGATAGTTGTAATCAGTATAACTAACTGATTGTTAGTTATAACAGATTAGAGGAAGCTTTAAATAGAGAGGCACTAACTGAATAGGGGGAGTACTGGTAGTAGGAGGGTAGTGACCTCGAAATCACTTGTACACAGCAGGAGAGCTTTTCTCTAAGATCAAATAAACTCTTCTTCCATTTCTGCCTGGTCTAGTGTCTATCACTGGTATCAGAGCTCCTTCCTGGGGCTGTGAGGTCATAAATGGCAGCGAAAAATAGCAACAAGATGGAGGCAAGGTTGGAGACACTAGAAAGGGCCATGGAGGAAGCATGCGAGGCCAGGGAGGCGGATCGGGGAATCGTGGAAGCCAATTGGGTTGCAATTGAAACCCGATTGGGCGTGATGGAGGAGATTCTGCAGAAATTGGTCGCGCACATGGGGTCGTCGATGAGGGGTGAGGGATCTCCAGCAAGGAGGGCAAAGGGCCAGTCATCCGAGGATGAGAAAGTTAAGGCGCGTCATTGGTGGCAAATTGAGATGCCCATTTTCACGGGTGAAGATCCGGTGGGTTGGGTTTCGCGGGTGGAAAGATTCTTTAGGCTGCAGTATATGAGGGAGGAAGAGAAGCTTGAATCGATATTGGTAGCCATGGATGGAGAAGCTTTGGCATGGTATCAATGGTGGGAGAGATGGAGTTCTAACCAGTCTTGGGAGGATTTTAAGACAACTTTGATCCAAAGGTTTCAGAGGACCAATTTGAGAAACCCATTCCAAACCTTGCTAGCCTTGAAACAGGAGGAGTCTGTGCAAGCCTACATTAGAGGATATTGGAGGAAGATAGGGATGAGGATGAGAATGGGGATCAAGAAGTGGGTGAAGAAGAGGAAGTAGATGAAGTGCATCAGCTGTCTTTGCATAGTATTGAGGGATTTACTTCTAAGAAATCACTTGAGCTATGGGGAAGCATTAAGAATAGGAAAGTAGTAGTATTGATTGATTGTGGGGCAACTCATAATTTTATTTCCATGAAGTTAGTGAAAGAGTTAGAGCTGGAAGTTACTTCTACCAATGCTTACTATGTGGAGGTAGGAGATGGACACAAGATAAGCTGCCAAGGGGTATATAATTCACTGCATATGAAGTTACAAGGATTACATGTAGTGCAAAATTGTTACTTGTTTGAATTAGGGGGGACAGATGTGATTTTAGGTGTGGAGTGGTTAGCAAGTTTGGGAGAGGTAGAAGCTAATTTTGAAAGATTAACCTTGGCTGTGAGGGTGCAAGACAAGAAAACAGTGTTAAAAGCTGAGCCTAAATTGATCAAGGTTGCCATAAGCAGAAAATTGGTCAGGTGTAATATGTTGGAAGCTGAGCAGGGGTTTGTGGTAGAATTAAAAACCATGGAAGGAGAGGAATAGACAGAAAAAGTTCCTGAAGTGTTGTTGCAGCTGTTACAGCAGTTTGAGGAGGTTTTTAAGGAACCTCAAGGGCTGCCACCAGGCAGATAGAAGGACCATGCAATTCATCTGCAAACTGGCAGCAACATACCCTGTTTGAGGCCTTATAAATACCCTCACTACCAGAAGAATGAGATTGAGAAGTTGGTAGAGGATATGTTGTCTGCTGGAATTATCAGAACTAGCATCAGCCCATTTGCTAGTCCTGTAATTTTAGTAAAGAAAAAAGACGGGAGTTGGAGGTTTTGTGTGGATTATCGGGCTCTTAACAAAATTACTGTGCCAGACAAGTTCCCTATGCCAATTATTGAAGAATTGCTAGATGAGATTGGAGGGCAGGTTATCATCAAATTCGAATGAGGGCAGAGGATGTGCATAAAACAGCTTTCCGAACTCATGAGGGCCACTATGAGTTCTTGGTGATGTCATTTGGCTTAACCAATGCACCTTCAACTTTTCAAGCACTCATGAATGAGGTACTAAAGCCTTTCTTGAGATAGTTTGCTTTGGTATTTTTTGATGATATATTTAGTTTACAGCAGTAGTTTGGAGGAACATGTTATGCATTTAAAAGTTGTGCTGCAAGTTTTACAGCAACAAGAGTTGTATATAAATAAGAAGAAATGTAATTTTGGCCAGCAATCTTTAGAATATTTGGGGCATATCATTTCAGCTGGAGGTGTAGAGGCTGATCCTAATAAGTTGGCAGCTATGGCTAAGTGGCCTGTCCCTAAAGATGTACAAGGGTTGAGGGGTTTTTTCGGATTGACTGGTTATTATAGAAGATTTGTAAAAGGGTATGGAAAAATGGCTCAACCTTTAAATGATGTGCCGAAAAAGAATGCTTTTGTGTGGGAAGAAAAGACACTCAAAGATTTTGAGAAGCTGAAGGCAGCAATGCAACAGCTACCTATCTTAGGAGTGCCTGATTTTTCAAAGAAATTCATTCTGGAAACTGATGCTTCTAGAAGTGAGTTAGGAGCAGTTTTATTACAAGAAGACAGACCTTTGGCCTTTTGGAGTAAGGCTTTATCAGAAAGAGGGAAGTTGAAATCGGTTTATGAAAGGGAATTGATGGCAGTGGTGTTGGCTGTAAAAAAGTGGAGACACTATTTGCTGGGAAAAAAATTCAGTATTAGAACTGATCAAAAAAGCTTGAAATTTTTAAATGAGCAAAGATTGTTGAGTGAAACAGTTTAAATGGGCCATAAAATTAATTGGGTATGATTTTGATATCCAATATAGGCCAGGAAAAGAGAATATAGTTGCTGATGCTTTGTCAAGACAGTTTGCTTTTGAAGCAATTTTAGTAGTGCAGGAGCAAGAATGGAGTGATTGGGAAGAGGAAATGCAAGCTGACCTTCCAATGTATGAGATTTTCCAGGGTTTAGTATCCAGAACAGCTGAGAAGAAGGGCTACAGTGCTCATAGAGGCAGGTTGTATTATAAAAACATACTAGTGTTAGCAAGAAGTCCTGCTAGAATTCCTATGATTTTAAAGGAGTTGCATGATTCTCTTGTGAGGGGACATTCTAGATTTTTTAGAACATTTAAAAGAGTAGCTGCAGCGTTATATTGGCAAGGTATGAAGAAGACAATAAGAGATTATGTGGCTGCCTATGAGATTTGTTAGAAAAATAAAGCTAGTAATTTAGCACCAGCTGGTTTGCTGCAACCTTTGCCAATTCCTACAAAGGTTTGGTCAGATATTGCTATGGATTTCATTGGAGGTTTGCCAAGGGCTCAAGGTAAAGACACTATTTTAGTGGTTATTGATAGGTTGACTAAGTATGCTCATTTTTTTGCTCTTAGTCACCCTTACACAGCCAAAAAAGTGGCTGATATTTTCATTTCTGAGGTGGTGAAATTACATGAATTTCCTACATCCATAGTTTCTGATAGAGACAGAGTGTTCATGAGTTTGTTTTGGAAGGAGTTGTTTAGGAGGGCTGGAACTCAATTGAAAATGAGCACTGCTTATCACCCTTAGACAGATGGCCAAACTGAGGTGACTAATAGATGTTTAGAAGTATATCTGAGGTGTGTAATTGGCAGCAGACCAAAGCAATGGCCAAACCAATCATCTTGGGCTGAATTTTGGATTAACACCAATTTTAATATTTCAGCCAAGATGTCCCATTTCCAGGTTCTCTATGGACAACTACCACCTCTTTTGATCAAAGGGGCTGACATTCCTTCTAAGCTGGAGGAAATTAATCAGATGGGTGCCAGCAGAGATATGTTACTGCAGGATTTAAGGAGTAATTTATTGAAGGCTCAAGATCAGATGAAGTATGCTGATAAGCATAGGAGGGAAGTAAGTTTTAAGGAGGGAGATTTGGTATTTTTAAAGCTGCAACCTTATAGAATGAGGTCTTTGGCTAAGAAACCTAATGAGAAATTGAGTCCTAGGTTTTATGGACCCTATAAGATCATACAAAGAGTTAGGGAGGTTGCTTATAAGCTGGAACTTCCAGAGGGCAGCAAGATACACCCTATGTTTCATGTATCTTTGCTCAAGAAATCTATGAAGGCTACTGGTTTTTCACAACCATTGCCTGTTGTGTTGACTAAAAATTGGGAATTGCAATTACAACGAGAGAAGATTATCCAACACAGGGTAGCAGCAGATGGAAAAAAAGATGTGCTGGTCAAATGGCAGGAGTTACCACAGCATGAAAACAGCTGGGAAGCAGCTGAGGAGTTGCAGAAAGTTTTTCCACACTTGGACCTTAAGGACAAGGTCCATCTTGAAGGGGATGGTATTGATAGAAACAATAGGTAGGGAAAATGTATTCTAGGAGGTGTAATTAGCTTTATGACAGTTGTAATCAATATAATTAACTGATTATTAGTTATAACATATTAGGGGAAGCTTTAAATATAGAGGCACTAACTGAATAGGGGGAGTTCTGGTAGTAGGAGGTTAGTGACCTCGAAATCACTTGTACACAGCAGGAGAGCTTTTCTCCAAGATCAAATAAACTCTTTTCTCCCATTTTTGCCCGGTCCAGTGTCTATCAGCCTCCTTTCATTAACTAATAATTAATATTCCTGACGATATAGAGGTTGAACAATTTTGATTTGAAATGTGAAAAATAGGTTTATGGATGACTGGAGTACAAAGTTGGTCATGGTTCGGTGTATGGATTCCTTAAGCCTCAGTCCATACACAATGCAAAGGACAGACGTGATCATTGTCAATAATAAATTCAAACATGGGTCAAGGAATCACAAAGAGAGGTCTACCTAGGAGCTTCTTGAATCAGTAAGTAAAATTTAGCAAGTGATTGAAATTAATGTTTGCATCATTGGTAGTTAATTATTGTCGAATTCAGGGCCCATTGGCATCTTGTCCTTCTGTGTCCTAGGCAATGTTGTTAAATCGCCGAGTAAACTCGTCCGAGTCAACGTTTCTGCCCCCCAAATTGAGTCAACTCGATAGTGAACTCGGATATGGGTATAGACTCAGTAAACTCGCGAGTCAACTCGATAAACTTGATTGAATCATCGAGTTGACTCAATGTGTATTTTAAAAAAAATAGGTTTTTCAAAACCCATTCTCTTCTACAGTACTACGTCTCAGCGCTCTCTGGTATTCTCCCTCTCGCCGTGCTCCATCTCCAGTCTTCTCCATCTCCGGTCTTCTCCCTCGGTCACTCCCTGTGTGTTTACTAGTTGCTTCTTGACTTCTCCCTCAGTCCCTCTCTGTTTCGTCTTCTCTTCTCCCTCGGTCCCTCCCTGTGTGTGTTTACTAGTGTGTTTGTGTTTGTGATTGCTACTGTGTTGTGTATTGAGATTGAGACTGTCGAATTGTTGAGGGTTCTGTGTTGTGATTGCTCCCTGAGGGTTTTGTGTTGCTCCTGGAAATAGAACAGATCCTGGTTTGAAGTATGTTGTTGAAATTCCAGGAAATAAAAATATGAAATGTCAGTTTTGTCCAAAAATAATGGGATATTCAGTTTATTGGTGTGTTTTAATGTTGGATATTCAGTTTATTACTATTTTTTTATATGAAGTAGACTCTTATATACAATTTACGTTTCTAGGGTTTTACGGTTTAGTGTAACGACCTAAAATTATTCTAGATATTGTATTTTTATTAGAATTAAATTTTTAAGAAATCGTTAGATAATAATAATTTTTACTGAAACGTATACTAGTATAAATTCTAAAACATATAGATTATAGAAGTTTTTAAACTGATACATGTATTATAAGTAGCCATAGTCCTTATTACAAAAGTCAATATTAAACAAGTACAAGCTTTTCCAAACAACAGTCTACTTCATATCTTCATTTGTACACCATCACTGACCCAGGTCATCAAGGAAATTGACCACTATTGCCATCTAAAAAAAAATAAACAAATCTAGTGAGAAATAAAATTTCTCAATAGGCAAAATCTAAACCATCAAACACATTAGTACGTTAGTAAATTCTCAATATAAGCAAATAAATTCGCACAAGAATTATGCAGTTATATGAATGCATGAAATGAAGTTCTCCCAGGGTGCACATGGCCTCTACATATTCGTACCGTATGTAGCTACACCTCGTACTGGATGTAGACGCTGCGATCGTCTTACACAAACATGCATGATTTATGCCATATACGTGCACCTAGTCACCACATATCGTATTATATGTAGTATCAGATTCTGTTTCACAAAATCTCGTACTAGATTTGGAAACACAAATCAACATATCATTACATCAAATCCATCAATAACAAAATCCATGGCAAATACACACAACCTCATGGAAAAATTTATATCATATGTATCCAAAAGTATGGTTTAAACAATCATACCTTATTCAAGTAAAAATCATACCAACTTAGGCATGATAATTGATTATCCTCAGGCTACAGAAAAATCATGTTAGTAATCTAACTAATAAACCACAATATATCCTTCAAATAATTTCTAATTCCTTTAAACCTTCACAAGAAAAGATTAAAACCTAGCATGCATCTTAATCTTCTTTCACCTACCACCTTACTACTTCATCCTCAAATTTAATCACCCCAGCATTTGAACCATTTAACTACATACCATTCAACAACTACTTCTCAAAATTAATTAAAAACATTCCCATAATGAAAATATGAATATACAACCCAAAGGTCATCAAATCACTTCCAAAATCATCAAGTGTAATTCCAGATATCACCAATATTTCAACATATAAATCATCACCTATCCTATGGTCTAAATCAATATTTTCACATCATAAAATAACCTTCAAATAACATGAAATTCCAACTTAAACAATAATCATAAATCTGCCTAATTAAGCAAATAGGTTAAACCAAACAAATGCTTAACTAGAGATTGAAGCCTAGCCTACCTCAAGTGAGTTTGATTTTTGAAAATGGAATGGAATAATGGCTGCCTTCCTTGGGAAATCCTCTAAGAAATGAAACCTTGATATCCTTCTATTAGGCTTGTCAAACTCTTCCTAAGGTTGCTTGCCTTACATGCAATTTCTTCAAGGTGGTGGGGTTTCTTTCTTACTTGATTTAACCTTTAAAGAGAAGGATGAAAGTGAAATGAAGGTGATGTGAGGGAGAGAGCTTCACATGAAGTATGTAGGGGGAAAGTCTTGAAAAATGGCTTGCACTTAAGGTCCCCCCTCCCTTTATATAGTGTTTAGAAAATGATATAATATTCAAGGACATTTTTGTCCTTCCTAACTTAATTACCTTCATTTAGTTCCATCCTAACTTAATTACTTCTCATTCCTTTAGATTCTAACTAAGTTCATTATGATTCATTTACTTTATAAGAAAAATCTTCTAAGTTCATCATGTACCTTACAAGTGTCCTAACACTTGTCTTCATCATAAAGCTTGCCTTTACAAGTGTCCCACTTACTTGGCATGGCCTTTACAAGTGTCCCACCACTTGTCCCATTTATGAAGTTTCTCCTATCTTCTCCATGTTTCACGTTAATACTAGAGGAAGGGAGAAAAATCTTTGCTTCATTTCATGTTACCTTGTATCATATCATTCAAGGCATGACACCTTTTTTCCAAGTGTCCTTTTTCTTGGCATGTTCATGAAACTTCTCTCATTTTCTACCTAATTCACATGATTAACCAAAGCCAAATGGAAAAGAAGATAAATTTTACTTCCTTTTATACTATTTTATGTACACATGTCATTTTTGATGATGAAGAAAAATCTAATCCCAATATGGCTTCATACATGGCATTTTCTAGTTGGAAGTCAAGTTTGATTTGAATTCTTCTTCCTAAAGATAATATTGAATAATAGCATTCTAGAGTTTTTCAAAAACTAACTTCAATTTCAATAAAAATTGCTCACAAGTAATCTATACAAAGTGATATTCAGACTTTTCTTACAAGACTGTTTTTATCTTAATTCTGATTGGTCCATAGTACTTTTCAAAATTACTAAACCATTTTATTAAATAAGTCTATTCATCTTACATTTAAAAGAAAATTCCATAGATTTTATTTATCATTTTTCCCTATTTTTCTAATAAAATTTCAAAGTTATTACCTTATAAAATTCTTAGAAATTCTATTCTAGGGTTTTCTATCACAAAGTATTTTGGTATTCTGTCATTTAAGAGTGCTTTGTAATTTCATCAAGTTTTCACAAAATCTCTAAGAGTGTCTAGGCAATTTTATCTTCAAGGGTATTATGGTAATTTGTCACTCTAGGAGCATGATTGTAATTTTCCAAAATATCCAAGGATATTTTTGTAATTTCCACCTTAAAATATCTAACCAAAATATCCATGGGTATTTATGTAATTTTCACCTCAAGGGTATTTTTGTAATTTCTGTTTTAAGGGAAGGGTGATATGGTCATTTCTCTTCAACTATATTTTTTTATCCAAGTATCATCACACTTCCACAATTCAATTAAATATGAATTCAAGATATAATTTTGAGGATGTTACATTTAGCTCATCCCACCGAGTCTACCTAGACTCTACGATTTAACATTAGTCCTAGGAATCATGATGTTGTGTGGTTATGTTCGTTGCGTAAAAAGCTTGATATTCACATCAAAGCTGCAATTAACAAGTTTTGTGTTACATTATAACTCATTTACTGTATTATGAAGTTATGTTCGCAAATATGTAATAACTTAACCTACATCGATGTTTTTTTTAACCAGTGCAATGAAAACATTGAAGACTACTTTGGATGGTAAATCTAATCAACCTGCACCTAACTGAATTGAAGTAAAGGTAAGTCATTTAATCAAACCTCGTTATAGATTCATCTGATGTTTGTAACTTTGTAATGATGACATTTAAATATATTTCATCCTGGATTTAGAGTCACGTTCAAAGCGGAGGATATGAGTGTGGATATTATGTAATGCATTGGATGTGGAACATAGTCAGCGGGGGTTTGAAGAATGAATGGAGCACAGTATATTTACTTTAAGTATTATGATAATTACTTTACTATCAATTCGCAGGAAATGGGCAGCATATTTGTTACAAATGAAAAACAATCAATTTATGCAGGTTTAGATTATACAGGACGAACCATTATGCTTCAACAACTTCATTATTGTAAACATTATAAACAATTTTGTTAATTTATTGACAATTATTTGAGCCACCGACAGTAACCTTTCTTGCTTTTCATCCTCAGGATAACAATATTGTTGCTATAGACATGGATGATTGGTCTATTCAAATATGTAATGTCTGTGTTAATGACATAACAAAGTTGTCTGTCAGGAGAGAAGTTTTTATGCAAGTTAAAGGTAAACACAAAGGCCATACCAAAATGTCTCTTATGTGTTCAATGTATTAATTTCATCTGTAGCAGATGCTCAGTTAATGATTGCTTAGGATAATAGATCCGTCTTGCATTTCTATGATTAAACTGCATTAAAAGAACAAGGTTTGGATCTTTTTAACTGGTTTCTATGATTAAATTTCACTAAAAGAACAAGTTTTGGATCTTTTTAACTGTTTTTATCAAGTATGTGTATGGCAATGCAATTTTCAGTGATGATATGGCGAGTTACTTACGTGCGCTGTTTATTATTATTATCTACATTTGTGTTTGGAGTACTGATGGATGGGAAAAGCTGAAGTCTATATTCTTGCACATTCCTCCTGGGAGAACACCACTGGCACAGTTAGATACACCCATCTATAGTTTCATCAGGATCAAATTCAGTTATTACTTGTACATGAAACTCGGCTCTGGCATTTTTGATGCAATAGAACTACCAGGTTGTATAATATGCAATTGATTATTTGATTTTGGATCATGAGAACATATGAGTTTTAACCTGCAGGTGAAGAGGATACTCCAATCGAGCTATGGTTGGATGCTACAGGCTTGGGTGGAGGCATGGACTTGTAGAAGAGGTTATTATTTGCTATTGTTTGTGTGTCTCATGCTTTCATGCATGGCTAAAATGAATTCCTTGTTTGCATCAAGTTATAAAGTGAGTGGAATTTTACAAATGTAGTACAGTGACTCACAAGTTAACAAAATCAAGATGTTCAAAAGTAATAGTGAATCTGGGTTTAGTGATGTTTGTCTACTGCTATAACATGGGCATGTTTAATTGGAGATTTTTTAGACTTTCTTTTGCATAATGTTGTTCCACTATGTGGAAACTATTTCCTTCTGCTTTCATGTCACTTATATGATAATCAATATAAAATTGTTGTTATGTACTTTACTTATTTTATGATTTAAAACTATAGGTCAACCCATTAAGAGAAATCAAAATCACAAAAGAGAGGCACAACTTACATGGGGCAGTTAAGAGTACCAGAGAAAACTCTCTACAGGAATAACATAATTCATACATGGAAAAATTAGAGGGAAAGTGATTTCGGTTAGAAAGAAATGATTGAAAGTAGTGGATTGTGAGGGAGGTATATAGTAGTTGAGTGGAAATTTTTGTGAGGATTTTATAAAATTATTTTGTCCCTTTATTCAGAAAGTTGTTTTCTGTAAGCACTTCTTCTGCAGCTGATACTGTTGTTGTTAATTATGAGTGAAGGAAACCAGAGTGTGTCAAAAACATGCAGAAATATAATATACCTACTTTCATTTCCATATATAATATGGATATATATATATATATATATATATATATGTATTTGTATTATTCCAAGTTTGTGTTGAGTTAGCCTGATAGTGTAATTCATGTCTTCTATAATTTTTGTATTGAACCCCATTTGTATCCTCTGTATGCAGGAGAAGAAGGCTCTGAAGGAAGAGAAAATGAAACTCCAGGAGAAATACATGTGGGCTATTCATGTCTTGTAATACTGTGTCTCTAATTTGTGTTGATGTCTTTCTTACCAAATTGATACACACTTTATGAACTATAATTAGGCCATTATATTTTGTAATGAGTTTTGTATTGGTGTTGCACTTGTAAGAAAAACCTAAATAATCTAATCATGCTTATACATAAACAACATAAGCAATTAGATTAAGTGCGGAAAAATTAAAATCATAAATACCTCCCGCCATTGCTATTCTTGTTTGCTCCGAAGATGAATTGTAGTTTTCTGTGAGTCAAGTAATCTGTAAACAGTTTTTGAGTCTTCAAATTAATTTGACTTTTGGCTTAAGGATCTTCTAAGCTTTCACTATCACTCACTGATGGTGTATTGAGATTTTTAGATAGCAAGCATAGGGACCTTGGCCTTGCACATCTCCTTTTATAACCTCTTCCCATCAAAGAGGTTATTTTTTATATGCATAAAACGTGGGCTTAGTTGCTAAAAAGATAAGGGATAAGATTAACTAATAAGATTAGCAACAACTTAATCCTATGAAGATAAGGTGAGTGGACCACCTTATGTGATTTTGATTTAGTCAATCAAAATAAACCAAGATTCTCCCACTTGGTCCACATATCTTATCATATACTTTAGTGAGAAATAAAATACATGAATCATGGCGATAGTTCCTCTAATATATACGTGGGAAGTACCTTCCATGTATTACATTGCATTATATTTCTCAAGCCCATACAACTTAATGAATAAACCCAATGTTTATTCTAGGTCCAAACTTAATTGATGTTTCTCAGAATAAATAACTGTAGATGTGCATAAACTGAATGAAAAACATCACAATAGAGTTTCTTAATATCATTCTTACAATGAAAATCATATATGAGAACCAAGTCTCATCCTTTCCAAATGATCCTTAAATTTGAATGGTGGCATGCCCTAAAGGATCGACAATCATTAATTCAGTGCTAATGTGCTCAATAACCACTGTATTATCTTTAGCACGTTCTCGTATGGCTAGATACTTAATGTCGATGTCCTT
>PYAF01002592.1:331285-342158 GCA_007407185.1 Glycine tomentella
CTTACTCCACCTGCCAAAAGCAGTTCCTTAGTCAAGTCATTATTCCAAACAAGCAAATAGGGGATATGTTTCTTTTACCCTTTTCATTGCATACATCACAGATTAAGCCAAAAGCAAACACCACCAAGGTGAAGACAATTTCACAACTTCATTCATGTTTCTCCATAATGTAAAAGGGAGAAACCAACCCAGATGGCTAAAAACAGGAACAATTGACAAACTCCATAACTAACATAAAATCCCATGCACCCACCAAGAAAAATAAAACAACCTTTGCATCTAAATCATTTGTTTCATATCAAAATACAAAATAGAAAACAACACAGATAGTTAAAAACAGGAACAAGATAGGAGGAATAACTCAACTGAACTGACAAACGCCACATCTAACTTAAAATCCCAGGCCCAGATTTCCTGTAGTCAGGGATTTAACACATTCACACTAGGGCACAATTGCAACCCTCGGATGAACATTAGACAACTCATATTTTATCTCAGTAAATCAGACTTAAAATATGCATCTGAGATTTGAGCCGTCCAATATTCATCCAACCTGAAGGCGCGATTGCAGAGAATCCATTTCCTAATACCCCTGCATTCACTCACAAAGAAAAACACAACCATTACATCTAAATCATTGGTTTCACTGAGAGTTTAATTTCTATTCAACATCAGTGTAGATACTTTTACACTGCAGACTAATCAAAAATCATGATAGGTAGGTAGTAATTATAAAAGTCAACACACTTACAGTATATCACAAATCGTGTAACATTAACAGTTCATAGGCTATTTACTCTTAACTTAATATCAATACACAAAATAGAGAGCCACCATGATAATTAAAAGAAGGAATAGTATGTGAAATGATTTTTATACTGTCGTTCAATCACAAAATTTGTTGACTTTTACAATAAGTAAATCAACGAATGATTTCTGATTGAAACAGAATAGGAGGGATCAATGACTGAACCTGAACTGACAAATCCCAAATGAAGACACAAACAACCACCAACCCACAAAGAGAAATATTAAAAACACACTTTTCACTCAACTCTATTTTTTTTCACACCAAAACACAAAAAAGGAGAGCGACCCAGATGGGGGAAGTACGTAAATTTGAAGGACTGAACTGGTCAGTAGCTTAACACACAAACAATCACCAATCCGCTAAGACAAAAACACATTCAAAACTCAATTCTTTCACACCAAAACACAAAAACGAGTGACCTAGATGGGGAAAAGAGGTAAATTTGAGCACTGAACTGGGTGGGCACTGGCTTCTGACACAAACAACCACCAACCCACAAAGAGAAAAACACACCCTTTGCATTCAAAACTCAATTCATCACACGAAAAGGAGAGTGACCCAGATGAAGAAAAGAGGTGAATTTGAATTTGAAGTACTGAACTGAGCACTGGCTTCAGAGGCGACAGAGGGAGCGTGGATTTGACCTATCTGAGGGTGCGCGGAGAAGGCCTGAAGCCAACCGTTGACATCAACGCTGTTGAACCAAACGCCCCTGGCGACAGAAACAGCGTCCTGCAACGAACCGAAAGGAGAGGCCGAAGCCATTTCCTTCGCGAATTTGGTGCTTCCGCAGCACGATGCGAAGTCCTTCTCGTCGAAACTGAACTCCATTGTTCAAACGATACTTACTCTCTCTTCACTTCGCTTGTGTTTTGGACAATTCAATTGGAATTGGAGTGTTTTTATGGTTTGAGGATCTGTGTAAGGTTTTGGGAAGAAAAGAGAAGAGGGTGTGTCAGCACCTTACTCTTGTTCTTGGGACACGAACAAAAAGCCACGTGAGAAGCTTCTTTTGGCCAGCTAAAGGGGGAAGTGGTAGTGACACAAATTATTTTTATATTTTGATGATTTTTATTGTTAAAAATTAAAAGTTAATTTTTTATCTTTTGTTTTTCTTAATTTAGTGTCTTATTTAAAATATATATATATATATATGTTATTCTATTGTGATATGGTTTGAGATCATTAAAAATTATATTAATATTTTTTTTCTGATTGTTATAAATTTTATCGCATTACCAAAAAAATATTATAATTTTTTTGGATAAACCAAGTATTCTTCCAAAGTTTAAGATTGATATCTCAAAATATTGAGATCCATTTATTTAAGAAATTGATCTCTTCTAATAGATATTTTTGTATATCTATAGGCAATGACAAAGTTAAACATGTAATTTAGTTATATGTATCCATGTTACAACTTCTTAATTTTAGTTTTTATATGTAAAAAAATCGTTATGTTGGTGCCTATACATGCTATGACTAATAATTGTGTTGGGGATCACTGTTGGATATAGGGGGAGAATAATGAAGAATGAAAGACTTTGATTTAAGAGTGTGTTTTGAGCTTTCAACATGCTTAGAGTGCCTTGAAGTTTAGTATATGATTCAAGTGTAAGAGAAAGGCAATCTGATTGATCAATACATTAATTCATTCATCCTTTAATAAGCTTAAATGATTTTTTCTAAAACATCAACGCTTTTTATTTTTTGGTTAAGGTTTTAATCAGATTAAAAGGTTTTTGGCAAAATGATTTTCTTGTTGTTTTAATCGATTACCTAAGTCATATAATCGATTATTTTGTTCTTCATTCAATCTGGAAAATCTTCATAAACAATTTAATCGATTATCTATCGGATTAATCGATTATTTGACCTTTGATTGAAATTGAAAATGCTTTGTTAAAAGTTTTAATCAATTACCATCATTCGTAATCGATTACGAAGTTGAAATCAGTTTCTAAGGCTTCCTGGTTTAATCGATTACCATCATTTGTAATCGATTATATAGTTGAACACATTTTTTAAAGGTATGCTGGTTTAATCGGTTACCATCATCTGTAATCGATTACATAGTTCATTTTTGAAAATCCTAATCTCCTGACTTAATCGATTACCATTATTCGTAATCGATTACACAGTTCATTTTGTGAAACTGAACTTCCTGGTTTAATCGATTACAGCTCAGGATAATCGATTAATTTGCTCGTTGCTGAAACCCATAAACCTTCTTGAACAGATTAATCAATTAAGTGATAATTTAATCGATTGCTAAAGCATTTTAATCGATTATCTGGCGCGTTTAATCGATTACAATTAGTTACAAAGTCTGTTATAAATAGTTTTGAAGGCTTGGCTTGTCTAAGAACTTGATCATTCGTATTTCTGAATACACACAAGCTTTCTAAACTCTCTCAAAATGATTTTCTGTATTTTATTACTTCTTGCTTCTTTCAGATCATTCATGGGTCATTGAATGAATCTTGAGCAAGAAACTTTTCAAAGATAAGGAAAAACATGTGCTGATTTGTTTTGCTATTCAACCTGATTTGGAAACTCATGTGCATTACATTCACTGAATCATCAGGTTGTCTCTCTCCTTAATCTTTGTGTGCAAATTCGTTTGAATTTCTGTTGTAATTACTATTGTAAGTGGGTTCTTCTTGCTTGGGTCTAGAGAAGGGTTCTCTAGTTAAAGAACAAAGTAGTGTTCTCTAGTTCTTGCTCCTTAGAATTCTAATAGGGTTTTAGTTTTCTATTCTTTATCGAGCGTTGATAAAGGGGAGGTCTTGTATTAAGCTTGTAAGAACAAGATTTATAATAGTGGAACTCTAATCTAGTGTTGATTAGAAGAAACTGGATGTAGCTTCAGTTGTGAAATGAACCAATATAAATTGCTTGTGTGTTGTTTCTCATTCGCTATTACTCTTATTGTTCATTGATTCTTTGTTTCATATTCATTGTTCAACAAGTTCTGTTTTGAGCAAATTGATTCCAAAGGGTTGAGCTATTTGATTGAGTAAAAAGATTTCTTGGTTTTGAAAGTGATAAAGATCCTTAAACTTTGATTTGAATTAATTTTAAAATACCAAGGTTTAACCAATTCACCCCCTCTCTTGGTTATTGTGAGTATTCCCTTTATTTTCAATCACTACTGATAGGTCTTATAATATTCTCGGCTAGTCAGTCTCGATTTAGTTGAGGGTCGTTTAGTCCAGGTAACCAATTGGTCTACTCAGATTTAACATTCTCGGCTAGTCGGTCTCAATCTAGGCGAAGTTCATTTAGTCCGAGAAGCCAATTGGTCTACTTGAATCTACAATTCTCGACTAGTCGGTCTCAATCTAATCGAAGTTGTCATAGTCCAAGAAGCCAATTGGTCTACTTGGATCTAATATTCTCAACTAGTCAATCTCGATCTAGTCGAAGTTGTCTTAGTCCAAGAAGTCGATGGATCTATTATTTTTGACTAGTCGGTCTCAATCTAGTCGAAGTTGACTTAGTCCAAGAAGCCCATTAGTCTACTTGGATCTAATATTCTCAACTAGTCGGTATCAATCTAGTCTTACTCTACGAAGTCGATGGGTCTAATTGGATCTAATATTCTCGACTAGTCGATCTCAATCAAGTCTTAGTCTAAGAAGCTACTAGGTCTACTTGGATATAATATTCTCTACTAGTAAGTCTTGATCTAGTCTTGGTGTCTAAGAAGTTGTTGGGTCTACTTGGATTTAATATTCTTGATTAGTTAGAGATTACTTAGTCCAAGAAACCGATTGGTCTACATGGATATAATATTCTTGACTAGTTAGTCTTGATCTAGTTGAAGTGTTAGACTACCATGTAGAAGAAAGAACTATTCATATAGAAATAAAGATTGTCCACTATGGTATACAAGGATAGTATAATACTATAGTAACGAGATCAAATTGTGCTATA
This sequence comes from Glycine tomentella, assembly GCA_007407185.1. Classification (NCBI taxonomy): domain Eukaryota; kingdom Viridiplantae; phylum Streptophyta; class Magnoliopsida; order Fabales; family Fabaceae; genus Glycine; species Glycine tomentella. The sequence goes on from PYAF01002592.1 coordinate 336,036, forward strand.
CAAATAAATGCTTTGTCTTCCTCTAGCCTCACATTTTCCTCAATCGACCAATATTCATCCCGTGTCATTGAAAACTCCTGCAAATGCATATATTTTACGAAGGGAAAAACATGTATGTATGCCATAGCAATTGCATGGACCATGATGTGATTGTAAGATAATATCTACTTAAGAATCTATTGGCTTTAAAATCTAGGTGGTAACTTGGCCCGGTGTAGAAGATGTATGAGTGTCTTCATCTTTTAATATTGACCTTCATGTGGTGTTCACATCCACTTTTTGCTAACAAAGAACATAGTGTTCCACATTATATACTTCTGATTAAGATAATAATTTCTCCATGATACTTACTTCTAGGATCAATGTCAGCCTTGTGCTTTGTCCCGTAATCTTGAAAAAGTCATAAAGACATTGCAAAGTTGTATGAGAATATGATTAATCTTCCTAATCTTGCACTGGGGATAAATACAAATTGTTAGATATTAATTGGCATTCCGATCAAAAATCCAATGCTAATATAAGATATAAAGAGGATAAGTTTGTAATATACATTGTATCCCATTTGATAAATAAAATAGAGATGGATGAAATACAATACTTCACTTCCACTGTTGGAAGCGTAAGGTCACGAACAATGTTTTCCTGAGGCATGTAAGAACACTATACTAAAGGATTTATCTGCAACATCCCATGAAATTTCCAAGGATACAACATGAACCTCTCAGCCAAGTTGAGGCAACAGAAACTGCCAAGGGCCAAAATTAAAACTCAGGAACAAAGAAGGAAAATGAGAAAGAAAGGAGAAGAGGTTTTGTGGTGTGTATGAAACAAGGTTTAAAGTGTGGTATATATAGGGTAAGAGGAGAGCACGAAAACGGATAAAGGAATTAGAGAATTAAACCGACAATAAAACATATTTATGAAAAATGGTAATATAATTTGAAATTACCACAATAATTGAAATGGTAATTATTACACATATTAAAACGGTAAAAAAAGAAATTAATGGTAAAATCCTACGATTTCTGTAGTAGAGCCTAATCAATTCTATCTCATTGAAATGAAGATATTTTAGATAAGCTCAAATATTTTCTTAAAAAGAATTTAATTAAATAATAACATAAAAATTTGCAAACCCATTATCACACGCGCAAGGGGGAGGGGGAATCAGTGGATTTGCACTACGACGAGCCCACGTCATGCACGAGAGACTTCCATCTCTTGCTAGCCACTTTGAAACCCATATCACAAAATGATATATAAACACATGAGCCAAAGTTATCCCAAGCAATGTGGACTTGGCCTTTCGTGATACTATTCAAACTACAACAATCCTCCACATATTACAAAAGGCTACATAAAACATTTGAGAAAATATTTTAAGAATAGAAGAAAAGAGTTCCTGGGTTCACATGAAATATAATGCATCGAACCTGGTTAGCAAGCTATTGAACTAGGCCTTGACTTGTAAGACATGACACACAGTGTAGTAGGTGTAGCAAGCTATTGAACCTAAAACACTTGGCATGTGCTAGTAGTTTACCAATCACAATATATCCCCACAATTATTGTTGTTATGAACTACTAGGCCATGTGCATGCCCACTATTCATGAGTGGTCTAGAGATCTTGCCAGGATCTCATGCAAGTGGCCCCATTTGACACTCACATAGGTGATTTCATCAAGTGTATGTTGCAAATCATACACCACCCATAAGGGATACGAAAATCATTAAAATCTTTATAAGTTTTTAAGTTTTCTCATAACCTCACAAAACTTAACTATAAGGCTTAGCCTCTCAATAATGCAACACCTAGCACTTTCTTGTACTATAGGAAGGGACTAATAATGAAAATTGATTGATTCAATTTTAGTGGTAGCAGAATTAACAAATGACTTATTTTTCCCATTGAACCTTCTCCATGGGATCTCTAATCATAAAGGTTACGTTAGCATCATTGTTTGGTTTCAATTGGCTTAAGTCTTATTTCCCTCAATGTTGGTAATATCATATTTCTTCCCAGGGTTTTTGTTAGAGGATACTAAGTTTCCTTCTGACTTCACATAATCTATAGAAATTGTTCCATTCTTTAGCAATTGCTTTACCACATTATGTCTAAGTTGTATATGTTTATTTTTCCCATTGTAAGTTTTTCTCTTAGCTCTTAGCCACAAGTATTCCTGATTGAGAATCATAATGCATAGACACTGACGGTATTGGTTTCATTCCTACAAGAATTTTAGCCAAGAAGTTTTTCAACCAACCATTTTTGGAGCAAATTTTTTTGACTCCATTGTCGATCTAGCTGTAATAGTTTGTCTGGTTGATTTCCATGTAACCGTATCACCACTAAGTGTAAATACATAACAACTAGTGGATTTTGTCTCTTCTAAATCAGAGATCTTGTTAGCATCGCTATACTCTTCTAGTTCAATGGGAAATCCACTATATTCATGACCATAATCCATGGTACCTCTCAAATATCTTAGGAGTCTTGCAATTGAATCCTAATTGTCCTAATCAGGACTTTGGGTGTATCTACTCAATCTACATACTGCATGTGCAATATCAAGTCTAGAGAAATTCAATAAATGCAATATGTTCCTTATGATTTGGGCATATTTAGTTCTTCTCTATTTTGTTTAATTGAGAATTAGCATCATAAGGGATACTCGCTGACTTAAAGTCATAATAGCCAAACTTCCTAAGAAGTTTCTCAACATAATGGCCTTGGGATAGTAATATACTATCTCCTTTCCTTCTGATTTTAATTCCCAAAATTACACTTGCTTCACCCATATCTTTCATGTCAAATTTAGATGCCAAGAAAGATATAGTTGTTAAAACTATATCAATGCATGTACCAAAGATAAGCATGTCATCCACATATAAGCATATAATGACACAATCACCATTCACAGATTTTGTGTACACTCATTGATCAACATCATTAGAGGAAAAACCATCATAAAGTAAAGTCTCATTAAACTATTCAGGTTATTGTTTTGGTGCCTATTTTAAACCATATAGGTATTTTAAAGGTTTGCATACTTTGTTTTCTTGACTAGGAACTTGACATCCTTCAGGTTGAGTCATATATATCTCTTCCTCTAAATCACCATTAGGAAAGTTGTCTTCATGTCCATCTGATGAATCACTAACTTATGGATGGCAACTAAAGCTATCAGAACTCGGGTAGAGGAAATCCTGGCAATAGGTGCAAAGGTATCAAAGTAATCTATGTCTGATTTTTTAGAAAACCCTTTAGCTACCAATCTAACCTTATACTTGTCTATTGATCCATTAGGGTTATACTTCCTCTTAAAGATCCACTTGCATCAAATTGGCTTTGCTCCTTTGGGTAAGTCAACTAAAGTCCATGTATTGTTCTTCTTGATAGAATTAATTTCAATATTAATGGCTTGTTCCCAAAGTTTTGCACCTGAAAAACTAATTGCTTTAGAAAAGCTCACATGGTCATCCTCAACAAGATATGTATAAAAATCATCTCCAAATGATTTTTCTACCCTTTGTCTTTTACTCATTCTTAAGTCCTCACTCATAGGTTCACTACAGATTTCAATAGGTTGCTTAGGACTAGTATTGGCACTGGTACTAGCACTAGACCTTAAGGGTTATATGTCCTCAAAGAAATCAATATTCTTAGTTTCTATTATGGTTTTGCAATCAAGCACATAACTCTTGAGGACAAGAAACCTATAGGCAACACTATGTTCCACACAACCAAGAAACATGCAATCAGAAGTCTTCGGTCCTATTTTCCTTTTCTTAGGATCTGGCAACATCACTTTGGCTAAGCACCCCCACACTATCAAATATTTTAGGTTTAGTTTGTAGCCTTTTCATAACTCATAAGGTATTTTTCCTATGTGGGATCCTATTTTGTAAAAGACAAGTCATCACAAGGGCTTATCCCCAAAGGTTATTAGGTGCGAAGAAACTTATAAGCAAAGTATTCATCATCTCTTTAAGGGTTCTATTTTTTCTCTCAGCTACTCCATTTGACTCAAGTGAATATGGTGGGGTTACCTCATGGATTATACCTTTTCACAAAAGTCATTAAACAAAATGTATTCACCAACCCTATTAGATCTTATTCTTTTGATTTTTTTTATTTAATTGATTTTCAACTTCAGCTTTATAAGACAAAACATTTAAACACTTCATCTTTATGTCTAATCAAATAAATTTTAGTATATCAAGAGAAGTAATCTATAAAAGGTTACAAAATAACTCTTACCTCCTCTAGACATAGTTTGTTTTAAATCAGCAAGATCATAATGAATTAAGCCAAGCAATTCAATTTCATGTTGGACAGAAGAACAAGGGTTTTTAATTAGCTTTGATTCAGCGCATACATCACATTTTTTTAGTTTGATTATATGCATATTAATTAAGCCTAGTTGTTGCAATTTAAAAACATACGAAAAATCTATAGGTTCCAATCTATCATGTCACATATCATAGGAATCAATCATATAAGCAAAAGTAGATGCATTTCTGTTAATCACTTCAAAAACATTCAGTACAAAGAGTCCCTAATCACAATATCCCTTTTCGACAAACACATTGTTCTTAGTCATAACAATTTTGTCTGATTCAAAAGACATTTTCCCCAACCTTCCCCAATAAGGCTACAGAGACCAAGTTGACTTGATGGTGGGAACATGTAAACATCACTCAAAGCCAATGTTTTCCCAGACGTGAGCTTGAAAAGAACCTTTCCTTTTCCTAGAATAGGAGTAGTCTTGGAATCCCCAAGATAGACTTGTTTTTCTCCATCCCCCACAGTAGTGTAGGAGGTAAAAGCATTTCTACCAGCATAGATGTGCCTGGTAGTCCCAAAGTCTACCACTCATTTACTCACATTGGTCACAATGTTGACCTAAGAAATGACCGCAACAACATTTCGTCTCTTTTAGCCAAGTTAGCCTAGGCTTAGAAGGATTGTCATTTCTCGTCACTTGATTCCTGCACTATGGTGCATCATGTCCTGGATTTCCACACACAAAATAGTTTCCCTTTTTCTTGAAAGTGGGGTTAGAGGTAGGATCATGTGAGATATTTTTTTATATTTTTTTCTCATTCTTATTATGATCAGTTTTGTGATCGTACTTTTTCAGAGTGGGTTTGTCTTGCACCATATTTTCCTTGGCAGATAAAGCTTTGGCTCTTGTAATAACACATTCCTTTCTATTGGTATCCTCAATGATGATGTGAGTGATAAGGTATGGCAAGGACAATTGTTTGGGCATGTGCCTTCAATTGTTGTTTGTAATCAGTCTAGGATTCAAGTAGTTTCTTGATCAAGAGTTCAAAAACAAATATTAATATTTTCTACTCATTACTGGTGATTTCATTCTGTTCGTAATGCTTGATTCTATATGATCACTAGTTTCATGAAATTGAATTTTAAGTTTGACTGGAAAGTACTCTTAGAATTTGAACTGAATGAATTTACTCTTTACGTTACGTTGCTAGGAATAGAGCATAACTTTTTGATTTCAAATAGCTCGAGATTATGATTGTAATGCTGGAATATTTATTTCATATGCGAGGAATCAATATTCGATAAATATTCTTAGGATTCTTTATTGGATTTAAAGGAAGCTGCAAGAAGCTTGAAGCAAGGATAACTTGAAGTTTTAGCTTTTTACATGCCCAATTGTTGCGCGATTTATGCGAATATGTTTACGGCAAGTGCACCGATCGTTTAACAAGTAATAAAGTGTAAGTAAAGTTTCATCTCCACAGGGATTGGAAAGATTTCGCAATAATTATAAAGATTATAATTGAACAAGAAACAGAAAAAGTAAGCAAAAGTAGTTGGATGATTGTGTTGAATTGAGAAAGAAAATTGAACAAAACAGTAAATTTAAAATCGAAAGATTACCAATGAGAAAAAAAAAAAACAATTGTGGTCAGGCTCAATCCCTTATAAGCATTACCTCCTTCAATTGACTGATTATTTTATCTTGAAGTTTACATAAGATCAATCTCTCCTATATTCGTAAATCCTAGAACTACTAGAGTCATAACCAGCGATTCAACCCTTTAATTCGATCGAGAACCCTAACCTTCTAGCGATTCTGTCAAACTAA
>PYAF01002592.1:342258-358442 GCA_007407185.1 Glycine tomentella
ACTTATTGTTTTAATCGATTACCTAGTTTTGTAATCAATTACATGCTTTCATTTTATATCTGGAAAATCCATAAGAACACATTAATTGATTACAGTGTTCTTGTAATCGATTACATAGTGTTAAATGAAAATCATGCATTACTGCTTTAATCGATTACCATTTATTGTAATCGATTACATAGGCTATATTAAGAAAATATGTTGTGCTGCTTTAATCAATTACCATTTATCGTAATCGATTACATAAGCCTATTGAAAAACTATGCTTTGCTGCTTTAATTGATTACTTGTCGATATAATCAATTATTATGTTCATAAAAAATTTTTCATAAAGCTTAAGAACAGTTTAATCGATTAAATGGTGTATTAATCGATTACATTTGATAAATTAATTGATTACACTTGCGATTTAACTATTACATTCTGTTAAATCTGTTTTTCTATAAATAGCTTGTGGGTCTATTGTTTTGTAACGTTCTAAATATCATTTCTACAAAATACCCAATAATCACAAAGCTTTAGAAGCTGAGAAAGAGTTCGTTTTGAGTGAAAAACAATCTTCATCTAAACTTAGGATTCACAATTGATTGGATGAAGTTTTAAGCAAGGTTTTAAACAAAGGTCTTCAAGAAAGTTATTCTCTACATTCATGCATTCAAACTCTGTTTGATTGTTAGTGTTCATCTCATTCGTTTGCTAATGATCATGAGGTGATATCTTTCTTGAAATCTAGACCGTGTTAGTTCTTTTGTTTGTTTAAAAGTTTGTGTTGTTTTCTAAAAACAAATTGTTTCTTTAAAGTTGTTTCTGGAGAAGGGTTCTCTAGAGGATAGAACTGAGTAGTGTTCTCAGGTTCTCAATCTTAAGAAATCTATAGGGTTTAGATTTTGTATCTTTGCTAGGTTTGACAAGGAAAATTTGTTGTAAAAGCTTGTAAAGGATAATATTTGTTTTAGTGGAATCTCTAACCAAGAGTTGGTTGGAAGTCACTGGATGTAGCCTCCAAGGTTGTGAGGTGAACCAGTATAGATCATTGAGTTCTTTATTCTAATTATGTTCATTTCTCATTTTTTGTTTTTGGGTGATCAAGAAATTATCAACAAGATTTATTTTCTGGCATTACTGAATTCCAAGGGTGATCTTGGTTGGAAGAAAAGTTTTGTTTTTTAAAAAGATTTTAAGTGATACGATTCTGTTTACATATTCCACAAATTGTTTTTAAGTAAAATTTTAAATTCCTGGTCTAAACTAATTCACCCTCCCTCTTGGTTTATTTGAAGTGTGTTCATTGTTTTTTCATTCTCGAATGTGAGGGATATATTCAGGGTGATTTAATGTGTGCATCAACAATGTTAGAAAATGATTCATATGTAATAATATTATTTGAATACTGAGGGTATGAATGATGAAATCCAATCTTATGTTTCTCTTGAATTAATTAAATTAATTTTAATTATTTTCATAATTTTCGGTATTTCTGACGCACTAATTTCGTTATTTCTATTACTTTCGTTATTTCCATTATTTTCATTAAACCCGTGAGATTTTGACTAAATTTATTGTACATAACTATCAAATTGTTTACTTTTATATGGAGAAACTGAGTAACTCAAGTCCCTGTGGAGACGATTTCTTTTATAAATTATGTAACCTGCGACGACATTGGCACGCTTACCAATAGTCTCCTTCTTCGAACTCGATACAAAACAATTTGTTTGGAATCAAATTTGTTCTCTCAACATGTGGCATCACTTACCAATAGAACAAAACTTTTGTCACACCAATCTCCCCCTCCCCATCTGGTGGCTTGGGTGGAGGTTGGTTGTTCTGCATACTTGGAGCACCTTGGGTTTCCATTTTCTTGGATTTGAGATCATATACCATAAATAAAACAATTGAAATTGGTTTACAACTAGGTCAATATACAAAGTAAAAAGTGTTTTTAAAAGAACTAAAGACAATAAAGGTTCAAAACACATATTTTTTATTACCATGTCATTGATACAAAATATCCATTGACTTTGTTAATGACTAATCTCTCTCACAAAACCTGGTTGGCCATCTTTGGTGGGGTCTCCTCTCTCAACCACTTATTCTCATCAATAAGGCTCGAAGTCAATATCTTGCTTAAAGGAACCAAATCCAATACCACTATATTGAATTCCCCTTCAGTGTAGTCTTGTGTTTAAATCTTATATTTGAAAAAAAAACCATTGAAAAACTAACTCTATTGGGTTGTGAATAGGCTAGACTTTGCATAAATAGGTATGGCCTATTACAAAAATTAAGGTGTAGTATGACTTATTAGCCTATTAGAGACTTATTTTTAGGTCTTGTATGCCTATTAGCCTATTTAAAGGCTTTTTTGTCTCAAATATTATTTTATTTATGATATAAGATTATTAACTTATTAAGATATTAAATATTAAAGTATAATCAATCATAACAAAAATTTTATAACTAACACACACACACATATAAATTTTTTATTATATTTAAATGAAGAAACAGGTCAGCCTATTAGGCTTAATAGGATTTTTTTAATAAGCACAAGCCTAGCCTACTCAACTAAATAAGCTTTTTAAAAAGTCTAAACTTAACCTTTTTATTAAACAAACCAGACTTTAAATAGATCATGTCATAGGCTCTTGTCAGCTGTCTGGCCTATTCTTATCTCTAGTTGTGAATGTTCCTTCTTCAAATGAAATTATTAAAAATATAAAAAAGTAAAATATAAAATATTTCATTAAAAATATAAAATATTCAATATACTTTTAATAATTAAAAATGAAACATAAAAAACATGTAAAAAATTGCATTCATCTACACTTATTGTCTTTTGGTGTATCTAAAATACAAGGGAAGAAAGTAGGAGAAGAAGAAAAAGTGTCGAAGTAAGAGAATGTTGATTATTTGGTAGAATAGAAATATAGTATTAAAAAAAGGTGAGGCTCACATGAATTTTTTTTGAAAGGACAAGTGATGATTTATGCAGAAATATGTGAGACATGTTGCAATATAACATAGCCAAGATGGTAAAACTCACCTCCTTAATCAATTATGGTGCCTTTATACTTGATTAAGTAGACTCCCCTTGTTTCCTTAAATAATAATAATAATAAAACTAATGGTCATTTTTTACTCGTAGGAATCGAAGACAAGTACTAGAAAATTTACAATATTCGGTCCTTATAGTTACAAAAACTTTTCCTTTTTATCCCCATATTTAAAAATATCTCATTTTAGTTCGTATTCAAACAATTTTTAATCCCTTTTAGTCATTGCCATATGGATTAAAATGATTAAAATGTAACATGTTTTTCATAATTTAAGTAAATTATAAGAGAATTTAAATTAAATTTAATTACTTGAATGAATGGATTAATTAATATGTTTGGAGTATTGATTATACGGGTATGTGTTTGGTGAGTTTTAGTGAATTTCAGCCTAAGAGGATGGACCTTTGGGATATGGGGGAAAGGCAAGGGTGAGTTTAGTAAAGCCTAATATGTGTGTAAGGGGAATTTCAAGAGTCACAAACCCTCTTCTAAACCCTTCACATTCAAAAACTTCTCTCAAAAACCTTTTATTTTACTTACTTCTACTTCTCCAAGGAATCAACCCTTGAACGTTTAGCTTTTAGTGCATTTGTTCAAATAAGACTCTTTTCCTTTCTTGTGGAACTCCATGGTTTCCCTTGGTGTGATAACCTTTTCCTTTTTCTCCCTTGTTCTCCATTTTTATTTCTTTCTCATGAAGCAACCATGAGGATGGGAATACTTAGTTGTGTTTCAAAATTTTGTTTTGAGGGTGTTTTGGGTTTGGTTTGTTGTCTCCATAGTGTTAGAAGGTAGTTTAGTAGAGGAAAGCTTTTTCCTTGTACCCAAAGTTCCTCCCTTTTAAGGATGTTCACATGTACAGGTCACCTACGAATCCAAATTGACCCAAACTGATCCGAACAGTTGGGTTGGGTCATTTATGTATTTGGGTCAAAACAGAACCGAATCAATCAAAACCATTTAGGTACGGGTTGAATCACAGGTTTAGATTTATAGATCCAATCAAAACTGAATCGAACCGATCAAATTTTTTAGAGTTTGTTTGTTTGGCTTTATATACTGCTAATATTGGAACTCCAAGTGTTGGAAATGCAAGTGTTGTGACTACTAGTGTTGGAACTTCTTAAGATATTACTTTCAGTTACATTTTTATTTTTTATATTTTTTTCATATTTTTTTCCACGTTTATAATGTTAATTGATCATATTTTGTTCATTTGTTTGAGCAAATCTGGTTGCAGCAAAGCTTATTGCAAGAAATTAGTTTGTAGGAAATAGTTGTGATTCAAACTATTATAGTAAATCTCGTTGAAAAATATTTTGTTATAATCTTTATTAGTCTATTTTAGAATATTATGATAATGGTATTAAATGAATCAATTTTACTACATTTCAGACATTTGATAATATTGTGTTAATTGTATTGGATATTTGGATGAATCATGATATAAAATAGTAGTTCTAAAAAAAGATCAAATTTAAATGGGTAACCTATTGGTCCAAACCGAACCAAACTGTTCATGAATGGATTGGGTTGGGTTGGATTTCAAAAAATAATTGTGAAAACCAAATGGAACCAAACTGATCAAATTTGATTTGGTTGGGTCATGAATTTGGCCAAAACCAGCCTCGAACTGACCCCCGAAGACCCCTACTCCCTTTGTTTTTTCATCTTCAAATGCTATTTCCTTTGATTTTAAGTTATAATGACCAAGTCTAAAAAAAAAAATTGGCTAAGGTCTCTGGTTCCTGGCACGAATAGCGCCAGGGTGGCGCCAGTAGCGCTAGATGTGGCGCCATTGGCACCAGAGTGCACCAGATGACCATTTGTCACTGGAATCTAGTGCCAGAAGCACGCCAGACCTCTGGTTTTTGGCGCCAAGAGTGCCAGAGTGGCGCCATTACTATGGGGACACGGGCTAGAGTCACTTAAGTGACCCATTTCTCACTCTTTCTTCACCAAAACTCATTTTCTTCTTTCTTGTTGCCACTTCCTCCATTGCCAAGGGAGAGAAGCTCCATAATTCCTCATTCCTTGACCAAAACCCTTCGCACCCAACATGAAAGTTGAAGGAAATCACCCAATGAGCTAGATTCCAACCTCTTTTTTCCTTAAAAACCATCAAACAAAGAGATCATTTTCTCTAGGGAACTTCACAAAGTTTGAGTTTGGAGGGGAAAGAAGGCGTTTTAAGGACGTTCAAGCTTGAAGAAGTTGTCCTCTAGCCTTCCTTGACATTTTAGAGGTAAGAAACGCAAGTTTTACCGATTATTTGAGAATTTGTTCTTGAGATGAATAGTGACCCATTTGAGTTAGAGATGAAATTATGCTTTGGTCCTTTGGAAAAGTATGCTTAGGAGCTTGCTGTGATGAAGGTTTAGCCTTGAAATATAATTTTTATGGATTTTGGAAATTGGGTTATGAGGAATGTATGTGTAGGAACAATGTTGGTTAAATTGATGATATTATGGTATGTTTGGGCCTTGGTGCCTTCACAAGATGTGTTTAGGAGACTATATAAACGGTGAAAATGTGTTGAAGTAACCATTTTAGCCACCTTGATAATCATTGAAATGTGGCATGGATAGAGTATTAAACTCTTTAGATTGGTTTATGTAGAGTCTTAGGGAGACTCTAGTGCCTTGGTTAGGCCAAGATAGATCATGTTGGGGGTCTGTAAGTCACCAATTTGGTGACTAGTCCTTATAACTTAGAAAAGAGGTTTATATTGAAAAGAATATCATTTCTTTTCATTCTAATGGTTGAAAACTATTATTGATTGTTTGTATGCCTTTATGTAGGGCGTGATACAGGGGTTATTGGTGGTTGTGACCACAAGGCCGGGAGACCCAATGTAGCACTTGGAGCAGGTAAGCTCTTTGTTCTTGGGAGTGTTTCCCATTGACTGTGTTCCACCATACTTCGAACGAGTGATGATTATTGTATGTCATGATGCATGTGGTATTGAAATTGTGTGTTACTGCTTTTTAATTGAGAACATGTATATGATGTACACTGTGATGATTTGTTGTATGATTGATGAGATTCTCTGACCAGTAGAATAAACTAAATATGGACTTCCCAAAGAGTCAAAGTAATGGGGAACAACTCTTCGTGGTCAATTATATGAGTAGAAAACCTGAGAGAATGTGCCCTTAAGTAGATGATCTTCACTTGGAAGAGCCATATATGTATGAGTAAAGTCCTAAGAGAATGTGCCCTTAAGTGGATGATCTTCCTCAGGCAATGTGATATGGAGAATATGCCCTTAAATGGATGATCTTCTCTTATATCTATGTTATATATATATATATATATGCTATATCTGTGTTGCATTCCTGATGTTGGTAGCGCCAAACGGAATGGCACGTGTGTTGTGATATACATGTGATGTATTTTATGAGAGTCATGATGGCTAGATGGTATGATGGCAATTTTGATACTATATGTCATGGAAGTGAACCAGGGGAAGGAGAGACCTCCAAGAACCCTGAGTTTACTGAGATTGTATCTCACCCGTGTGTGGGGATTATATTTTGCAGGTGATGCTCAGCGAGCGGATGGTGGATCCCAAGGCAAGAGGCCCGAGTAAGGATATGGTTCTGTGTGAATCTTAGGCATATTATTTTGAGAGCATATTGACTCATTGTTTTGTTATGCCTGTATTTTGTACCCTTGAGGGGAAGATGCACAGTTGATGTACATTATGTATATGTTGTATATCTTGAGAGATATTGATGTATGTTGAGAAGACAAGGTATTGGATACCTAATTTTGTACAACCATTAGTGAGATAGATGCATATGGCTTATTTGGTCCTCTGGTTGTATGATGCGAGTATTTACCATACATAATGTAAAGATGTTATTGTTGATGACGTTTGATGACGTTATTTTTTTTATTTGCTTCCGAATTCATTAGCTTTAATTAATTGTTGCACTTAATGGCCATAAATGAATGTTAATGAACCAGATGCATACAGGGCGTTACATAGGTAGGAAATGGAAACTTAACCTTTGTCTTACAAGTTGATGTGGTTTTCATTTGAAATTGTTTTCTTTGGTGTTGGGTTATTTGAAAATCGTGGTTATGGAGTCAATATTGTTTTGGAGGCATTTGAAAACATTAAAGGATGAATTTTTGCATAATCATATTGTAGAGCTCTAGTCGTTTAAGATAGTAGTAATCCTCGCTTAAGTGAGTGGAGTGAAAAGGAGGATTGACCTCTGTAGTGATGTCGTTTAATCATGTTGTAGAGCTCTAGTCGTTTAAGATAGTAGTAATCCTCACTTAAGTGAGTGGAGTGAAAAGGAGGATTGACCTCTGTAGTGATGTCGTTTAAGAGTAGAATTTCTAGCTTAAGTTAGGTTCATGCAGAGAGTATGAAGCATATATATTATGTATTCTCACCTAAGTGAGAATGATTGTCACTTAAGCGCGTTTGTCGTTCAAGACAGATTGGGCAGCAACAACTAGTGGTTCTTGGAAGGATCTTTCTTAAGTGAATAATACTCTTGGCTTAAGTGAGGTGTTGCTTAAGCGAGAAGAATTGTCACTTAAGTAAGTTGTGACTCAAAATTTTCTTTCTTGTTTGGCTTTCCATATGAACTCTAAACTTTTATACCTCTATTTTATGAGCTTTTACAAAGGGATTGAAGTTGATTTTATGATGAGATCATGAAATTCATATTCATATGAGATTTTGGTGTGGTGATAGTGAGAAATTGTGGTGTTGGAATGTCTTATTTGTAAAATATTATAACACTTCACACTTAACCAAGAGGAGGTGAATTGGTTAGGCTTGGTAATTTAAAAAAATTTCTTGAACAAATCAGATTTTTTTCTTTTGGATCTTTATCACTTTTAAAGCCAAGAATCTCTATTCAATCTAATACTCACTTCAGTATATGCAATAGCTTAACAAATTGGTTGATAACAAAAACACACAATCAAGAATAACAAGATATAACAAATATAGAGAAAACAATAAACACACAAAGATTTATACTGGTTCACTTCAAACACTATGAAGCTACATCCAGTTTTCTTCCAACCAACACTAGGTTAGAGTTTTACTATTATAATTTTCAGTTCTTACAACCAATGACAATGTCTCCCTTTATCAACCCTAGATAAAGTACAGAAATCTAAAGCCCTATTAGATTCTAAGAGACAAGAACCTGAGAACACTACTCAGTTCTTCCACCTAGAGAACCCCTTCTCTAGTTACAAGCAAGAACCCAATTACAATAGACAGCCAAGTACAAAATTTACAAAAGAGATACAACATCAAAGTTTAAGGAAAGAAGTCACCTGATGATCCAATGAATGATGTACATATGAATGATTAAACCAGGTTGAAAGTTGAAAACAAATTCAGAACATTACTTCCCTTAAGCTTTGAAAAGAAACTTCTTGTTTTTGAAATCAATTAACAACCCATGAATGTTTTGTGAAAGCAAGAACTCTATGAACCCAGAGAATCACGAAAAGAATGTTTATAAAGCCTTGGAATGCTCAGAATACGAATTAGTCAAGTTAGAAAAGCAGCTGACCAAAGGTTCTATTTATAACAAACTTTTCTAACCGTTGGTAATCGATTAAATGTGCTCCTGTAATCGATTATTTTGCTTATATAATCGATTAATTCAAGACTGTAATCGATTAAGTTTTTCATCAATTTTCTGGGTATGATTAACGAACAAAATAATCGATTATCCGACGTGTAATCGATTACACCAGACAGTTGCTCAATTATGAAAACACTGTGTAATCGATTACAACCTTTGTTAATCGATTAAACCAGGAAGATGTATAAAATGATTTTGAACTATGTAATCGATTACAACCTCTGGTAATCGATTAAGCCAGGAAGCTTCTTAACCATGAAATGTACTGGGTAATCGATTACGGATTTTGGTAATCGATTATGACAGGAAGCTTCATAAACTAGAAATGCACTATGTAATCGATTACGGATTCTAGTAATCGATTTATGAAGCAAAACATGTTTAAGCATAGGCATATGATGTAATCGATTACTATCTTGGGTAATCGATTAAGACAGAAAGATGGTTTTTAGTTTTAGCTTATGTAATCGATTACAGCTCATTGGTAATCAATTACAATGTTCATCAAGGCAGTTTAAAATGTGAACCAAGATAAAATAATCGATTAACTCGACACGTAATCGATTACATTGTTCTTGAAAAGATTTTCAGAATGTATAAAGAACAATATAATCGATTCTTTTCTTGATATAGTCGATTAAACCAGTAGGAAACTTATTTTTCCAAAAACCCTTTGATTTGATTTAAAGACTTAAGCAATTTTATCAAAGCCTTGTGAATTCTATTTCTTAAACACATAGACTCAATGAATAATGTGAACGCAATACACTTGGATCACCAGAAATGCTTTCTTCCTTTTTCATTCAATCACAAATTAATCTTCAAGGCTTCATGGCATGTTGAAAGTTCAAAACCTTCCTTGTTGAATCAATCTATGCTTTGTGCTTCAAGTAGCTCCCCCTTAATTCAACATTATTATGCTTATTGAACTACAGACGAGTTCATAAGTGTGATGAACATATGAATGGTGAATTTATGATATGATGACCTCTCATGGTGTTGAAATTGATGAATATTGGCAAGATAAATGTATGGTGATTTTTTACAAAGTTGATGCATCATATATACATGTATAATTCACATTGTATATGAGTACGTACGTAAGTTGATAATGCTTAAGAGGTCCTTAACCTAGTGTTAGAGGTTTTCATGGTAACTATTGCCGAATAAGCCTATAAAATAGATGGGTGAGAAAATTCCTATAAAGGTTAAGTCAATCTTTGCAAGCCTTATCAAGGTAAGTCATTACCTACACTCATTTATTTTCGATACAATCACACTTCCTCTATGAGATAAACTTAGGTCTTCCCCAATGGTCAAAGAGTGGATTATGTTAAGAAATGTATGGCATCAATGTCGAGTCATTGTCAAAACCACTAAATCCCCTAATAATTTTGCAATATAGGGGCTAACTCAAATCATATTCCAAAGACAATTACTCCGTTATCAAATTTTAATTCAAAAAATAGGGAGAATTTAATTTTAAATGCATAAATAATAAAACAAAACAAAATTAAAGCAAATAAATATTAACATATTCAATTAAAAGCAACCTAAGGATCCAATCTTCCAGAAAACTATAACGATTCCAAAAAATGAATAATGAATCTATAATCATGCAATTCAATGTGAGTTCATGAGATCATCACCTCATATATTTTCATAAAAATCAGAAATACAATCGCATTCCTCAATTTAAATGCTTTCAAACATAATTCATCTTGAAATTAGCAATCATTTGACCACTATGAAAGGATTAATAAATCGTACTCCTAGTCCCAATTCAATTTCCTAAATCTCATCAAAATCATACATTAACTCATGAAATTGAAAATAGAAAAGGGGGAAAAACACACATCATAAATTCTAAAATTAAGCTTAGAAGAACTCAAATTTACCATAAACTTGAGATCCTTGGATTAAAAATGGATTTAGCCCTCCATTATCATCCTCATTGAGAACTTCAATCAAAAAATTCAGGAGAGAGGACAAAGGGAGAAAAAGGAAGAAGAAGAAGAGGGAGAAAAGAAAAAAAGACCTAATCACAAATTAATAAAATGAAGTGTTATGTAAAAGTATATAAGTTCTCTACAAGGTCCCTAAACAGTTTTATTACAAAGAAAACTATTAAAAAATCATGGGCTCTGATAACACGTTGTCGACATGCACCAAAACAATTTAACTACGTAAATTCTGTAGCACAGGATTAACCTAGGTCGACTCAGAGACATAATCAATATGGTTCTAGCCTCAATTTACGAATAACAGTGAGGGGGAATTTTATCGAACAGTTTGTGTGCGTAAGTAAAACTTGCAAAAACGTAAACTAAAATTAGAGAGCAACATAGAAACTAACAGAATTCAAAGAAGTGATGTAAAACAGAATTAAAGCATCAATCCAATTCACCTCACCAAACAATTCGAATCATCATTGTTCTCAGAAATTTATCCTATTATGAAAGTTCATTCAATCTCATTAGAAGCAATTCAATCGACCTAACTCCTAAATTGATTGAAACCACAACCCTAACTGAAATATCATCCAATTAATCTGTGATTAATATTCGAAATTAGGAAATGAATCCATAACCTAATCTATTTTCAATCCTAAACGCATTCATAATTATGAAAACAGAATAGCAATTGAAGAAGAAGAAGATGAACATTCAAATAGAATTCGAAATACTAAACCAGAACTCAAGTTCTCCTTGTGCTTGGGTTGGATCCTTGGATTGATTGAGGATTTAGCCTTCCATGATCATCATCAGTGAAAGCCCCATGGAATGATTGCACGAAATGGAAGCACAACACAACGAAAATGAAGAACAAGGAAGAACAGTAGAGAGAAAATGAGAGCAAGGGTTTTGATCTAAAAAACTTAAAAGAGAGAAATGTAAAAGTGTTTTTATTAAAATGAAATTGTGTGTGAAATCTGTCCAATGTCACTAATATGTAGTGACTAAGTCTGAAGAAAAAAATGGGCCATCAACAAAACCCATCAATTCTAATTATTTACTATTTACAACCATAAAATTCAAATTTGCAGTCCAAAATTACAAGTGCAGAGGTGCCAACTTCAAAGCTTTAAATGACTCTTGAAATGACAGAATTGGCCTCGGACTATTTCTAGTAAACTTGTAGATCTTTTCGTTATCTTTCCAGGGACTCCTAGAACGCTCCATTCGGAGATTGGTAACACTCTATAGGCCCTGAACAAGTCAGATACATTAAGTAAGCAAAAATCCGAAAATACGCTACAATTAGCAATTAAGTCCACTTACTTGCCTAGGCCAAAAACTGAATTAGAATGGAAAAATAAAATACCAAAAGAGGTCAAATAAGCTAAGAATGATAGACAAAAATTTAACTAAAAGCACTTTATCTCTGGGAACAGAATTCAACTCACTTAAGTCCCTAAAAATAAAACTGAAAATCTAAGTGCAGGAATGCGACTATGTAGCTCCATTTTGACCCCTGAAACCTCTGAATTAGCCTTGGCTTGTGACTCGCAAAATTATAGAGCTTCCTCTTAGATTTTAAACAAGACAAGAATCACCTAAATCAGAGCTCTTTATATCAAGTTATGACCTGTATAATAAAACATTCTTAAGATGAGAAAATTACAAAATTTAATAAAACTCAATGCTAATTAATCACATAATCTTATAAAAAAAACACTTGGGCCCATTGAGGTCCAATATCAGAAAACTCAATCAAAAGGTAAGAAATAACCATAAAAGCATGTAAAAAATGTACAAAGTGAACCACTAATCAATGCTAATTAATGTTCTATTAATGTACTTGGATTAATATCACAAAAGGTGAAAATCTTTTTAGAGTAAAGTGTCTACATGACATAACATAACATAAATCAATGCATTTTAACTTCATGACTTGAAAAAAGAGTGTTGATTGATGATTAGGGAAAAGGGTTTTATGCTATTGTTATTGATGGTTTTAAAATATCTTTTGAAGTTGCTATATTTTATGTATTGTTTTGTATATTATGTTTTTTTATAATGAGCTTATCCTTACATTTTTTGTTGAACTGTTATGATCATGTTGCTTGTTAGGGAGCAACCAATGATGTAACTTTTAAGAAGCATGTCAATCATGGTTGAGGACTTGAGGTGGAATTGTTGGTGGACTTAGGGTTGAGATCCAACCCTTGGTCCTTTTGTTTCAATGTCTTAGTGGAGGACCAACTTAGGAAATAGATGTAATCTTTTGAATATATGGTATTTACTTTCTTAAGGGACCCATAGACCTTATTTTATTCGCTTGGGCCTTGGATATTTGAGTTGTAGTGCTCTAAGGTACAAAACATTTTATGCTTTTAATGTCTTGATGATGACTGATATCCATGGTGGATTTGATGCTTATGTGAAATGTTTAGAATTACAAGAGTTCATGAATGTTTTCATTAATTAAATTAAATATAGAATTTTAAAAGGACTTAAAATGAACCTATTCACGTGATAGTTTTAGTGTTTATGTAATGACATTTGGAGTTGTTACAAAAAGGATATTTGTAGGAAATAAAAGAAATTAAAAATGATATGTATAGGGAACAGTGACTAAAAAGACAACATCAACATCAACATCAACAACATCTTTAACCCAAGTTAATTGGGGTCGGTGGTAGATTGATAGATTGGAAGAAATAAGAAGAAAGAGAAAGGGAGAAGGGAAGAAAAGGGTGAAAATAAGACAAACGAGAGGAATAATAAGCTAAAATAAAAGAGGGGGAAAATGAAGAGGAAAAGAACTAATATAAGGGAAACAGCTAGAACATAGAACTACTAATGGGTTCAACCCTCCACCAAGCTTATAGTTTTTCTCCACTCTGTCCTAAGACATACCATCCGCCATTTATATCTCACTCCATTAAGTTTTGTTTAATTACATTTCCCCAGGAAAATTTCAGTCGACCTCTACCTTTCTTTGTGTCGAGCTCTTGATAACAAACTCTTGTTCTCACAGGAGCATCTAGTGGTTGTCTCATAACGTGCCCAAACCACCTCAATCTATGCTCCCTCATCTTTTCACATACCGGTACCACTGATACCTTTCGTCGAATATCCTCATTTCTTATCTTATCCATCTTCGTATAACCACACATCCACCTTAATATCCTCATTTCTGCTACCCCTATTTTATACTCATGTTGTCTATGTGTTGGTCAGCATTCCGCTCCATATAACATTGCCAGTCTTATAGTTGTTATGAAGATTTTTCCTTTTAGCTTAAGGGAAATTTTGCGGTCACACAAAAACCCTGATGCACTCCGCCATTTCATCCACCCTGCTCTAATTCTAGATTTACATCCTCATCAATCTCATCACCTTTTTGTAAAATTGATCCCAAGTATCTAAAAACATCCTTTTTGGGTACCTCTTGATCAAGTAGATGCACTGTGTCTTGATCACCATCTCTTATTCGTGAAAACTCACACTTCATATACTCCATCTTGCTCTTGCTTATCATAAATCTTTTAGACTCCAAAGTGTTTCTCCATAATTCCAATTTCCTATTAACACCATCTTTGGTCTCATCAATAAGCCCGATATCATCTGCAAAAAACATATACCACGACACTTCTTCTTGAATATCTTTCGTTAGTTCATCCATCACTAAGGCAAAAAGATATGGACTAAGAGCTGAACCTTGGTGAACACCTACTGTGATAGGAAAATACCTTGATGTTCCATTACAAGCTTTCACATATGTGGTAACCCCATCATACATATCCTTAATTGTATTAACATACTTTAATGCTACCTTTTTCTTCTCAAGAGTCCACCATAAGACTTCTCTTGGAATCCTATCATATGCTTTCTCAAGATCTATGAACACCATATATAAGTCTTTTTTTTTTTTCCTATACCTTTCCTGAAAGATAGGGCCTTGAAGCCCCAAGGCATGTGAGAAGAAAAACAAAATTTTTTCAAAGCGAAAACACACATACCATTCAAGAATAATTCTTTAGGACATAGATGTTACCTTGTTTATATTTGAAATTGATGATCAAGAATAGGCTTGAAGATACAAGCCTTCTAATGTTGATCCACTCCACTTCTTGTCAAAACTCAAGAACACTTCTTGAATGCCACAACAAAC
Source organism: Glycine tomentella (assembly GCA_007407185.1). NCBI lineage: Eukaryota > Viridiplantae > Streptophyta > Magnoliopsida > Fabales > Fabaceae > Glycine > Glycine tomentella. The sequence continues at coordinate 357,068 of PYAF01002592.1, forward strand.
ACCAAAGGAGGCAAGCTAGGCGCACCAATGGAGAGGAAGAAGGTTAGGTTTTAAAGTGTTTTACTTATCTAAGATACTTACCAATAGATGATATTGGTGGCTGAATTTTCAGTCAAAACTCACACAAAGGAGCACGTGAAAAGGAGGAAGATAGATGGGGTTTTTCTCAAAAACCATTATCAGAGAACTATGATCACAAAAGTATATTTATAGAAGAGTTTTATGTCAGATTTTTAACCATAAAATTCAAATAATTAAGCATCTCACACGTGAAGAAAAGATAGAGTTGTTGTATTTCAAAAATTGCCAACAACCTCCTATCTTATCTTCTTAAGACCAAGTCAATTACTTGGAATTTATTTTGCCAAATAATAATCAAATATCCAGCCGTATGATAAGCCTCTAATCAGCCCTCAAAATTCTTCCTAAAATCTAGGATATGATCATGATAAGATGCTATTTGAATTCAAATTCAAATCTAGCTCTTATCTTCTCCTTTTGATATGAAACTATCTACTATAGTTAATTCATATTTAAATTCAAATATTTAAATTTAAAATTTAAATTATCAAATTTAAATATCAGATAATTAATTTAACTATTTAAATTAATTAATAATGTCTTGGACTATCCAAGCCCATTAACTCCATTCATGCGTCCCTTTCTCTTTAAGATAAGTTTCTAAACTCTTTATTGGGACAACAATCATTATTAGGCCCAAAACCTTTAATGCTATAATGTCATGATAATAAAGTGTTAGTGTGTGACCCATTAGGCCCAACATAGCTACTGACATAAATGAGTTTGGGCCCAACAAGGCCTCTACCCATTTAACGACAACACAAAGCACTAGCAATGTTTTCTTGCCCCAGAACTAGTTAGGTAAATGACAAGATCATCCTATTAAATCTATTTGGTTTCCGTATGTATTTCCTTTCGTCTCAGTTACCTTCCCATAAAACCTAGGGTAAGGAAATGTATCAGCCCTTGCGGTCTAGGCTAAGCTTTAATACGAAATAGGGAGTCTCCAATTTTACTGACTCTAAAGGCAAATCATCTCGTGATTTCTTTTACTATGCATAGATACCCGAGTCCTGTAAATGTCATCCCAATTTCTCTGGTTTACAGATAACCTAATCTCTCACAGAGATTTGATGAATTCCTTCAACTAGTCACCCTAGACTCGTGTTCTTTCAGGACATGCCCAAAGGTATACCTATGTGTCTCCATGTTTCAGGCAGACGAGGTATACAATCAAAGCATGTCTTCTAGAACACAATCTAGGTGAAAACTTCTGGTCTAAGGAAAGACACACCCAAATAATAAGAGACTTCTCTAATGATACTATCTGTGAGATTTCCTCATAGAGTCTCTT
>PYAF01002592.1:367305-385551 GCA_007407185.1 Glycine tomentella
ATTAGTTACCTACAGTTCAATGCCACCAAACCAGTGGCCTCTCCCAAATATCTTGAACTTGATTGGTTCATAAGGGAGGGTTTTCAGTTTCCAGCCTACCTTGAAGCCCAAGGGCTGAGAAGGTTTTTAGAAATGAAGGGTACCTTCTACCCTGATTTAGTGAAAGTTTTCTATACTTGCTTGAAGGGTTCAATGCAAGGGGCTATCAAATCAAAAATCAAGGGTGTAGAGATGGTTATAACCCCTGAGATTTGGGAAATAGTGGTTGGGTTAATGTGTGAGGGTGTTAGGAGATTTGATGAAGATCCTGAGGACTATAACAAAATGGACACCTACAGAGAAATGCTTCATGATCCTCACATGAGGCTTAGGACTAGGCTGGGTACAAGTCCTGTGAATGTAACAACCCCTAGAGCAACCAACCATGCCCAAGCAACTGATGAGGATCTTCAGTTGATATAGGGTTGAAGAACCATATTCCCATGAACTGGGTGCTCATTATTGAAGAAATCATGCTTAAGTCCAAGAGACTTGTGAATTATCCTTTTCCATATCCTGTGTTTGTCTCTAGGCTGATTGATCATTTCAACATTGATGTTGAAAATGAGGTTGCAGATAACACAAACTCATCCAATAGCCTAATTAAAGAGAAGCATTTGACCAAGATGGGTATGAGGAAGACACCCAATGGCTGGGTGATGGCCACTCAAATTGGAGTTGCTGCACAAGAAGAAGAAGTGGCTGCTGATTCAGAAGATGAGGAACAACAACAGCCTGCTCAGTCTCCCTACACTCCTTTTGAATCCCTCATGCTGAGCAAGATGGATGGGCTAGTCAACATGCATCATGAGTTCAAGGCAGAAACTCAAGGAGTTTTTAGGGAGATAAATGAAAGACTAGATGCTATTGAAGCCTAACTTAGGATGGATGATTCAGAAGACTTTTAAGTCTTAGTCTTTTGGTTGTTATGTTTTTAGTTTTTTTATATATGTTTCTTTTTCTCTATGTACTGCCCTATATGACACTTATCCTAATGAAATATGCATTTCCAGTTATATATCCGTTGTGCTTACATTATTTTTGACTTTTAACAAGCCAAATAGGGGGAGAATTGATTAAGGGAGAGTAAATTCAAATATACTCTGTTTGCCCCTGTTTTTGGTTCAATTTTTTTGCCCAAAATTTGAATTAAATGTGTGCTGGAATTTAGGGGGAGTAAAGGTGTAAAAAGGAACTCAACAGAATAATATAAAGCTTAATTGAAGTTTCATGAATCACATATGCTTTAACAAGTGTTTCTTGGCAAAAGGCATTTGAAATTTTTACAGGTTATAAAGCTTAAAGTCCATCAATGAAAATCTCAATTAATCTCCAAGTATCTGAGCTTAATCAAATTATAGATTTGGCATGTTTAAAGCCAAAAAGGGGGAGACTGTTGATTCAAGAGGAGCTATGCATAAATGGACAAGGATCAAGCGTTGGTGTTTTGTGCTTTCAACATGCCTCATTGGAAAATGTCAAAGAAGCTATGAAGATCAATTTGATTTATGTAAAAAGGGAAGTTGTGTAATCTGATAATCCAAAAGCATATCATCCATAATCATTCATCTAGGATTGTTAGATTGAAGGTTTAAGTAAAAGCAGTTAACAAGAAAGACATTAAAAAAGAAAAGTTTTTGGAAAAATGATGTTTTCCTAAAATAATCAATTATAGCATTAATGGCATTGATTATTTTGTTCTTCATGCCTTCTGGAAAACAAATCAAGAACATTGTAATCGATTACATATCGGATTAATCGATTACATAGGCTAAAATGAAAATCTTACTGTCTGTCTTAATCGATTACATAAGATCGTAATCGATTACATCTATGCCTATGGATTACATGTTCTGCTGATTTAATCGATTACATATCATTTTAATCGGTTACATAGTACATATGAAAATATGGGATTGTCTGTCTTAATCGATTACCAAATTTCGTAATCGATTACTCAATACATTTTGAAAAACATGATTGTCTGTCTAAATCGATTACTTCACGGAATAATCGATTACATTGTTCATAGCTAAAACCCATAACATTTCAGGAGCATTTTAATCGATTACCATCTTGATTTAATCGATTACATATGCGAAATAATCAATTACAGGAGCGTGTTTAATCGATTATTTTCAGTTGGAAAGCTGTTATAAATAGAACCTCTTGCTCTGTTTTTTTATAACTTTGAGAATTTCGGAATTTGAGCAATCACAAACACTCCTAGGCTTTCTTTAGTGACTTTCTGGGTTTCTAAAAGTGTTTTGGCTTCACAAATTCGTATGGGTTTATATTCTTAAAGAAGTGAAGCATCATTAATGTTTAAAGCATAAGGAAAGGTATGCATTGAGTCTGTAATCTTTCTTTCAACCTGTTGTATCATTCACATGCATATGTTTTCTGGATTATCAGGTGAAATCTTTCCTTGTTCTTTGAAGGTGTAAATCTTTTAATTGTTTTCTGTAAAGATTAGCCTATTGTAAATTGGGTTTTTACTTGAAGATTAGAGATAGTGTTTCTCTAAGGGTTGCTGAGTAGTGTTCTCAGTTTTGGGTTAGTCTCTAAGAGTCTAATAGTGTTTTTGACTTCTGAACTTTATCTAGGGTTGATAAAGAGAGGCTTGTAATATCTTGTAAGAATATTATTTGCAATAGTGGAACTCTACTCTAGTGTTGAGTGGAAGAACTGGATGTAGCTTCATAGTGTTTGAAGTGAACCAGTATAAAATTTGTGACTGATCTTTATTCCTTTCTCTTCATCTCTAAATTGCTTTGGTTGTGAATCAAGTTACATTGCACAGAAAGTTTTGAATTGCTTATTGATTTCTTGACAGAGGAATTTGATTGAATACAAGATTCTTGGCTTTAAAAATATTTTTAAAAGTGATAAAGATCCTGTGGAAACTCTGAAGTGAAAATTTTAATTTACCAAGGTTCAACCAATTCACTCCCCTCTTGGTTGTATTGAAGTGTTCCTATCATTTTCAATAGAGACGTCATCAGGTCCCAAAGCTTTATTATTTTTCATCCTCTTTAAAGCCTCCTTAACTTCATGTGTCTTAATTCTGCGCACAAATCTTCTATTCAGATCATCAGAAACGTCCTCCAAATCCACCTCACTTTTATCGCCATTTTCATTAAAAAGTTTGTTAAAGTAGTTCATCCATCTTTCACTTACATCTTCATCTCTTACCAAAAAATTTTGATTTTCATCCTTGATACATTTAATTTGGATGAGGTTTTTACTCTTCTTTTCCCTCATTTAGCAAGTTTGTAAATACATTTTTCACCATTCTTGCTCCCAAGATTTTTATACAAATCGTCAAAAACCTTGCCTCTAGCTTTTCGTACTGCTTTCTATGCATTTTTTCTCGCTTCTCTAAACTTTTGCAAATTTTCATCATTGGAACATTTATGCAAAGATCTAAAGCGTTCCTTCTTTTGTTTAATAGCCTCCTGCACCTATTCATTCCACCACCATGTTTCTTTTGTAAGAACTTTGTTTCTTTTGCTTTCACCCAGTATGCTCCTTTCCACATTTTGGACACACGCAACCATCTTATTCCATATTTTATTAGCTTTTCCAATAAATTCACACGATCCTTCACACAACATGTTTTCCTTAAACTCTATTTGTTTTTCCTCCTTTAGCTTCCACCATCTTATCCTTGGATTTTGACCTTTCTTCCTCAAATTAAGAACTTTGTTGAATCGAACCTTTAGAACTACCAACTTATGTTGTGTCAGCACACATTCTCCAAGGTAGACCTTGCAGTCAATACAAGAATTTCTATCTTCCTTTCTAGCCATAAAGAAATCGATTTGACTACAATTTCGACTGATAAGTGATAAGGTGAGATTCCCTTTTTCAAAAAATGTGTTCGTTAGCATCAAATTATAGGCTAGTGCAACATCCAAGACATCTTCTCCAGTCTCATTTCTTGTCCTATAGTCAAAACCTCCATGAATTCTATCGAAACCTCCACTGTTTTTACCAACATGACCATTTAGATCTCCTCCTAAGAAAATCTTTTCCTCGCGGTGTATCCCTCTCAAAACCTCCTCCAAATCTTCCTAGAATAGGGACTAAAAGAGAATGTTTAATAATAAAAATTAGAAAGGTACAAAACCTTTTAGTGCTCTAAGGTACAAAACCTTTTATGCTTTTAATGTCTTCATGATGCCTGATATCCATGATGGATTTGATACTTATGTGAAATGTTTAGAATTACAAGAGTTCATGAATGTTTTCATTAATTAAATTAATTATAGAATTTTAAAAAGACTTAAAATGAACCTATTCATGTGATAATTTGTGTTTATGTAATGATATTTGGAATCGTTATATGTATAAGAAATAAAATAAATTAAAAATAATACATGTAAGGAGGAGGGACTAAAAGAAAATGTTTAAGAATAAAAATTAAAAAGATTTTTTTTTAAAATATAAAGACAAAATGAGTAACTAAACTTTAAAATAATAATATTTATTTTTTTTTATAAAACTAATTAATCTCAAAAAATATTAACTTTCTCTCTATTTCTCTTAGATCAAACAATATCTATTTTCATTATATTTTCCAATTATTTCTTTTCTTACCTATCTATTTTCTCTTCCTCTATTTCATTACTCTCATAACCTTATGTATACGTATTAAATTTGAAACCTCATTTTTGGATACATAAAACCACATCATATACTCAATTCTTATAAATTATGCTATGACACGCAAGTGTCTTCATTTTTGGGATAAAATTAATATTAATTACTTTCTAAATAATTATTTAAGTAAAGGATATTTTTAGAGATTTTCACTTTTCATTGTTTCATTAATTAATATTTAAATTCTTCTATCAATATTGAATACAACATGATATTTATAAATAAGTATTAAATTTTCCATTAGTTAAAATTACTTATAAAATAATTATTATCAATAAAATAATTATTTATCAATTAAATTAATTATTTAGTTTTATATAATTTATTTTTCTTACACTTTTATGATATTAGTATTAAATACCACAGTACATTATTAGATAAGTATATAAAAAGACAAGAAAGATAATCCAGAGTAAAAAGCACTCGAGCTCCAGTGGTGGTAGGAGAAATTTGTGGCCTATACTCATCTACCTATGCAAACATAATTGCTTAAAATGGAAAATACATGTGTTAAAAAAACACACATAACAGATAATTAGTAACTAATAGATTTATTAAAAGATCTAACTTAAGTAATAAGTGTGAGATATTATAAATTTTCTATAATTTGGTTCTTCTTACTCAGCTACCGGAACACAGGAAAAGCCTCCCAAACCAACCCACCGTTGGCGCGATGGCTTCCCCCTCCAAAGGCGATGACGAGCAGGTTTCTATATTCTCTATCTTCTGTTTTAATTTTAACTCTCTTCATTTCTCTTTCTCTATCACCGCGGAACAATTTTTTGCATGATCGAATTTTAGTTCGGAGAACTCAAAAGTACTTTTACTTCCAAAGCCATGAACTTCTTCATGCTTCATTTTGTGTATTGGAATTCGCAATTCTCGAAAGTTCTTTTACTCCCAAATTAATGGATTTCTTCATTCTTCATTCTGTGTATTGGAATTCGCAGTTGTGTATTGAAATTCAGAAAGAAAAAAAGTGATTTTCCTAATTTAATCCAAACACGGTATCTGCTCTTCTTTAGCATGTTTTGTAAATTCCATTTTTATTGAAGATCAACATAGATTGGCAAAGTTGAGTTATTGGAGAAAAGCACCAAAAACACCTTTGTAACTGTATCTTTAAGTTTGTGTTATTATTATTTGGAAAAGTACTTTCCCAACTTTAATCCAATCACCGTCTCTGCTCTTTTTCAGCATGTTTTTTGAATTTCATTTGTATTGAAGATCAACATAGATTGTCGAAGTAAAATTATTGGAAAGAAAGCACCAAAAACACCTACGGAACTGTATCTTAAGTTTTGAGCTTATTATTATTATTATTATTATTATTATTATTATTATTATTATTATTATTATTATTATTATTATTATTATTATTATTATTATTATTATTGTAGTTTGATACATTAGTAAAATGATATTTTTTTTCCCCATTTATCTTACCGATTATTGGTTTTGTTCTACAGGTTCTGGTGCAGCGTAAATCAAATGCGAGAGTTTTGACACTAAACAGGACTAAGCAGTTGAATGCCCTCTCTTTTTATATGGTACTTTAATCTGTTCAGTGTCACTTTATTTGATGAATTAGTTTTACTTTGGAGTAACATATTATTGAGAAGAGTCAAAAGAAAGGCTATAACTTGGTTTCACTGATCAGGAACATTCAACATAAACACCTGATTCAGTTGAATGCCCTCTCTTTTTATATGGTGCTTTAATCTGTTCAGTGTTTCACTTTATTTGATGAATTAGTTATACTTTGGAGTAACATATTATTTTGAAGAGTCAAAAGAAAGGCTATAACTTGCTTTCACTGATCAGGAACATTCAACATAAACACCTGATTCTGTGTGTTGAGAATTGAGATTTTTTATTTTTGATATTTTTTATTATATCTTGTGCTCTTTTAGCCTTTTTTGATTGTTTATTAGCTGCTGACATGTACATTAGGTTGGCTCAACATCAAAATCAATTATACTACTGAGTTCTGAGGATATACATCAAAATCAAATAATGGTGTAACCATTATTTAATAGTATAACCATTGTGTCATAAGGAGAAAAGGGTAAAATAATAGATGTTCCTTGGTTCAAGGATACTTAAAACTCTGAGGAAGTGTTTGGTTTTTGGAAATGTTTTCTATTTTCATTTTTTGTTCTCAGTAATATTTACAAAAGTGCACCACCTTGTTTCATTTTGGTTTTTGGTTTCTGTTTTCAAAGATTTGCAATTTTTTCCGTTTCCTATACAAATCTTTTGTAATTACCAGGAGAACAAAAAGTGGAAAATATTTTCACAAACCAAATGCACCCTAACTTCTTCCTTAATATCTCTCTGAACTCCATAAATAATTTTCTTCTTCTATTTGTGAAGTTCCATTCCCAATGCTATTTCCTATTTTCTTATGTCTGCAATCTTTTCCTGTCTTCTTGTTAATTGTTATAGGTTTCTCGGCTACTTGAAATTTTTTCTAAAGATGAGGAAAATTCTGATATTAAATTGGTTGTCATGAAGGTAATCTCCATTTACTGAGCACATTTGATAGACTTTTGTTTTTATTTTTATACTCTACTGAAGAGGAACAAATTAAATTGCTATTGGAATTGAAATGAAAGTGAATAAACTACTAAATTATTCCTTGAAAAATTTTGGCCAGATAAATTAGTCTCTTGAAAAGAAATTAACCTGTCCTTTGGTCCTCAAATATTTATTTGAGCCTAAAATGTGACATACCTGAAAGACTAATAAGTACTGCTGCAGAGATCAATTTAAAGTGACTCTAAAAATGTTCCCACCAAATTTTAAAGGGACTACTTTGTTTCCTTCATTTTAAAAATTGTCTCGTGTCAATTTGAAATTTGGTGCATCATTATGTGTATTTACATGGAAGGCAATTTAGAATTAGTGTCTTTGTAAACATATGAATTAGTGTCTCATGCCACTAGACATTGTCCACTGTACAAGCCCAACATAAAAAGTGTATTCCCCATGACAAGCTCGAGGAAATGATATGTAGCAACCATATGGATGTGTTGCTAAGGGGAGTTTGAACTGGTTGGCACTTGTGCAAGTTGCATTGCTCTCTTGATGTTTGGAACAGCTTTAGAGATTTAATTATCCAGAAGTGGATGATTCAAAGTGAAGTGGGCAATTCTATATTCTGTTTTGGCTGACATACATCTAGTAGGGTTTTTCTTTTTTGTTGGTATTTTCCTGATGGTAGGAGCAAAATTTGGGGACTATAATGTGGAGGTAGGAGTTGATATCTAAGGTTTAACCCCCATTTGAAGCAAAATATTACTTCAGATTTTTACCAATAAATTGGTATTCATAAACAATCAGCTCCCCCCCCCCCCCCCCTCCTCTCCTCATTGGGATAGAAGATAATTTCATTAATAAAAGGAGTACTTTGGAGAAGGATAAGGTAGCCTCTGTAAACAATTATTAAAAATAATTGAAGCACTCATATAGAAAAACTCTTCCATTTTTCCAATTATCCCAGTTTTAGTTCTGGTTAGATTGGATGAACCTTTCTTTTTTTAAATGTTAGAGATGACACAAGTACCCCTGTATTTTGCTTATTCATTGGTTAGTGGCAAACTTCTACTGTTCAAATAATTCTTGTAATGTGTAAATGCATGTATTTCTATAATTTGATATTGAACATAATCGTTCTTATCTTCGAAGAGAGTATTTTCTGACTTTTTGCATGTCTTGTGGCTGCCTATATCAGGGAAATGGAAGGGCTTTTTGTGCTGGTGGTGACGTTGCAGCTGTTGCTCGTGATGGAAGCAAAGGTATGTTTTCTTTTCGTTACTTAATGGATCACATGGTTTAAAAATAATATTCATTGCATTGCTGTGAATGCTGTATTTTGTCCTAGGCTTTATAATATCATTTCATATTACATTCTTTTATTGATTTTACCTTATCTTATTTTTATTAATTTTATTTGGCCACTTAATGAGCTGTTGTTATAGTCCCATGCAAATTTTGTATTTTTTGTAGATTACTCAGTTATTAGGAATTAGGATTTTTGTAGCTACCACACAGAGGAAAGTATTAAATGTTGTAATAGTTTTTATTTTCTATGAAAATAGGTGACTGGAGGTTTGGTGCAAATTTTTTTCATAGTGAATTTAAATTGAATTACTTGATGGCAACATATAGTAAGCCCCAGGTAACTCTTTCTTATTTGCATTTTTTTTCTATTTTATTTTTGCATTCATGTATCTGACATACATACATTTTTCTTAACTTTGTTTGCAAATACTTGAAGGTTTCAATTCTCAATGGAATTGTCATGGGAGGTGGTGCTGGTGTTTCTGTACATGGATTATTTCGTGTTGTTACTGAGAATACGGTACATTTTTGCATAGGGCATTATTATGTAAATGTAGTTTAGAGGAAAAAATATAGTTTTATTTCAAAATAATTCAGATTTACCAAGATTGAGATTTTATTTATGGGCAGAGTTTGTTATAATTTTTTATCCAATCTGATTACAATTTTAATTCAAAAATAGATAAGTCAGGAAAAATGAATCAGAAAAGATAGGGATAATAACAGTAAAAAACTATATTATCCATCACGGGGTTCTAGAATTACTTTATTCTAAAATATGGTAACAACCTTGATAGTAAACAATGTAATAATGTCTAGATTCATAGTATAGTGTAACAAAATCATGTATTTATCGTAACTGGAAAACTGTATCATTTTATTAATAAATTTAATCCTATATATGACCTCCATTTGTGTAGTTAAGACACATGGTTTGCCACATGGTATCCAGAGCCTAAAGAGATTCAAAAGTGGTGCCTGTCCACTGGACTCACTGTCTTTTGGTCAAAATTCTTTTTTTTTTTTTTTTTTTTTTTTTTTTTTTTTTTGTTAAAATTTTTTTTTTTTTTTTTTTTTTTTTTTTTGCATTCCTCCTTTGTTGCCATTTGCCTTATTTTCCTGCAAGCTTTCACCATTCTGGCTGGTGAACCCATTGGATGACATGTCTCCATCTCCATCAGATGCACTAACAAAACACATGGTTCATCATATGCCTCTCTTTGTTTATTCTCAACTTGTTTGAAAGGAACTACGGATACTGAATTCTTCTATACTTGGTTTTTAGTGCCACTTAGGTTTGATTGGGATTTTGAATCATATCTTTCAAGATATATCAGATGAGCAAAGTTTGTTATGATAACTATAGTCAGTATATTTATGTACTATTTTCCATATTAAAATGATGTAAGTAATGGTATTCTGAATCTTCATACTTCGGAAAATATCTGACATTTGAATCATATGATTTTCTTTGTTTGCTTTTTTCTACCCTTTTGTCATTGTCGAACTGTTATCAGTTGGTTTCATGTGTCTCTTTTTCAATTGAAATTGAGTTTTCCAAGTTGGTTTGTACAGTTTGCTGGAAGAAATCAACAGTTTACTAAGACTAGCCAACCAAGTTTTCTTAATATCTATATAGCAAAAGAGATTTGCACCATGTGACCTATTTCCATAACTCCCAAACTATATCTGGCTTTTCTCTGTAATTCGTAGATGTCAAATATTTGCATAATTGCAAAGTACCATTTGACACTTCTGTGGATACATTATTCTTGTTAGTTTTAGACTTCTCTTCTTCTTCGTAAGAATTTCTTTTCTATCCAAAACAAAAAATGGTGATAGCAAATGAAGGTTAGTTTGAAGTGGCCTATACATGTATGCCTTTCCTTTTACATCTATCTAGCATCCAAATCTTCATTGACCTAAATTTTCTGTTAGTACTTCATGACCTACATGTTCTAGTGTTTTCAGGTCTTTGCAATGCCAGAAACAGCTCTGGGTTTATTTCCTGATATAGGTTCCTCATACTTCTTGTCTAGACTGCCCGGATTTCTTGGTATGCATGTGATATCTTAAATATCTATAAATTAAATTAATCCTTATTGGTTTCCTCTGTTTTAAGGTTACTTAATTTCTCTATCTTTTAATTGTTCTCATCATTTGTGGTGTCTCCTGCATACTTTTGATGTGTTACTGTTTTTGTCAGTCTATTAACACATTTCAAATTTCAATGCAACACATGCATTCAGAGACTGAAAGAGTGGGGTGGGGGAGGGGATCCTTTGTCCCGTCCATTGTAGCACGTGTGTCGCCCAGGGCATAAGGGGCATGATGACTTGACGTCATCCCGATCCTGAACCGGATTCAGGACCAGCATTCTCCTGGGGTGGGGGAGGGGAGAGACTGGATTCTTGATTTTTTCATAGTTGTTTATTTTCTCTTGCGTAGTTGGATTGTAATATTGATTATACTGTTTTGTTTGACCTTCTTATTATAATTTCAACAACTTTTCAGCATTAAAAACCATACCTAATCCCCCTTTTCTCATTTCCATTGGACAGGAGAATATGTTGGTCTTACAGGTGCTAGGTTGGATGGTGCAGAAATGCTTGCTTGTGGTCTTGCAACACATTTTGTTCCTTCATCAGTATGCTACCTACTACTATAATTATGAGTTCTTTTTGAAGATTAGTGTCTTCAAGAATTACATGCCTAAACTTGGTCATAAAAATGTGTACTAAAAAATCATTAAAAATGCACTTCAATTTTGAAATACAATGGCCAACGAATTGTAATCAGTCAGGCCTGGGGATTAAAAGTACATCATAAAATATTTACAGATAAATATTAGGAAGTTAGATATGCTTTTCAGATGTATCTTGAAGTTGGTGTCACACTTTATTACCTGCTGAGTAAGGTGACAGTTGAGGTGTTGACCTTATTTTTATTAGCTGTTGTTTATTAGTTGCTAACAGCTATTGTAACCATTAAGAGAGTAATTGAGAATCTTGTTTCTTTCAATTTGGGTAGTTTTGAATGCTTTTGAGGTTAGCTGTCAGTTTTTAAAGCCATTACCATAATCTTAACTCTTATCCAAGCTAGCTACTTGGAGATTTATTTATTTGTTTTTCTTTTTAAAAAAAAGATGACCCTAACCTTATCTTAATTTAAACTTTCTGATCTCAATTAGTTAAAGTTGATATTCCTTTGGAACATTATTATGATTTTGTAATCCATAATAATTCTTTCTTAATGTATTATGTGATGTTTCAATTCTGCCTTTTATAATCATTCAATGCGCAGAAATTGTCTTTATTGGAAGAAGCATTATGCAAGGTGGAAACTAGTGATCCAAATGCGGTGTCTGCCATCATCAATAAGTATTCAGAGCAACCTTTCCTAAAAGAGGATAGTGTTTATCACAGGTTGGTATGTAATATAAATAAATCCGACATATTATTATATACACAAACATACGACAACCACCAAAGCCTTTGATAGATAGATAGATAGATTTGTTGGTGTTATGACAGTTACAACTGTCACTGGGTATCATAATGTAACTGAGTGAGTGGTAACAAGCCTCCTCTTTCTCATCTATGGCAGCATCCATTTGTATTGGTCGAGTAATTTAGGTTTCTGTTTCAAAACATTTGAGGAGTACAGATTCTTTCTCTCTTACACTATAGATTTTTTTTTTTTTCTTCTCAATAATTGAAACACAACTTAATAGCATAGTTTTGTACATTTCTCATTTATCTCCACTTCTTCTTGTGGTCCACTGCAGGATGGATGTGATCAATAAGTGCTTCTCTAAAAAAACTGTTGAGGAAATATTATCTTCTCTCGTAAGTTGTATTGTGTTACACTATTGAAAATGTCTGAAAATATTCTTCAGCATGATCAAGGATGAACTTTTGCCATTTAGCAACCTGAATTTTAGCCTGCTGTTTTAGGAGGCGGAAGCTACAAGAAAGGCTGATCCTTGGATTTCTGCAACTGTTCAATCCTTAAAGAAAGCATCTCCAACAAGCCTTAAAATCTTTCTTAGATCGGTATGTGTCCAGAATGTATTAAAAGTTCTGTTTTATGTACTTTCTAAAATTCACTTCTCTTCTGTGTGTTAAACTGTTGAAGTATCATTTTTATCATCATCATCATTTTACTATCATTATTGTGATTATAACAGCTGTTTTATTTATTTATTTATTTTGGCTTTTTCAGATTAGACAAGGAAGGCTCCAAGGTGTTGGACAATGCCTTGTTTCTGATTATAGAGTTGTTTGTCATATTCTAAAAGGACACTACAGCAAGGATTTCTTCGAGGTTATCTGATGATTCCTATACACAGTTATGCTTTTAATTATTTTTCTTTCATGCCATATGGTTAATTTTACCCTTTACTGCAGGGTTGTAGGGCTATACTGATAGATAAAGACAGAAACCCAAAGGTGGGTAGCCACTTTGATTTTGTATAATCTTTTCCCATTTAATCATGAACATTTCTACACGTAAATTAGTTTTTATTAAAATTGAATTTTGGTTCTCATGGTGATGGTGTCTTTTTCAGTGGGAACCTTCCAAATTGGAGCTTCTTAGTGATAGCGATGTTAATCGTTACTTCTCTAAACTTGATGATGAAGGATGGAAAGATTTGGAGCTTCCTAAAAGGTTTAATAATCTGCCTACATATGCTATTTCAAAGCTGTAAAGCATCATCATTCTCATATTTTCAAGCCCGAAGTATAGAAGACAAGTATCACACCATTCAATGGATTCTTGAATGTTTCAATGTATGGCAGTTTATGGATTGCTACCGTTACAATTGATAAGATTTTAAAACTAGTGAAGTCTACCGTTGAGAATTAGAGTATGATACTCTAATAAATGTAGTTTTCAGGTATATAATCTCTAATTTAGAGGAAATTGAATATTCTCTATTTATGTGTAATTAATTCAATAAGCCCATAAACCCTCAACCGTTGAGTATTGAGAATTTGGAATATAATGAACCTCTGCACTTTGGAAGCTTAGATGAACCGATAAGGAATTGATGGACAATCACTAGATGCGATGCAAATTAAGGATTTGGACTCATACCTGAAGTTTCAGGACTTAAATGACAATTAGGAGTCCTAAAACTTAATTAAAATTAAGTTTAACATTGAACTATGAAAGAAAGTTTGAGTTTCACTTAATAATAGAAGGTTTGAGTGGGTTTTAAGATTTGAAAAATATTTACAGAGTTTTTAAAAGATTTTTAAAAATATTGTCCATAATCTAGGCTAATATAAACTATTTTCAAGAGAAAAATAAAAAATAAAAATAAATTATGTAAACATAATTTTTTGGAAAACTTAATCCAGAACTGTTACATAATTCCATGAAATTATGTAAACATAATTTCGAATTAAGCTTTTCAGAAACAATTACTTTTAGGATGAAATTATGTGAACATAGTTATGGATTAAGTTTTCCATAAACAACTTATTTTTTGGATTACTTAATCCAGAATTATGTTTTCATAACTTTAGATAATGTGCTTCGTAAGGATCAGTTTCATGCTAAATATATTCGATTTGTTATTCCGAAACTCATTTTACATTGTTCTGGATTCATTTTTGCAGAACACAACAATTATTAATTGCAATACCTATATGGTTACGGGAGAGCTGTTTTTATTTTGGAATCTAAAAAATAGTCCTAAAGGATAGTTTTGTCCGTTCAGTTTGTTTTGAGTTTCCTCAGGGGTGCGTGAAATAGTGAGCAGCACAAGATTACAAAATTGGCCCAAAGTGAATTGCTCAAGCCCAGTTGGAAGAGGTGAGTAGCAGTACGTTTGAGAGGTAGATTCGTGGCACGTCCCGTTTGTATTCGATCAAGTTTGGCATGCGCAAAGCTGAAGCTGAAGAAGCATGAGTTAGAAATTAGAACAAAAATAAAAATTAGTTGAGAAAAAACACATCTATTAATTCAATTCAAATCAAATCTTAAATATTCAGTCAAAGATTCAATAATTGAATCAAAATTATTTCTATCAATCCATTAATTGGTTTAGTTGCTCGTGTAAAATTAAATTCTTAACTATACCCAACTCTTTAGAATGGCTTATGCCTAAAAATTAATTCATAATGAAATGTTAGTTGATAGAATATTAATAAGTTTAAAAATTACATCAGTGAGAGTGTTAATAAGTTTTGTGAGTCTCACCAAATAAATGAGTTTCATTTCTTATTTACTTTTGAGGCTCATTTCCAAACTAACTAAATTATATTAATCATATGAAGTTTAAGTAGTGTGAATGAAAAATAAAAAAAAATCATTAAAAATATCAAATTCTCCGATACATATTAATTATCAACCAAGCTAATAGATATTTTAGACAAATGTTAGGGTGAAAAAAACTTTATACTCATAAAAAGCCTAACTAAACTGTATAAATTTTAACTAATTAATAAAAAAATGAGTTATAAACTAAGTATGATATGTTAATATTTATTTAATAAAGTTTTATAATAAATAATTTTAATATATAAATCATACTCTAGACTTATAATTAGTAATTTAATTAAGTTATAATGTAAAGTTATTTTTAATTATTGACATTTTTCTAAATGAATGTTGAAATTTAATTTTAGGGTTTATGGGTCCCACTCCATACAGCTAAATAAAGTCGAATTAGGCCGATTTTAATAACTGTAACTTCTCAAAAAGGGTGCATGGGGTCCCACTCCATACATCTGCATCTCACTATGGGTCAATTTCCACACACTTGTATCGTAGGAGTATCCATCTTCATTTTGATCTCCGCTAACATATTTTATTCTCAATATGGGTTGGTGGGTTAACTCGTTGGTGTTAGGAAAGGGAGCATGTGCTGTTCCATGTTTGCCTATGTCGTCATCTTAATTGTGGGGACCGTTGACCGTTCCACCTTGAACCATCGAAAATTCCTGCGGTTTCATAGCTAGTTATAATGAAAATGCAATTGCAACTCCAAAATTGGATAAATGCCAGTTTACTTTAGACCCTTTAAGTTATTTTTAATGTTTAAAATTGCAGTTCTAGTTTTCTAAGATTATATGTGATTTTAGTTTTTAAGGTTTTTTTAGTTGATTAAGTATTTTTATTTTTAAAAGTAAGCAAGTTTAGTTTTTTTTTTCTTTTATTTAAAATCTTTAAAGGTTTAAATATATTTTTAATCCATAAGATTGGGATCATTGTTGTTATTTTTTATCCTCCAAATTTAAATTTTTTTTTTAAGTCTCCTAATTCAAAAAAATACTTTTCTAAATCCCTCTTGCGATAAAAACTCGCACAAATTGTAAATTCAAACCGTAAAAAATCATTAGATTTAGAAATGACTAAAAACATATTTTTCAAAATTAAGATATTAAAATAATAAATTTAAATTTAGGAGACAAGAAGTAACCTAAATTTGAGGGGGAAAATATATTTAATCTATCTTTAAATTATTATTTTATATTCAGATACTGAAATGATTTTTTGATGGATATACATCGTTATAAAAGTTTAGAAGAAATTTAATGAAAGATTCTTATAAGATGTAAAATGGGGATTTGAAAAGGGGGAGTTGAAATTTGATATTTTAGGTCATGTTTGATCTGAAAACTAGTGGGAAAAAAAAAAGCTAGTTAGAAGGTGAAAAATTAGTTGGAGTTAAGAGCTGAAAGATTATTTTATTGACTCATAAGTGTTTGGTAAAATTATCTGTTGAAATAATTAAAAAATATAAAATTACATAAATGAATATAAATATATATATGTAATGTTTTATACAAATTTTTATTTGATTTTCTTGATAAAATATATTTTGTGGTATTTATAATTTTAATATTAAATTAATATTAAACACTTTTAGCTTTTTATTTATAAAATATCCAATATATATATATATATAATATAAACTTATTATATATTACTATCAATATGAAAAGGTAAAAATGAGAAAAAAAATTATCATATGTAAAAAAGGGTAAAAATAATAAAATTTTATCTTAAATAGAAAAAAAATAAAAAAATATATAATAAACTACCATTTAAAAAAAGATTACTTGCTAAGTAATTTTTAAAAACGCTAGAAGTTATTAAAAAAATCTGTTTACTAAACAATCAATTAATTGGTATATCGTGAGTAAAAGTCAATATAATTATTTCAATTCATAATTTTTTTAATAGGAAGAAAAAAAAATTGGAGATTTTAGGTAAAAGAAATGTCTAGGAATCAAATTTTGTCAATTTTAAAATAAAGATACTTAATTAACTCCAAAAAACTTAAAAAAAAACAAAGTCACACATATTTCAAACTAGAGACACACAAAAATGTGATTAAGTCTATTTAAAGTTACATTGGATTTTAATTGCTTTGGCAAAGTCAAGTGAACTTTCTTAATACAACAAAATAAAACTTTCTTAATGTCCATTTTAGGGGTTTGCCGTTATATTGGTTTAAAATATTTATCAACTCTTTTAATGACTAATTTTTGTTTATAGATTTAATAAATAAGGCCTAAAATAAAATTTGAGAAAGATTTTTATACTTTAAATACAAGTTCTATGTTGATTCTTTTCATATATATGATATGAGGATGTAAATATTTTAATGATAAATTGATAATACAAATCCATGCTAAGATTGAAATTGTAAACTAATGAAAGCGAATTTATTTAAACATAGAGATGTCTATATATAGTAATAAAACTACTCTTTTTTGATGAAGTGTCAACTTCTGGTGCATTCTCAGCTTTGGAATCCAGCTGGCAGGCTCACAATAAAAGTTAGCTTCGGATGCTACATGGCATGTTTGCATTTGCTCTCATATATTCTCAGCCAATTGTAAACCTCTGTTCCTACATGCAAACCGCTGAGGACCTCTGCAACCAGTGTTGAAGCTGGCAACTACCAATGGAAAGCTGTCCACACACTCTTCATCATTCACCTACGCCTGATGCTCTGACATTTACTTTCTTACGTTACCTACTAATTTGTGGTTCAACAAAGCTAGATGTTAACTCTATTACGGTACCTCGGATGGAGCTTCTCTTTCCCACGCCTCTTCATCATTCAACAGTCCGGCTAAATCTTTGGTGAGCATTTTCATCTTCGATTTCTTCTCTTTGTTTGTTGGTTTTTTTGCTTTTGCATGTATAAACCGATAGCAAATTGCGCTTGTCTCCTTCTTCACTTTCATCGTTTTTGTGTTGGTTTTGATACAAGGTATTCATCACCGTCCCAACATTGATTTGTGGTTCAACAAAGGTAGATGTTAACTCTGTTACGGTACCTCAGACAGAGCTTCTCTTTATTGTTTTTGTGTTGGTTTTGATACAGGGTGTTCGTCATCGTCCCAACATTGATATGTATATGCTCTCTTTCTTTTCTTGGTTCTTATCCTTTTGCATGTATGTTCGATCTGTGTCTGTTTCTTTTCTGGGTTCTTATCCATTTGCCTGTATAAACGGATACCAAATTTCGGTTCTCTGCTTCTTCGCTGTCATCGTTTTTGTGTTGGTTTTGATACAATGTATATTTCAGTTCATAATATTGTCTTTATACATTGCATTAGTTGTTAAAGCAGTTTTTGTTGATATTCATGGTTTTTGTGTTGTGTAATAGGCTCATATAAATATATTGATCCAGTAAGGTTCAGCATAAGCTCAATGGCGGGTGGTAAT
>PYAF01002592.1:385651-400493 GCA_007407185.1 Glycine tomentella
TTTGTGTTGGTTTTGATACAATGTATATTTCAGTTCATAATATTGTCTTTATACATTGCATTAGTTGTTAAAGCAGTTTTTGTTGATATTCATGGTTTTTGTGTTGTGTAATAGGCTCATATAAATATATTGATCCAGTAAGGTTCAGCATAAGCTCAATGGCGGGTGGTAATCAACATATCCTACTTATTTATTTAAATACTTATTTATTTAAACTATATTCATCTCATTTATTTTAGCTTATTATATAACATTACATTTATTAGTAGTAAGCACACCATGTTGTTTGTTCAACAACAGTGTTACGTAGACTGAATTTGACATCTGAAATCAATGATGAAAAGGAAACATGGAAAATTGTTGTGCAGGTTATAAACTTGTGGACTATTCCCAGATCAAGTAGGCATATTGTTGAGGTTATATTAATGGACAAGGAGGTATGGTTATTTACAAATGAAAAAGCGTTTTGTGACTATGTACTACTTTTATGATGTCACCCAAGTTTTAAACTATGACCTGAAATGTTCCTTCATCAGGGTGGTAAAATACTGGCTCAAATGAAAAATGTTGATATGGGAATAGTGAAGGAGACCTTCGAGATTGGGCAAATTTACCTTATCCAAAACTTTGAAGTTGAAAAGAATAGTGGTCAGTACAAGGCAACCAACCATGCGTTCAAAATTAACCTGCTTAAAGCCAGTAAAATTATACCACATGATCTGCCGGAAATGCCTCTTGCGAAGTATTCATTCACAAAGTTTGATTCGATTCTAGATGGCTCTGCCACTCCAGACTATTTAATAGGTACATAGGGTTGTAAGTGTTTACTAATCTTCTTTCTTGTATTTTTGTTTGTGAAAGTACTTAATTATGTTGTATGGTTGAAGATGTTATTGGTGAGTTAATCGAAATTGGTCATTGGAACCTTGATGGGAAGCCAAAGAAAGTCTCTTTTACTATGAAGGATGAATGGTATTTTTTACTGCCTCAACCAGTTTTTAAAAAGAAACCGCAGCTATTTTCATATCTGATTTTGTGATTCTTTTGTGTGGTTATTGTGTTTCAGTGGAACTGATATAAATTGTACCTTATGGGAGGAACATGCTGTCAAACTTAAGGACTGTCTTGATAAACATAAAACTGGACCTGTGGTGTTGGTGATCACTATGGCAAAAATCAAAGAAGCTAGAGGTTTGTTGCCTATAACCTTATGCTGTAGTATACATAGAATAACTATGCAAAAAGTTGGTGGATTAACTTTGTCGTTTGAATACAGGTCCTTATCCTATTTCAATCCAAAATTCAATGTATGGTTCTCAAATATTTGTAAATAGCAACATGCAGGAGATCATTGATTTCAAGGATTGATTGATAAGCTTGTAATTATCCAATGTCTCATGTTATGTACTTCTTACCACAACAATGTTGTAGTTTGAGTTATGTTAAATTTAATTATACAGGATGGATCCAACCCAATCAACACTGGTTTCCTATACACAAAGCTCTAGCCAAATTTCGGGTTCTTCTCAGTACTCAATTGGAGATCGTTTCCTGCACAATGCAAAAGTCCATAATTTATTTGAGATTTCCCAACTTAAGAAGGTGTATTGTTAACCTTCTGATTTTTTTTATTTTGATTTTTTATGGAACTGCATTCAATCTTTGTCATCACCTCTGTTAACTTTAAAACAGGAATGCATGGTTGTCACTGTGGGTACTATCTAGAAGTTGCTTATAGCGAATGGATGGGTTTATGACGCATGTCCCAAGTGTAACAAAAAGGTTGATTCATTGGAGTTGCCGGTTATTTGTGGTGGGTGTGGTAATCAAAGTGCAGCCACTATGCCCAGGTAGGCTTGGTTAGAAATTATTTATGAACAAAGCTCATTTTTCTCTAACTGAATTTCTCTAATTTAAGCAATTTGTACCATAGGTATCGTATTGATGTTCGTGTCACTCAACAATCTAAATATGCCATTTTCACCTTGTGGGATCGTGATTCATATTCATTAATTAAAGAGAGTGCGGATGATATAATCAAGAAAATTATTGCTGAGGTTATTGATATTAGACAGTGTATATCTGCACAATAATATATGTCGTCAATACGATAACTGATTTGGTGGACTCCTGTGTGATGTCAATTAGATTTTTTATATTGTAGGAAGGAGAGTTTGATGCAAGAGATGTGCCGGGGGCTCTGGATCGTATGCTAGGAAAAACATTGGCCTTTAGGTTCAAATTTGTGCCTGGTAATAAACGTCATTCTGTGTCGCAACTATCAGAAGATGAAATGGTGGTCAGCAGTGTTATGTCACAGCTTTCTATAATTCAGCAAAATGTTAGTTTATTTATGTTACAACTTTTGTATATGGGTTGTGAACAATATTATGATTTTTCAATCTGTTGCTTACTATATGATCTGATTGTATAATATTGAAGGATGAAGCTGATCTATCCATATCTTTGCCACAGCAGACCAATGAGGTTGTTACAGTGTCAACCATTGGTTTTTCTGGTGTTTGTGTTTTCAAACTAAATTTCAAAAATACCAATGATTAATCAATGTTTGTTTTATTTTCGTGCAGCAAACTTTCTCAGCCAGTGGTTAGTCCATGACCCCCGCAAAGCGCACTTTGCTACCATCTGATTCTGAATTGAATACCACTGCATTTGAAGATTTGTCACAAATTGAACTGTCTTCTACTAAGGTGGCCAAACATATCAAGACTGAGTAACAAATTGTTGATTTGGCATTGCATTTTGTGTTGTTTGATGACAGTTAGGTTTTTTTGGCATTAATCAAGTAGACATTGTATTGGGATTAATGAAGTACACAATGCAGCTATTACAAACATGTGACATGTTTCTATGCTCCGTAACGGTTATTTATAAAAGAAATGTTATCTATATTAATTTGTAGTTTATAAATTGTAGTTGAGTAACAGTTATTTGTTCCAATTTACTGCAGCTGTCATATATTTCTTAATAGTTAAATAGGAAACAGATGTTCCTATTTGTTTCTTGGTTTCAAGCAATTATATTATTACCTTGTAACCTGATAAGCATAAAATTTTTGCTATTAAGCTTTGGAAAATGTCCTTAAGCAATTATATTGTTACCTTCTGAACTGACAAGCATTTGAGTTAATCTGCTCAACAATTCATGTGGGAATTAAGCTTTGTTGCCATTGAAAATATACTCTTATTTTTAATCCTACTTCTGCTGTCAATATATTTGGTGTAAATATCTGGGGAACCTGAACAGCTACTATAGAAGAAAAAAATGTAGTTTACCAGGAAATCATGCCACATGCCCTTTCCATCAATGTCGTCACTTCCTTTTGTGATGACACATGCTAATTTAACATGTTAGATTAATATTCTTCTTTGTTTGTTGGATGATTGTGTTCAAATTGAAATCTATTGCAGTGGAAAGCCTGTATAACAACATAGAAACATAGCCAAATGCAGATTACATAAGACCTTTGCATCAGTGAAACCCATGTCTGCATAAACCAACCTTTATGCCTTTGTTTGCTCATGTTATGGAAGTTAAGTTTGGGTTAATGTATGATCTCTTCTACAGCAGAGCAACTGTGAATTATTCTTTCATTGCTTTGTGCCTTCTTTGTTGTACACAAGAATAATTCACAGCTGTTTGGAGCTGTCATCCTAGAGATATGTTTAGTAATATCATACATAAGACCAGACAATGGGTTGAGTAGCCACAAGAACAATGTGACTTATATAGATAGTCATAATTGGTGTAGATTTAAAATAGATAAGTCATAGTTGATGACTTATATGCAAAGTACATTAACTTGATTATGTAGTTTTTTGTTAAGGCTGTATGCCTATGCCATTTCAATTAAACAGCCACATATCTGTAGTGGCTACAAGTATAATCCACTTAAATGTTTTTATATGAGTTTCACAAATTATAACTATACTACTATAGTATTTTTCATGTAGGAATACAGCTATGAATCTATTCAAATTGTTTCATGGTTCCCTAATATTGCTCCATTATTACTTTAGAATATTTAAAGAAATCAGCACAGCATACCAGTACTTGGAAAGATTGTACTGCAATAAAAAAGAACACCATTAAGCAGTGCAATTCCAATCTACAGGATGAGTTAGTAAAAAGTGGTTAGGCTGTAATGGTCATTGCCAATTTATTACGCAATCCAACTCCATAAGGCAGATGGATTTTTGAAACTAATGATTCTAGATATAGATAAGAAATACCATTAAGGGAAGCCAATGAAGCAACAATCCTCTGAATAGAATGACTCCCACATAAAAAGTCAATTTTAGGATACATTTAATGGTAATAAAAATATAGGAAATATGAGGGTCATGCATTGGAACAAAACTAATGATGCTTATTACCTTAAACTGAACACAATTTTAGCCAACCTTGTCTTACACTCTATAAGTTGTATAATTGTAAAACTTATCTGCCTTTGAAAAAGGAAACCCAGTCAGTATTTAAAAGTAAGACCAAATTAAATAAAAACTTTAAATGATAAATAATTAAACAAAATTATTACATTATCCAAAAAATTGTTTTTTGAAAAAATAAAACAAATCAAACCTTTTTAAAACAGAATCAAATGTATCCATACTTAACTTAGGTTAAACAGTATTTGGTATAATGTACATATAGTTAATCGTAAGGCCAAAACGGTATCAGCATTCTGTTCATAATTGAATCCTTATTTATTTTACAACTGGGCCCTGTATTATACTGTTAAAATACATTATATCAACTCAACTCAGGCCCAAAGAACATATGTCTACTTTATCAACCTTTAATACTCTTGAGACCAGTTACCACACAATTAGCCAATGGACATATCTTTCAACTTTTCATCTGTGGTTAGGCTAGCTCATTGAGACTGACGGCAAACCATCCTACTAGAAAAAGTAAGGTCAATAATTACAGCAGATTGCCTTCATTCTACAAACAGATTATTCAACTTCGGTCTATTACTGGTATGATATCCGTTTTTACATCCAATCTATGAAATATCTATGTGCTGTTACCATAAAAGTTAGGGTTTCAAATGCATGGCAAAACAGAACTGAAATATTTTTTATCTCCAACTTAGAAACTGTTCCAAATTAAAGTTCTGATACTATTGAAAAGGAACTTTAGTTTCAAAGTTCATAACCATTTCACTTACACATACTTCATGGATTCTGCTTACCATTTTCAACTATCTCTGTTTTTGGTCTCTGAAGGATTACTGGCTGGAACACATCCTGTTTGATGTCAATTTTTGTGGTTATTATGACGTATCATGATGTTTATTATTTACACTTGAAAGAATGCTTTTTTATTTGGATCCTGTTGTGTCAAATTTAACCATATAGTTCACATATTCTTTGTGGACCATTTTATATAGGACAAAATGAGGCCAAATACTGAAATTTGAAAAGAACTTGCCTTGCTGATGATGCAAAGTCATAGAAAACCTGAAGACTTCCTTAATATTATGCATATTAAGGACATGGTTAGCATTTCTTTCTGTTTTCTACATTGTGGATTCTCATT
Source organism: Glycine tomentella (assembly GCA_007407185.1). Taxonomy (NCBI): domain Eukaryota; kingdom Viridiplantae; phylum Streptophyta; class Magnoliopsida; order Fabales; family Fabaceae; genus Glycine; species Glycine tomentella. The sequence continues at coordinate 391,217 of PYAF01002592.1, forward strand.
GTTGTGCTGCATCTACTATATTGCCACTAATACTGTTAAATTTCTCATGTAGCCTTATGCAGAACTCCCAAAAAGCTTTATTTCACGATTTAAAAATAATTTGGGTGACATATGGCATTTGATAGATTGCCATGGAAATTATCATTTTATCAATTACAACCGATGCCTAACAAACCCTTTAATTGTTGGTGGATGGACAACAATTAGACGACGCTATGGTCTTCAAGGAGATCATCGCATTTGGTTAACCTTCTATGGCAATTCTCTATTTTTATGACTGTTTTCAAAAGCAATTCTCTACCATAATCATTTCCACAATGGCATTCTCTTTACAAATCAAACCCAAATGCCGTTGTCTTTCACTTATTCTTGACCAAACCCGATGTCACTTCCAATGCCTTGGTAAGCTTTTATTAACTTTCATACTATTTCATTTTAATATTATAGTGATTTGTGTGCTTATATGAAATTCTAACATTCTATTATGTATTTTGCAGCATCTTCCAAGAGACATGTATGATTTCTTAATTAAGACAACGTTCACAGAGCTGATTTTTTTTTAATCAAACTAGGGCATTGAAAATTGTGTTCAACCATTCACGCAAATATGCTAAAATCAGCTCTAGATGGAAATCGTTTGCAAGAGACAACAATTTCAAACCATATATGGATTTTATCATTGAGTTTCCTAATCCGACTAGCAACCATGTGTTTTGGTTCATGTATTAAAGACACCTTTTGTGTTAACTCTATCAAGTCTATATTGTATTATGCAATCCATGTTTTGTTCTTATAATTGTGACTTTATCTTATATTTTGTAATAGTTTGTATTTATTCTTCCTATGGTTTAATTACTTGACAATTATGTATAAGACATTATTAATATTAACTATTTTAGTTCTTTACTAATTTGCTGGATTTTTTCTAAGCATTCATGCAAGATGTGGTTACCCAGATGGTAATGAGATAAAATTTAAGGATGAAAAATGAAGAGTGTTATTGAATGTCCAACTTGCTTTTACCAACCAGTAATTAAGCTGTGAATCATAACAACATTAAAGTCTCTTACCTCTCATTCTATGAATGTCCACTGTTATCGGATGATCTATCTGATTTTACACGAATACCACTTACAGTGCATTACAATCCATCAATGTATTGGCTGAAATATAAAGTTGTGTCCAAGTTATATCACCAGGAAGAATAATTGTTTTTTTAGTTATATTTCAAATAATGAATAATATTTATTTTTATTAAATATCTTATTCATTTTTTTATTTTCATTATATAAAATAAAAAAAACAGTAAAATAAACTTATTGACATTTTTTTAAAAAACATTTATAGTTTTATGATGGTACTCACTTCCAGTTGGCTGCTGCTATGTAAAATTCAGAGTAACTTGAGAATTTTAAATTGAAGACAATATTCAATTAGTTAAACTAAATTTGAAATACAACTTACTTATAAAATTGACAGTAACTTGAGAGGTTTAAATTAATCATTGCTTATAAAATTGAAGACAATATTCAATTAATTAAACTAAATTTGAAATACAACTTACAGCGCATTACAATCCCTCAATTTATTGGTTGAAATATAAAGTTGTCTGCAAATTATATCACCAGTAAAAAATCAGCAATCATGATTCAGTGCATTACAATCCCTCAATTTATTGGCTGAAATATAAAGATGTGTGCAAGTTAAACCAGCAATCATGATACGTGACCCATAACCCTCAAAATTTGTTGATGATTAACAAGCAAGTGATACTGACTTCCAGTTGGTTGCTGCTATGTAAGTTGATTTATTTTGATTCGTTATTTAAGGTAGACTAATGCCATGACTTTGTACTACGTGCTTATTTGGCTGAGAATAAAATTGGCCAATACATTACTGTTAAAATTGTCATAAAGGAACAACCTATTTTACTAACATAATATTATGTGAATCCAAATTAAACAAAATTATTCAGAATGAGGTAACAAACAGGTAATAGTGATGTGCAACAAGCATGGTCCACTGAAAACTAAGATTTCTAATCAGGTACCTTATACGAAAATTAAGCAGGATTGGTTATATCCATCAGCATTGTCCAACACCTCTCATTCCTTGACTATTACATCAAATGCAAGGCTTGTCCATCCTAACTTAAGCACACTGATATCAGGATTCATGGTTCTGCTGCAAGTACTTCAAATTTTATTTTGAAAGTTAATCATGGAAGGAGACACATGCAATGTAAAGATTTCTACTAAACAAGCAAGATTAAAATGGAGGCTCATATTAAGAGAGAAGTGTTTGAGAAAATGTGGTCATAACAGTGGTTAAAGCAACCACAATGCACATGGATTACAACCACGAAACAATGCAAGCTCCATTAAAAGATTCAAAGCTGTTAATAGCATGCTATCAGCAAGTGCTTCTCAAACTAGAGGTAATCAATTCAGGGTTATTAATATTGGCCATGAACAAAGAAATAAATCCCATTATCAGCCACATTCAATCTGTGAGGAGACGGTTGAATATACAGATAAAGTTATGCATGATGCACCTGTAACCATTAACAGAATGGGGACTCAGAGTGCAGGTAACTATAATGGTCATAGTGCCTGTTAGATTTTGTAACAACTTTCAATAACAGGATAGTTGTACTCACTGCTTACATGTAATTTAAAAGTTATGGCATTATAGTTTGACTGTGGACAGTGAAATAGATTATGTTAAGATATACAATTTGAACTGAAAATTATATGTTGAAGCTGCAAGATTACATCGAAGGAACATAATGCAAGGAAAGCGTTTATCAAAAGTTAATGATACAATTTCTGCAATGATGAACAACAGCAACAAAAATAAAGGTATTAAATTTCTCCATTGATAAAAACATCCTATTATTTGTGTGATGCAAACCAATTTTCCCTGAGTATTGTTGAGGAAAAACACTAACCGTGTAACCTGAATAATACATAATTTGTACATCTTGCAGAAACATTACCCATAGAACAGATGGATAAGGTAACAAATAGAAATATCAATAATACTCCGCCACAATCCAATGAGTTCTTGAACAAGAGAAAGAGATCTTTCAGCCAGCAGACAGCAGTGAGGCGAAATTTAGTTGATGAATTTCTTCTCGCCTCTTCAACAGACCAAACAGAGCAAACTGTTCAAAATGAAAACACTACTCGAACTGAAGATACAGTTGGAGGTAACATTAACAGTAACATTAGTGTATTCATAACTTTAACATGTTTCAATTTTGGTATTTAATTGAGGGTAACGAGTTGGACAAATATGATTAATGATAATCAGATGTTGACTTTGTACACATATATAACAGTCTATATGTTGAAGGTGCAATATTACATCGAAGGAAGATAATGTAAGGAAAGCATCTATTGACATCTGTATTTGTGTGATGCAAACCAATTTTGTCTGACCATTGTTGAGGAAAAACACTAACTGTGTGACCTGAATAATACATATTTTGTACCTTCTGCAGGAACATTACCCATAGAACAGATGGATAGAGTAACAAATGGAAATATCAATAATACTCTGCCACAATCAAATAACTTTCAGCACAGGAGAAAGAGATGTTTCAGCCAGCATACAGTAGTGAGGCGCAATTTAGTTGATGAATTTGTTGTCACATCTTCAACAGACCAAATAGATCAAACTGTTCAAAGTGAAAACACCACTCAAACTGAAGATACAGTTGGAGGTAACAGTGATATTAACATTAGTGCATCCATAACTTAAACATGTTTCAATTTTGGTGTTTAATTGAGGGTTTTCTTTGTCAAATGGTTTGAACGAATGTGATTAATGATAATCAGATGTTGACTTTGTGGGCAGATTTCATTTATACTCAATTCACAGGTTCACTGATGTGTATTATGCAGATAGTAGTATTGAATGAATTAGTTAAACTGATTTGGCATATAAAATTACAAAATTATAGTGACTCAGTAACTAAAACTTACAGCCTTAGAGAAAGGCCAAAACTTCTTTGGGCAGGTTGGGGTTTTGTCCCATTTTGAAGTGCAAATGGAAGAATCATAACTGAGAGAGGAAAGGCTTCTCTGAACTGCTCATCTTTAAGCATTATAAACTACTAATTTCATGACTGTTCAATCTTTAGCCTACTTTATTATAAATCCAAGGTTCAACTATCACAAGATGCAATTTTAGATTGTAGTGATGATTATTCTGACCTTATTGGGACAGGTCTGCATGTGTATGACTAACTAAAATGTTTGCATCACATTTGTGTACCGTGTTTTGATTGTTATTTTATTTTTAGGATATGTTGATTTAGGAGATCCTGCTCAAACATGTCCCTACTGTGAAGCTGCTATATGGAGTGCAGAAAGTACCATTAAAACCAAGAATCTGAATAAAGCCAAATATAATCTATGTTGTCGGGGTGGAAGGATACAACTTCCTTTTCTTAAAAATCCTCCAAGGCTGCTGCAACATCTATTATGTGATAAAGATTCAAGAAAAAGTCTAAATTACCAAGACAATATCAGATCTTATAACATGATGTTTGCTTTTACCTCTCCTGGAGCCAAGATAGATAGATCTTTGTTAAATGGAAAAGGCCCACCAATATATAAGATTCATGGACAATCATGCCATCCAATTGGTAGCCTACTACCCATGCCTGGGAAATGTCCAAAGTTTGCTCAGCTCTATATATATGACACTGAAAATGAAATTCAAAACAGAATTGGGGCATCAAGGTTAGTCCTGTTCTGTCAATGTTAATTACATGTGGTGTGTTACATATTCTTCAATTTTCATATGTTATATTTAATCAAAATCTGAACTTGACATCTGAATGTTTACTCTGTTTTTAAGATGGGAAAAACGGCTTGATTCACAGCTTGTAGCAAAATTGAAAAATATGCTTGATACCCACAATGTGTTCGCTAAGTCTTTCAGGATGGCAAAAGATAGGTATAATAGTTGTCAAACACAGAATATAAACTTGCAGTTAATTTCAGATAGGAAAAAAGATGGGAGGATATACAATTTGCCAATAGTTTCACAAGTTGCTGCAATCATGGTTGGAGACACAACTGAAAATATAAACAGGGATTTTATTGTTGAAAAACAAAGTGGTAGATTACAAAGAATCAATGAGCTTCTTTGTGCTTTAGGCTACAATCTAGAAAACATGAAAGTTAAACATTATTGAGGTCCCGAAGACTGTTTCAGTAATTTATTGTTGATGGTTACACTATGATGGAATCAGAGCAATTGATGTTTATAAGGACTCATCAAAAGCAATTGCGTTGTGATAAATATAGCACATTGATTGCTTGTCAAACCTCAGAACAGCGACATTCGAATTATTGGAAGCGTATTGTTCTGCCTTCATCCTTTGTTGGTGGCCGCAAGTATATGGATCAATTGTACTTTGATGGCATAGCCATATGTAGCCAAGTTGGGTTTCCTGATTTGTTCTTGACATTCACCTGTAATCCTTATTGGCCTGAGATTCAAAGGGTTGTATCACCAATGAATCTAAATGTGGCTGATCGGCCAGATATTGTGAGCAGGGTTTTTAAACTTAAGCTTGATCAATTGATGGCTGACTTGAAACATAACAAAGTATTGGGCATTGTTGTAGCATGTAAGACATTTTGAAAGCTTTGCACATGTTAATTGTATTGCAAATTTATATGTTCTATGCTGTTAAAATTAATAATTGTTTGTCTGCAGATATTTACACAATTGAATTCCAAAAGCGAGGATTGCCACATGCTCACATATTGCTTTTCTTGCATCCTTCCAGCAAGTATCCATCTCCCTCAGATATTGACACAATCATCTCAGCTAAAATTCCAGATTCATCTGGTCAACCAGAACTTTATGAATATGTCAAGAATCACATGATGCATGGTCCATGTGGCCATGCTAACACAAAATCTCCCTGTATGAAGGATGGAAGGTGTTCTAGATTTTTTCCAAAAAAATGGCAAACTGATACAGTTGTTGACCTAGATGGGTATCCTATATATAGAAGGCGTAACGATGGGAGATATATTGAAAAAAATCATGTGCCACTAGATAATAGATACGTAGTGCCATACAATGCAAAGCTGTTGTTAAAATATCAGGCTCACCTCAATGTAGAATGGTGCAATCAATCGACATCTATCAAGTATCTTTTCAAATACATCAATAAAGGCTATGATCGTATAACGACTGCTCTGGTTCCTGTGCAAAATGAGTTTGGATCAATAGTGGAATGTGTCAATGAGGTCAAACACTATGTAGATGGTAGATATATTTCTCCATGTGAAGCAGTGTGGAGAATATTCTCATTCCATATACATAAAAGATCCCCTGCTGTTGAACGACTATACTTTCACTTACCAGGTGAAAATTCAGTCATCTTTGAAGATGATGATGACATGGATACATTGCTCTCAAAGCCTACCATTAAGGACTCCATGTTTACATCTTGGTTACATGCTAATACCATTTACGGCGAAGCCAAGCATTTAACTTATATTCAATTCGTTAAATCTTTTACATATGTCCCCAAGGATAGAAATTGGAAGCCAAGGAAGAGAGGATACACAATTGGAAGGCTTAACTGGGTCCCTCCAAGTACTGGAGAATTGTATTATCTTAGAATGATGTTGGGAGTGGTGAAAGGACCAACCAGTTATGAAGAGATTCGTACTATTGATGGTCAGCTTTATCCTTCCTTTAGAGAAGCATGCTTTGCAATGGGATTCTTGCATGATGACAAGGAATACATTGAGGCTTTGAAAGAAGCATACCTTTGGGGTTCTGGCCACTTCTTAAGAAAATTGTTTGTTACAATGCTTTTATCAAATAGCATTGATAGACCAGACCATGTCTGGAATGAAACATTCAGTTATTTAATTGATGGCATCCTACATGAGCAAAGGAGGATTGCAAACATACCAGGTATAAATTTGTGATAATACAGTTTCCATATGAATTAATTTTACTGGTGCATAATCAAAACATATCAGAGTTATATGCTTTTTTTTTCTAGATTTGCAGCTTCCAATAGAAGAGTTACAGAACTTGGCATTGCTAGAGATTGAACAAATACTGCAATCCAACCGAAAATCATTGAAGGACTTTCCTACCATGCCTTTTCCAAATGGTGTTTCAAACACCTATTATGGAAACAGATATATATATGCTGAACAGTCATATGACAAGGAGCAATTGCATTCTGATTTTGAATATTATGTTTCCACTCTAACAAGTTATATATTAACACCCTAATTAATTAGGAGAATGATTGACTGTTGTTTTGCAGTACATGTTCCATTCAACATTGTTTTTTGTTTAATTCCATGTCAGATGAGCAGAGAAGTATATTTGATACCATCATGAGTACAGTAACTAGGCAGCAAGGTGAAACTTTCTTCCTCTATGGCCATGGAGGTACTGGAAAAACTTTCATATGGAAAACTTTGGCCTCTGCATTGCGTTCCAAAGGAGAAATTATATTAACAGTTGCTTCAAGTGGTATAGCTTCATTGTTGTTGCCTAATGGCAGAACTACGCATTCCAAGTTCTCTATCCCTGTTCCTACACTACAACACTCAACTTGTAATATCAATCAAGGTAGTGAGTTGGCTAGTCTGTTACAGGCAACACATTTAATAATATGGGATGAGGCACCAATGGCACATAAATTTTGTTTTGAAGCATTGGACAAAACCCTGAAGGACATAATGTGTAGATCTCCAGAAGGAACTTTGCCATTTGGTGGAAAAGTTGTCGTTTTTGGAGGTGACTTTCGCCAAATTTTACCAGTAATACCAAGAGGTAGCAGATCAGATATTATTTGTGCTACCATTAATGCTTCATACCTGTGGGAATACTGCACCGTATTAAAACTGACCAAGAACATCGCTTGCATCTTAATTCGGATTCAACAAATGCTCAGCAGATTAGCCAGTTTTCTGAGTGGCTTTTAGCTATTGGTGATGGAAGTCTAGGCACGGGTAGTGATGGATTTTATGACATAGAAATTCCACCTGATTTACTTATTACAGATTTCACTAATCCAATTGATTCAATTGTCACACATACATATCCTGATCTCCAGCAGAAATATCGAGATGAATCATTTCTGAGTAGCAAAGCTATTCTGGCTTCAACAATTGAGATTGTGGACAAAATAAATGATCGTGTTCTAAGCATTATACCAGGTGACGAAAAAGAATATCTAAGCTCTGATTCCATTGACATGACAGATGTTGTGGACAGTCAGCCTTACCAATCAGTTACACCTGAGTTTCTACACTCATTAAAAGCATCTGGAATTCCAAATCATGCAATCAGATTAAAAATAGGCACTCCTATATGTTGATTAGAAATCTGGATCAAACGGAAGGATTGTGCAATGGTACATGGCTCATTGTTTCAAGGATGGCTAATCATGTTATTGAAGGCCGCATTATCTCTGGTAAAAACATTGGTAATATGGTGTATATTCCACGGATGTCATTATCACCATCAGAATCTCCTTGGCCTTTTGTAACACCCCAAAATATTGGAATCACAGTCAATTACTGGGGTAAAATGTTAATTAGAGGTAGTATAGAAGAATTTAGGAAAAATGACAAAAACGTCCCTGGATATTTTGGAAAATGACCAAAATACCCCTAGGTATTTTAGCAAGATATTTTAAGAAGAAAATTTTATAAATACTCTGGGATGTTGGAAAAGTGGTCAGAATACCCTTAGGGTGATACTTACAGAGATACTCTGAATATTTTTGAAATGACGATTTTACCCCTAGGATGAGTAATGAAATTACCAAAATGCCCTTAAGTCAAAAATGACCAAGATGACTTCAGAAATTTGTGGCAACCTGAATATAGGATAAAATACTTTTAGATAACAAATTATCAGCAAGATTGAAGGCAGAGAACCCTAAAATAGAATTTCTATGAATTTTGGAAGATAGGTTAAAAAGAGGTTAATCTAGACTAACTCGGACATCCGACAATTATAAAAAGGGGATGTACATAATCTATGGAATTTTCTCTTAATCATGAGAGCAATAGGTTTCCTAAATAAGTTCGTTTAGTAATTTTAATAATTACAGGCAAAGATGGACCAATAGGAAGCAAGAAAAACCAATTAAGAAAACAAAAGCATAAAACACTTTAACTTAAGGCCATTTCACGTGAGAAAAGACAACAAAATAAGGATTTCCCTCCAAGCAATGAGAACCAACGTACAAAGAGGGAAAAGAGTG